>OOIN01000041.1:0-311153 GCA_900323505.1 Ustilago trichophora
CCTAACCCTAACCCTAACCCTAACCCTAACCCTAACCCTAACCCTAACCCTAACCCTAACCTAACCCTAACCCTAACCCTAACCCTAACCCTAACCCTAACCCTAACCCTAACCCTAACCCTAACCCTAACCCTAACCCTAACCCTAAGCTGCTGATCTCCTGCTGCCTCAGAGAAGAGGTATCGGTGATCCAAGTACTGGCTGGCCTCAGCTGCCGCTCTTGCCTGTTGCATCGTGGCTGCCTGCACTGTGACCTCCAGCCGCACTCCACTGCCCAGCTCTGGTGCTGTGCCAATGATGCGTTGCTTCCAGCTCTCCAGTGTGCTGATGCGGTCCTTGACGGTCTTGACAGTCATCGGCACTCCTGCTTGGCCTGCACCGGCTGCACCAGCTTTGAGCAGATGCGTCAATTTGGGATATCCTTTGAAGTGCGTAATCCCATCTGTCCGGCTGCTCCACTTCAATTCCACACTTCCAAATCCTCTCCCCACCCGTAATGCCATCGGATATTGTTTGTACTTGCCCTTTTTGCTCTTGGGGGCAATCAGTGTGACACGTCCTGTATCAATCGTGCAGCCAATATCAAAGACATTGCTTTCCCGCATCGGATGCTCACTCAGCATAGCTGGGTCAAGGAACCGGTCCACTGGCACCTTGATGCCGTATGCTCCCATGCGCACATTCTGGCAACCAATGTCTTGCAGCGCCTCCACCACAATTCCAACATCCAAGCGCAGCTCACCAAGTGTGAGTGCTGTGGCATATTCCGATGGAATGAGAATTGCCTTCTGCGGTGCTTGACACAGCCGCTGGATGAGCGGCAACTTGAATTGCGGTTCAAACCGGAAGAGCACCTTGAGCTCCGCAAAATAAACCCAGCTGTTGAATGAAGCCAAGTCTTTGAAATCAGGCGCGTGGCTGATCAGTGACAGGTAGCAGCCGGCCGGAAAAATCTTGAGGATATCGGCAGGAGAAATTGTCACCGCAAATGAATCCACATCGGTGTCAACTCCCACATTCCAATCGGTGATCGGAGACAGGCCAGGGATCGGTGGCAGCATGGGAGGCTCCTCGGCAGCGTGTGAGTCAAGCAGCAGATTGGGCACTGGTCCGGTTGGTGAGTCCATACTTGGAAGCAGTACAACAATGCCATCCTCAGGCATGTCAGGTACATCAAGCTCTAGCTGCTGAGGCTGAGGCGCTTGTACCTCCTGTAGCGGCAGCTGCGGCAATGTCTCCCCAGTGTCCTCCTCCTGCTCCAATGTCTCTGCCTCTAATCCTGCCTCCGATCCTGCCTCTGATCCTTCCTGCAAATTGTCCTTGTCTGCAGCTGGGAGATCGAGACTTGGAATTGGAAATGGATCCAGCACTTCACCAGAGGACGCGTCTTCCTGGAAATTATTGTGGAAATTATCGTGCATTTCCACATCTTCTGCCGCTGGCTCTTGCGTAGCTGCTGCTGCTGCTGCTGCTGTCTCTGCATCGGCTTCAGCAAAGACAAAGTCCAAATTGTCGTCCACCAGGGCAAGTGGGGAATCCTCTCGGCTTGAGTCCAAGTCTGATGTCGGTGCAAGTGCTTGTTCATCCATGAGAAGAGCGGGATCCACCAGCTGCAGGAATGGATCATCTTGCTCAACTGCCAGTGCCGCAGGAGCTGACTCTGCTTGCGTGACTGCAGATGCAGCTGGCTGTGTTGTTGGAGCCGGTGGTGCAGGCTGTGAAGCAGCACCGTGACACTTGCGGATCCCTTGATGCTTCCGCAATGCTGCAGCATTCAGCACAAGCTGACCACAAGCACACGCAACAAGACCCACTCCAGCAGCAGCCTCTTGTGTGACAAACACTCCGCTGTGTGCTTTGCTGAAATGATTTGTGATATTGCTTGCTGCGTAGGCAAAGGAGCAGACAGGGCACGTAACCTTGGACATTGTATCAGATTTGTATCGGTGATGATGGTGATCTGAAGGAGCGCCAAGCAAGTGCACAACGGTAGTGGACCGTCTTGACTTTGTAGTGGACCGTCTTCACTTTTTATTGCAGTGCCTACAATTTGAAGCGGACTGTTTTGGATTTGTAGTGGACCGTCTTGGAATTGTCGTGGACCATCTTGGAATTGTAGTGGACCGTCTTCACTTTGAAATGGACCGTCTTGGATTTGTAGTGGACCGTCTTGGATTTGTATTGGACCGTCTTGAAATTTCACAGGCAGACGCGTCTCCTCTGGAACACCCCATCCACTGACGGCCTTGGAACCCCCCCTGTAATCCCACATCCAATGTGGAATGACGAGCTTGCCCATGATCTCTCGTGGCTTGATAGTGCCGTCTTGATGGCGGTAAGAGACGTCGTACCAAAGAGGGCGGCCAAGGCGTGGCAGCATCTGGTTGAGCTCCTTGAATGTGAGCTTGCAGTTCCGACCAAAGACATCTTGTCGATAGGCCGGTGGGAAGTTGACGTCCAGGGGCATTGTCGAAAAGGGCTGTGTGAGCAGATGCGTGCCACCGGGGTTCATGCGGCGTGAGACTTCGCGGGCGGTCCTGCCTGCAAGTGGGGCCAGGTCCGAGTTAGTGTCGACAAGCAGAATCCAGGTGCGTCTTGGGAGAGCGTGGAACCATACTCGATGTATGACAGGGAGAAGGTTGGCCATAGATCCGCATTCGTCGAAGGCCAAAAAAAAAAGGGTTGGTTGGCGAAGTTGGGCGTCGAGTCTTCGAGGGAGTGGAGATTCTCCCGAAGGAAGTCTGAGATGGCGTCGAGGAGGAGGTCCTCGTAAAAGAGGCGTCCTGAATACGCCTTGAGCATCAGCGCGTTGATGCGTTTCGCGTCTTCGCAAATGTGCTTGAGGAGCTGGGTACGAAGATTTTGGGTGCAGTAGAGGTGTGGCGGGTCACACTCCTTTTGCTCCACTTGCTCCTTTTGCTCTCCTTGCTCCTTTTGCCTCTTTCGCTTCCTTTGCTCCTCTTGCTCCTTTTGTGCCTTTTGCTCCTCTTGCTGTTGACGTCGCTCCTGCGAAAGAAAGGATTTGGGAGGATCTCTGTTGTGTGAGAAAATCTTGACGAGATCGTTATTTGGGCACATGGCTCTCTCGCGGAATAAGCGATGCGGAATAAAGTCTGAAGTATGGATAGCATTGGCTAGCTGGAACACAACGGTAGACCAGCAGAGTTGCGGGTCGGATGTGCACATGCGGCGTGCGGAAAAACACGCGGGAGACAATCGCTTGAGGTATGCCAAGTAGAATGCGATAGCACGACAGTATGCTGAGAGCCAGGCTAGTACGACAAGGTGCACGAGGTTGAACTGCTGATGTGCGGTTTCAGTAGTGGGTTTTTCGTTTCCCTGGTAATTGTTGTTGTGCTTGGCAAAATACTTGAAGACCTCAGAGTCTTGAGGGGGAAACGAGACATAATCGGAGTCGTGGTATGGACTGTCGGTGCTGGATGAACGAAGGCACACGAGCATGCCTGGCGAGTTGGTGCTTAACTGGACGCATGTCCTGGTCTTGCCGAAGCCCGACGACTGAATGATCGGCAGAACCTTGCTGTAGTAGTGACGTGCGATGTTGGGGGTCTTCGCTGACTTCTTAGTGCCGACAACCTCTGTATGCACTGGGCCGGTGGAGACGTCGTCGCTGGGGATGTGGAAAAGATTGTTGTGGATCGTAATGTGGCTTTCGAGGAGCAGTAGACCATCGCCATAGAATCGATCGTTGAAATTTACGGTAGGTGTGGTGCGCACGACGTTGACTGTCTGACGGCTGGCATCAGTCCGATACGCGCATTGAAAGAGGGACAAGAGACACTGCAACTTGTCTGCCCGGTTGAGTTGTTTCTTGTCAAGATCTTTGATGATATCTGTGGTTGAGTTGTAGGGACGAATGACGGGGGGCGAGGTGGACATGTGGAAGACCTGCTTCATGAATTTGGGGGGAAGATCATCACCTCTTTGGCCGAGGGTCGAGACCAGCGACTCGAGAACAGGCGCCTTGAGGCAGGAGTCAAGTGCGTAGAGCCGGTCCTTGAGATTCTTTGTCTTGTTGAAAGCGCCTGTAAGATTAAGACGGAAGACTTCAACTTCATCTTTGCTTTGGGCAAGAAAGTCGGACAAAATCCGGTCAAGCTGATGCTCTTGCCGAGACGATGTCGCAAGGCCGCTGTTGTCGGATGCTGAATGGGGGCGGCGCCCCGATTTGGCCTCGTCGATCTCCATGGTGCTGTAAACAAGCTCGATGATGATGGTGGTGGTGGTGGTGGTGGTGGTGGAGAGAGAGAGCATTGAGTGCACGTGCACCGACTCAGCCAAACATTGGACAGCCCCACACAGCACATGTTAGAGAAAAGATTCATTGCGGCTGTGCGCAATTTTACAGTAAAATCACATTTTTGGCATTTCCTTAAGTACGATGCTGCCCGATCTCGTCCTTGGCTGCATCGCTCTGCGCTTGCCTGACAATTTGCAAGAACAGACTCTCCAAGCTCACCGGACTAATTTGGTATCCTCTTATGCCTGCCTCCTCCCTCTGCCACCTTGCTTTCTCGAGACTTCGAAACATCCACGCCACACTCTCCTGCCCATCCAGCGGAATCTCAAAACGCGCGCTCGCCTCGTCGCTCGTCTTAGCCCCCGGAAATAGCTCCCGCACGAAGCGCTCCATGCGATGATAGGCTTTGAGCGAATTTCGGCGGTGTTCGACAATGTCCAGCTGCAGTTCGTATGCGGGATGGGACCGACGCAGATTCGTGATGGTGTCGATGGCTAGGATGCGCGATGCTTGAATGGCGACCCTGTCGGAGAGGGCAGCGGCCTCCTCCATGCTGTGCGATGTGATCAGCGTTGCGCGGCCCTTGCCGGCGCGGCGGAGCGTCTGCCATAACCCGCGCTTGGTCCACGAGTCAACACCCGAACTCAACTCATCCAGAAGAAGCACGGACGGATTGCCGAGAAGGGCGATGGCAAGGGACAGTTTGCGCATGTTCCCACCCGACAGAGCGCCGGCACGCCGACTGGCGTATAGACTGAGGTTTGTGAGGTGCATCACTGCTTCGACGTTGCCCTTGCGCTCTTTGGCGGGGAGGCCCTTGATGCGGGCGTAGACTCTGAGGTGTTCCTGGACGCTGAGGAGGGGGTCGAGGCCGTCGAATTGGGGGACCGAAGCGATGTGGGATCGCGCGAGGGTGCGCTGTTGCGCTACGCCAATGCCGGCAATGGCAACACTACCGGAGTCAGGAGTGAGCTCGCCCCGAATCAGCGAGTGCGTGGTGGTCTTGCCTCCACCGTTGATACCGAGCAGTGCAACAGTCTCCTCGCGGCACACACCGAGAGAGACGTCGTCCACAGCGACGAGCTTCCCATATGACTTGTAGAGATGCTTGGCTTGCAGGATGTCCTCGCAGCATGAAGACTCGAGCCGGAGGGCCTCTTCGCGGACGCCCTGCCCCACCGGCTGCACTTTGCTTTCTTCGTCAGCGTCTGACGAGGGTCTGCGACGATTCCTGCGAGAGAGGCAGGTCAACCAAGAAGGAGCCAGAGGATGACCCGAATCGTGCGCAATGAGAATCGCAAAGCAAATCAGCGCCCAAGCGATGGTGTAGACAATCGGAGCGCCGAGCAAGTCGATCGCTGCAACTCCACCGCTCTTGTATCCACCCCTTCCGTTGCATAGCAGGTTGAAAAGGTTGACACTCACGAACCCTGCTCGAGTCATACTGACACTCGGAGCCAGGATCGCTTCAACATAGTACGCCGCATCGAGAGCACGATCCAAATTGTAACCCACATAGTACGTCACGGTCAACATGGTCGTCGCAAAATAAATGAGGAAAGCCAACACATTCCAGGCGGCGACGATCGCAAACGCCGCCAGCTGGTTGGGTGCAAAGAGCGACACGACGAAGCTCTGAAGGGTCGAGCTGACACCGTAGAGGAAGAGGACCACCCAGAACACGCCGTCGCCAGCAAATTGGTCAGACACGTAGGCGTAAACGACCGCCACGGGGATGGTGGAGATGATGATCACGGGCATCTCGGCCAAAAGGTGACCCAACCAGAGGGGAGCAGCGCGCATGCCGTTGGAGAGGGCCATGGCTTTGACGCGACTGTTACGCTCGGCGGACGGGTAGAGCGCTGCAAAGGCCGGCCAGACAGCTTGGACGAGGCCGAAGACGACCGCCCACTTGAGCGCGTCGCCGAGACCGCTGCCGAGTGAAAGGTTAGAGAGAGGGTCGTAGGACGAAGTGATGGTGGGAGAGCCGTCCAGTGCACTGCGGACACTGGCGAGACCAGCGTTGCTGATCATGTTCAGCGCGGCGATGGGGTACACCGGTCCCTGGTCAGCCAGGTAAGAAAGCTGATTCCTTCCCGTGGTCGTCAGGGCGATACCGCCCGAACCTCTGATACCCTCGTTCCAAAGCCTCGCCACCGTTGCGTTGTATTCTCCCAGTGGGACTCTATCGAATTCGACGGAAGAAAGATTAAAGCCCCGACCGAATTCCACCTGCGCGTTGGCCTCGGGTGCGGCATACAACAACTCCGTCGTTCTCGTAGCGTTGTTCCAGAAGGTGGCGCTCTGCTTCATCCCCCTGTCACTGAATCCGCGGCTGCACGACGGGTTTCGGTCAGAGAAGAATGCGAGGGGAACGATGGAACCAAGCACCGCAACGAGGATGGCAAAGATAGCGGGAAGGAAGCTACGGCGATACAACCACATGCGTTTGCCCAGCTGAGCGAACGTCAGAGCAAAAATGCTGGCAACGGCGCCGTCCGACAGGTCGAATTGGTTTTGCTGGCCAACGTTACCTTCCATCTCGTCAACCTCTTCCTGTTGCCCGTGTAATCGAGCGTGTTCCGAGTAGAGAGAAAGAAAGACGCCCTCCAATGAAGGGCCAGCGATGTCGTATCCTTCAACACCGAGTGCGTCTTTCTTGTCTTCAATCGCTTCCAACGCTTTAGCTACGTCTGCTTGTTCGGTGCAGGGAATCAAAAATGAATCTTGGCCAGGTTCCATGGCTTCGATCTGCTTGGTGCCAGGAACGACAGCTTGTAGCAACGACAGTACCGCTGTACTCTGTGGCGAGACCTGAATGGTGCTGCCTTGTCCGAAACGTGTCTTGAGCTCAATCGGGGTGCCTTCGCATAGCTTCTTGCCAGGCGCAGCGAGAATGACAATGTGGTCACCCAACAGATCCGCCTCGTCAAGGAAATGGCTGGTCAGTAAGATCGATCGTCTCCCTCGCTCGTTAAGCAAGATCTTCCAGATGGCACGTCGCGATAGGGGGTCCAACCCGGAGGTAGCCTCGTCGAAAATGAGGAATGTCGACTGGCCAACGAGTGCAGCTGCGGTCTGAAGACGACGCTTTTGACCACCACTGAGTTGACTCGGCTTGGACTTGAGCTTGTGCCCGAGATCGCAGCGTTGGAGGAGGTTTGTGGGATCGTCAAGCGTGCCACGTCGGTGCTTGATGGCACGAAAAAGAGCAACGTGTTGAAGGCAGGTGAGTTGGTCGTACAGCACGTCTTTTTGCGGGCAAACGCCGAGCACGCCAGGCGGGGCAGCACTGCGTTCGAACCCATCGATGTAAACATCGCCGGATGTCTTGCGAATGGTGCCTGCAACAATGCCGATGGTGGTGGACTTGCCGGAACCGTTTGTACCGAGCAAGCAGGTGATGCTGCCGTGGGGCACTTCTAGGTCCAATCCATCGACGGCGAGGCCACTCTCTTTCTTGCCGTACTTCTTGACGAGGTTCTTGATCTTGAGCGCGGGGGTGCTGCCGTCGGTGGCCTTGTCAGAGTAGTGAGCGCCTTGGTGTGAAGAGGGCGAGTCGGATCGTCGTCGACAGAGCCACTTGAAGAAGGGCTCTGCGAAGAAGAGCTTGCGTTCAAGCAAGATGGTGAGGATGGGGAAGAGGAAGATAGCAATGACTTGAACGATTATCTGGCCGAGAATCGATGGCCCGCGGTTGATGGCGTCGTGCGAGGCGGTGAGGTTGGCGGCCAAGCCTTGACGCTCGTATGCAGAGATAGCAATGAACTGGTACACGAAGGATGCTGAAGGGAAGAGGAGTCCGATAACGATTCCACCGGGCTCTCCGATGTGCTTTGTGATGAGCGCCACGATTGCCATGAGGATGGCGAGCGCGGTGGTGATGATGCTAGAGACGTTGGCACGCGCGAAGAAGGTTGCGACAAACAAAGACCAGCTCGCCATAGCCAGTCCAGGAAGTACATGTGCAAAGATGCAGAGAGCTTTGTTGCTCATTGTCCAGAGCGTTGCCGAAAGCGTGCCGCCCATGGCGAACCAGGCCGGGAGATAGGCTGCACCAGGACCACAGAGCCAAGAAGCAAGGCGTGGAAGCTGACCGCATCCCATGGTGGTGAGAAGCGCCGTCATGCCCAAGCCGCGTTCTTGACTGACGGAGGAAGAAAGATGCCAGACGACGCCGAGCATGCCAATGAAGAAGGCAAGGACGGTCAATTGAGGTACTCCTCCAAGGAAATTCCTGCGCAGGCTCTCCGCTTGCTCTGCGTTGGTCTGAATGGTGTAGGGTTGCTGAAGTGGGGCTTGATTGTACGAAGATGGAGGTGCGCCGTTGAGTCGAAGGATGGCAGCGTCTAGGGCGAATTGAAGAGGAAGGGTCCTTCGCTCAGCATCGCCGTTGTTGGTGGTGACCTTGACAGTGTTGAGACCGGGGTCGAGGCGAAGGGTATAAGTGACGCTGCCTTGTGGAGTGATATCGGAGAAGTCGACAGCGCCGAAGCACGGACTGAGACCGTTGAAGGCTTGAGGGCACGCCAAGGCGAGCTCTTGATTGGTGTTGACTTGTCGGACGAGCGATCGCTGGTTGGGGTCAAGAGTGTCGAGGATGTTGTCGATGATCTGTTGTGGAGTGAACCTGGAAGCGGAAGGGGCGGTGGCGGTGGTGATGGTAGGTGGACGAGAATCTAGCCAATAGATGGGTTTGGTGAGATGGTCTGAAAGAAGACGGATGGGAACGGGTTGTCCAAGACCGAGGTCATTGGTGGTACCGAAAAAGTTTTGGGATTCGCCCAAAAAGACGTAGTAGGCGATGGGGATGATCAAGCAGCGCAAGAGATTGATCCACCAGTAATACTTGAAGACAATCCAATTCTTCTTTGTGAGAGCCAAGAATTGGTTGCGTTGAATCGCCAAGGATGACAGAGATGGTGCGTGATTCGAGGTGTCATGGTTGTCATGGTCGTCATGGTCGTAGATGCAGTGTGGAGACGAGGCAGAGGATGAAAGATTGAGGGCCGGAATGGACTTGGTGGTGGTGGTGGTGCGCTCGTCTGGAGGTCTTGGGGTAGACGAGGGGAAGGAATCTGGTGAGGATGCCATCTTGAAAGCAATAATGAAAAGAAAAGAAAAAAAAGCCCACAGTGGGCTTATTCGAAGGATGCGATGCAACCGCGGAGGCTTATAAGAAGCGGCACGCTCGGTGGATCCATGGAACGATATTGGTGGGTTGGGATCAATACGCAGCTCATCATGTTCGATGCTGGAGTGAGAAACAAGCGGAGTTTAGAAGCAGTCAAAGCATGTGATGGCAACGGCCAAGAAGAGCGATTAGCAATATAAAAAGTCTTGGCGCAGCCAAGCCAATGCCGTAACTCGGAATTCGGACATTGTACTCGTTTGTTCGACGACATCCCTCGGCGTCCGCGGATACCTGAGGAACAAGAGAGCGGAGTCTGATCCATAATACTGACGGCTTGATCTTCCAGCACACTCTCTTGCAACGGCACCTAAGAGTCGGCGGGTGGGTGGCGCCGTTGTCTCTCAGCCTCTCTTTTTTTCTTGGTGAGTGGCAGTGTACACGCGATCTAACTTGACAAGATCGAATATTTGGCATTCTACTGATGCACTGTCAAAACCTTTCTTCCTTGCCTGGTTGTCGAGACACGGTCAAATGGGTGGTGACGAAACCGCCGTGAGGGCCAGCCCTCAAGTTGTCGAGTGTCACGTTGTGGGCAGAAGCATTGGACGTGTCCCCCTTTGTCGGGCGCAGCCTTTGCACGGACACTCACACAACGTCATGGTTGATCATCCCTGTTGTGCTCACACAATGTCATGATGGATCACTCTAGCGCATGGGGGGGAAGTTGCGAAAACGTGAGAGAAAAACAAGAGAGTGGTAGAATTACAAGATGCCAAGAACGAAAACGGGACAGAACGAAGACAAGCAGCAGAGACGATCAAAAGTCCTCCTCGAGACTGAAGAGGTGGGTATTTTTTTGGATACCATCTCCACTCTCCTCGTTCTCCTTGCGGGCGACACCAGTCTTGGCGTATTCGGCAACTTTCTTCTCGAAGAAGTTGGTCTGAGGATACAGTCGAGCAAGATAGAGCAGAGACAAGTAGAGCAGAGAGAAGGAGCAAGACGATGTTGCAAAAGTTAGTGATGTGAACGAGTGCAAAAACAGCACAAAGGATCGTAGTACGCACCTTTCCTTGAAGACTGATATTCTCCATAAAGTCAAAGGGGTTGCTGGAGCCATAGAAGGCCGGATTTCCAAGGCTCATGAGCAGACGATCGGCCACATACTCAATGTATGTGCACATGAGCTTTGAGTTCATGCCGATCAAACTAACGGGGAGTGCATCGGTCAGGAAGCGTTGTTCGATGGAGACGGCCTCGGTAATGATACTCAGAACGGTGTCGGGGTGTGCGCGCTTTTTGAGATGGCTGAAGAGGAGACAGGCAAAGTCGGTGTGAAGGCCTTCGTCACGGGAGATGAGCTCGTTGGAGAAGGTGAGACCGGGCATGAGACCACGCTTCTTGAGCCAGAAGATGGATGCGAACGAGCCGGAGAAGAAGATACCCTCGACGGCAGCAAAGGCAACGAGACGTTCGGCAAAGGTGGCGCGCTTGTCGCTGATCCAGCGAAGGGCCCAGTCAGCCTTCTCCTTGACTACGGGAATGGTCTCGACGGCGTCAAAGAGGAACTCGCGCTGCTCAGGCTCACGGATGTAGGTGTCGATGAGGAGCGAGTAGGTCTCGGAGTGGATGTTCTCCATCATGATCTGGAAGCCGTAAAAGCATCGGGCCTCGGCGGCCTGAACCTCTGAGCTGAATCGCTCGACGAGGTTCTCGTTGACGATACCATCGGATGCGGCGAAGAAGGCGAGGACGTGCGAGATGAAGTGACGCTCGTTGTCGTTGAGTTTGTTGTCCCAATCGTGAAGGTCCTTTGAGAGGTCGATCTCCTCGGCGGTCCAGAAGGAAGCTTCTGCCTTTTTGTACATTTGCCAGATCTGACGATGGCAAGCAAAGGGTAGTCGAAAGGGAAAAGCAGTGGAGACAGGACGAGAAAAGGGAGTGAGTGAGTGGATGAGTTGAGCAACGACGACAAGATATGGTGGGCGGCGCGTGGATAGACAAAAACGGAAGCCGTTGAAGGTCGTCAACTTACCTCGTGGAATCGAATGGGGAAAAGGACGAATCGGCGGTGCGACTCGACAAGGAGGGGCTCCTCGTCCTCGGGGAGGTCGACCTCGCCTACGAACTTGCCGTGGATATCATCAGAGTCAGTGGACTCGTCTGAAGTAGTAGTGGCCTGCTTGGCATGCTTGGAAGCGTCTGCCTTGTTGCCCTTTGTGAGGAAAGCGGGCTCGGAAAAGTCGTCATCGGCGCCGGCGAGGTGGATCTTGGCAGCACTCTTCTTGGAAGGGGTGGCGTTAACGTCGATGCTGGCGAGACCGGCGGCGACCTTCTTGGAAGGGGTCTCGAGGTTGTGTTGGGTGACGGCGGACATGATGGCGAACTACGTCGACAAAATTGGACGATGGGGTCGAGTTAGATGACGTGCGACAGTAGCGACTAGACTGGTTAGGGTTATGGAATGCAAGGAAGAGTAACAGTGGCGAGAAGAACGTAGGTAGAAAGGGGAAGATGGCGAGATAGTGGAGGGTTAAGAGTTTGTGTAGAAGAAAGGAAGAAGGACGCTGAGAAGGAGCAAGTATATGTACTTGTTCGACTTGAGTGTAGACGCGCTGAGCAGAAGAGCGTACTGTACTGTAGTGTACTGTAGTTGACGGTGGGACAAGAAAGAGCGTGTGGTGTTGGTGAGCGACTGATCAACGCGTTTTGGCGCTCTTTTTTTTTTTCACCCAGCGCTCGGCGACGCGCGGAACAGAGTTGGGAGGCTGCATTCCAGCTGTCATTTTACACAGCTGACATGAGACAGTTTTCGGTGTGGAATCGTGGCTTGCCGTGGATTGGCTGGCTGGCTGGCTGGCTGGCTGGCTGGCTGGCTGGCTGGCTGGCTGCCTGTTTCTTCGCGCTCTCTACGCGACACGCGAAAAAAAAAAAATCAAGGGAAACCAAAGTAATCTCTACACGGGGGCTCTTAGCATCTGCAATTGCGGACGCGTCTGTTTACGCCACAGTCTACTGAACAGTCTAAAAGGTAAGGTTCGTGTTGGTTGCTGCAACGAAACGCGGACGTGTCTGATGCTCGCAGACTTTTGTCGTGCTGCCAAGCGCGTACTGTGATGCACGATCAGGCACAGCTCGGACGACGCTAGACTATCACGTCAGAATCACTCCAACTCCGGCGCTTGACCCGAAGCGCGACGCTGGCAGTCTTGCTCGATCTCGTCGCGTAGAGAGCTCACGGCGCCACACCGACGATAGCTACCGGCTTGAATTTGGCTCGACATTCCTGATGGTTGGGTGGGTATCCGTGCAGCAACCTGCAGCTAGATGATGGAGCGTCCGACATACTGTAGCTTGTTGGCCTTCTTAGGTGCCTATGCGGTGCCTATGCGGTGCCTATGCGAGTTGCACCAACTGGACTCGATGGGCACATCGATCTGCTTTCTGTTACGCCCAGCACCGCGTCAACGACACCAAACATGACTCGCTTCGGAGATTACGACAAAGCATGGACCAACTCGGCGCGTCAAGGTCCTCATCAGTGTCACGTCGTTTCAGAGCTGATCTGCAATCGTCGCGCGCTTGGCATACAGATCATCCGCCCAGCAGTGAGTCAAGACGCGCGCGTGACATGCTTGCAGCGATTGCATGCGGGATCCAGCATCTATCTATCTATCTATCAGACGCCAATGCGCGTTCAAGGCCGCGACAAGGACAAGGCACGTCGATTGATCTAAATCTGATAAGATCAATTCCGCTCGGGCTTGTCTCTGCATCGGTGATTCTTTTGACTCGAATCAATCGTCGATCCTGTCGATCCTCTTTGCCGATGCAGTCGCAGCAATTTCAGACAGGCGCGAGACGGCCTTGGGGTGTTGGGAATCTCGGATTGTGAAGCTCGCTTGCATCCTTTCAATCACGCTCAAATACCGATGCACCCCGCAAACAGTCAAGTGGCTTGCAGTGCCCGCAACCTAGCTGTGAGGCGTCTGTTGGCTTCAAAGCCGACACGCGATTGTACAGTACTGAAATCTGTACAGCGAGAATGTGCAACCTTGCAACTCATAATGTGTTGGTCGAACTTCAAAACGGACGGAAGCAAGCTCGCTCGCTCGGTGCGTGTTGCTTTCGGCCGCGGTTCGTTTGAAAGCCGAAGCCGGTTTCAGGGTTTCTCGGTCATGCTTGCTCCATTGTCTCCTTAAAGCTCGTGATGCTCGTGCAGGACAACATTGTTGATGCCTCGCCTAACCAACACTGCTACCCAACACACCACCAACAGCTTCGATTTTGCCTGATACGGCTTCCTACAACGGCGCCAACGCTTCTTCATCTGGCGACCTCGAGCAACCCGGATCCATCGAGCTCTCAGAACACACACACATTCTCCGAGATACAGGAGGCTTGCACTTCATATACGACACTTGGGCCAGCGCTGTAGAGGCCGGGTGCTTCATCACCATGTCGGTTTCCGCAGAAAAGGTCGCCATTAGGCATCCTACCCCGGACAACTTTCCTCTCGCAGCTACCATCTTTCGACCCAAATCATCCGCCGATATCAAGGCCAGCGTCGTCTTTGCCAACGCTACCGGTGTCCAAGCTCGATTCTATCACAATGTCGCCGCGTGGCTCTCCGAGAACGGCGTAGCCGCTTACACATTCGACTATCGCTTCTCTGGTGCTTCTTTCCCGCTCGAGTGTGACCCGGTCAGACTCGCAGAGGACGAAGACTACTTTGAAGAGGCTTTGCGCCAATGCCCTGATCATGTTGACCTCACTACAACTTGGTGCAAGGTCGACCTTGCGTCCATTGTCCGACTGGCATACGAGTCAAATCCACAAGCCGACATCACGGTCATCGGACATAGTTTAGGCGGTCATCTCATGGCTGTGCTGCCTTCAGATCATGTCTACGGGCCAAGAGCAAAGGTCAAGCGCTTGCTCAACGTCTGCGGTGGCAACGCTTTTGTGCAGAACCAAAAAGAACCCGATGCAGCCGAATTCGGATTCACAGAGATCGTCGTTAAGCCCCTCGCCGAAGAAAAGATCTTCCGTGCCGCCAACTTGGGTCTCGGATACGATCTGCCTTATGGTCCCGGCATCGAATGGGTGCAATGGTACTTCCACCCACACTTTGCTTTTAATCGTCCCGAGAATCTCAGGCTTGCACGAGGGCTCAAGGGCGTACCACTGCTATATGTCGGCTTTGAAGATGACGACAAGATCGGCAAGTAAGTAATCAGGCCTGCTCTACCTTCCCGACAAGAAACAGATCACTGACATCAATCTTGAATTCTGGATGCCTTGCCCTTGCAGAAACATGATGGAAAAGTATCTTGGCATGTTTGACCACTCCGACAGACTCAAACAAAGCCTTTGGATCGACCCCATCAAGAAGGGCTGGCCCCGTTGCGGACACGTAAATGCCTTTACTAAAAGCAAGGAAGCCGACCTTGTTCCCGTCGAGCACGGCGAAGCATACACTTCGCAAGACGACTTTGAGAACGCCATCTCGAGCAAGCCCAAACCTCCTCGCAATACGCTGAGCAAAGAGGAGAGCATCTGGAAACTTTTTCTGGACTATATTACAGGTAACAAAGTTGACACATCACAGGCCGAGCACAAGGTTTGGACACCACAAGACGAGAGGGATGTTGCACGCGAACAGAAGGAAGAGGCCGAATCGCGTGCCAGAAACCCACGACGTGAAGATATCATCCTCGGACTTGTGCCGCCAAGAAAAGCCAACTTGTGAAGAGATGAATTGATGTACGTATTTCATGTCAAGATTCTGAACTCAATTCGACACATGGCATCACAACAGTAAATTGGCGTGAGACGAACGTTAGCTGTGGAACAAGCAGTCATCACCATGCGGCTTCACATCGAGAAGAGCAACGAGGGGAGAAAAGCGACGCAGATGGCCAAAAGCGAAACGGATACAGCGAAAGGTCGCCGGGTTACACCCCCGTTAGTGTTGGAAACGCCCGAGTTCGAGTCGCCGTTGCCCTTCCACAGCTCTGGACTGCGAACCGAGTCTGCATTGATAGAGGGCTCGATCTGAGACATCCACAGCAGCCAGCTGCGCAGGTAATCGTCACCGGTCTTAGTAGCAGCCAAAGGAAGCAGCTGAGGGACTGAACCGTTGGCAGAGGCCAAGAACGACGAATGATACTGAACTCTGGCGTTCTTCGCAGCTTGAATGAAGCGAAAGACTGTCTCGGGCACAGTAGTGCCCACCACTGTCGCTCCGTCGTTACGCATCAGGACCAAGGGTCGGAAGCCATCCGTTTCATTGACGGTGTGTATGGCAGCATCCGAGGGTCCGAACTTTTGTGCGAGCTCATAGCCCTTGATGGTGTTGTCGACAGCCACAGAAGTCGTGCGAGGTTCGGCGTCGAAAACATTAAAGACAGGAGCTGGATATGCGCCCATGAAGGCAGTTCCCGATGTAGCAGCATAAAATCCAGCGAGGTCGGCCGCTGTCACTGCCGACGAGGTAATGTTTGTAGCATTGGTAGGAAAGAGCGACCAGGGAAGCAACTGTTCAGCTCGGTAGTAGGCGATGCTGCTCACGGTCGTGTTTGGAAACCTTTGATAGATGGACGAATGGATAAAGATCTCTGCAGGTCGAAGAGGAGGTGCGTAGCCGGACAAGGCAGCTGAAGTGACAACAGAGTCGTTGATTCTCACGACAGCAATGTCGGCGGGAGTGATATGTGCCGCAGAGCTGCTACCGCCCGTGATGAGGAAAGTCGTGTTTGGCGAAAGGGGGTCGCGGATCGATATGTGACCGGGAGAGTCATCGGCTATGCCCTGGTAGGCCAGAATGCGAGAGGCGTTGACGAGCTGGCTCACAGCGAGCTGACGAGGAGTAAGCTTGGGTAGACTGTTGAAAGTGAAGGAAGAGAGTGCTTCAGCATTTGCGATGGGTAGAGTCGACCCTACCAACTCCAGATCCGATGCGACCTGCAAAGAGAAGCTGCGACTTACGATTGCGATGCAGTCAGCGTCATGGCCGCTGCGAGTAGCGCAAACAACAGAGAGATGAGAGAGAATCTCATGTTGCAAAAGCTTTGAGAAGCTTCTCGTTGCGGCAGAAGGATCAAGGTTTAGGGGAAAAAATGGACAGGGTGGCGATCGGCTGCGCAAGGGGAGAGGCAACTAGTTCTTATATCGTGTGTCAAACACCAGAAACAGTACTCGAGCGCACCTTGTTCAGCTGAGCACTGAGTATCGCTGGCATTCACTCGTGACAGAGCACCTCGTCCACAAACACATAGCACTGCTCAGTCGTGAGAGGGTGACCACAGCTGCTCTTTCCCACGCTGCTTTCAGTGGGTTAGAGGTACACTTGTCGAGTTGCGTATTCGGCTGTTCCGGTGCTCTTTCTGAAACGTCGGGAATGCCATGCTCGTTGGACATTATGCAGAAAGCTTAAAGCATCCGGAAGGACCGATACGTATAATTGGGATGGCTCTAGGAAGCAACGGCCACAGCACCATTGTGCGGCCAACGTACTCAGGGACCACAGACTGGTGCGCGGTCGAAACAGGTCGGAACATCCTAAACGTCTGTTGAGACTGGGCTGGGCCGGGTCGGGCCAGGATAATGTTGGATGGCACGGAGCTGTGCGACACCGTGAGAAAGTGCAAGGCAGATCGAGGCGGATGCGTCCGACGCAACACAAGCGCGACACACTGGGGATTCATCGGAGCGTTTGGCGGGCACAATGGGACGCTAAGGCTGCTGTCTTGGCCTTTCGCTGTGTCAAAACAGCTTTTCGATGACTTTCGAGGACAAAGCTAATTGCGAGACTACTGATGCGAGATAGCTACATCGGCAATGAAAGGTTGACGAATCCAGACTCAGAGCTTTTTTAAGGGTTCAAGTGCGAGACTTTCCATCGGGCTGCCCCTTGAAGCCGCCTTCGTGGGATCCGCCGTGGTGAAGCGGCTGCCGTTTGCCCTCGTCTGGGTTGAACTGGGCCGACCTGGTGTTTGCGCCCCAAACCTTCTGGCTTCTGTCCTCGGGATGAATAGCGTCAGCACCTGCATCCGGCTGGTTTGCACCGTCAGCCATAGCGTGAACATCCGGGTGGGGCTCGGCCGCTTTCGTACTTGCGTTTGTCACCGTTGAAGAAGGCGTAGCACCTTCCGTCGGAGGAGGCATTTCAGAGGGGTTCCTAGAATCGATTGGAGCGTTTTCAGTCGTATACCCTGGATGATCGCTCAAGCTCCCCTTTGCGCTCTTGGCTGGGCCAGTGCGTTCTGCTTGGGTAGGTCCCTGTGCGTGTCTTGGTGAGAAAGTGCTGAAAGACTTCTTGTCGCCACCACCAAAGATCGACTTGGCTGCATTCTTTGCGATTTGACCGACGCGCTTGGTGGTACGTGTTTCGGCAGCTTCTTCCGAGCCAGTAAGATGTTCTCCGTCTGCTCGGTCGCCTCGACCGCGATGATCGGCAAAGGCTCCTTCGTGACCACGCGGAGACTCGGGCTCGGGCTGCTGTCGATCAGCATTGGGTCGGTTCGGGTAAGGGTCGTTGAAGGCTTTTAGCTTTTGTTGCACTCCTGGGTAGTGCGGGTCATCGCCTAGCAAACGATTCAAGCATCATCGATGGTATAAGAGAGAGTCAGTTCACGTGCACAAGAGGAAAAAGCAGAGGGATGGATTGAGGAGCTTCACTAACGGCCATCATCAAACTTGCCGCTGTCACCTTTGGGAGCTGTAGGACCTTCGCGTTTGAGTTGAGGTGTGGCATTGAAGCTTTGGGTGGTTGCAGAAAAGGCTCGGCGAGTGGAGGTTGACAGCACTGCCGTCCTGCGAAGAATGGTCTGGTTGGCGATCATTGTGATGTAAAAGTTGATACTGCGAATAGTGTCTCGGAGGATGATGGTGTGTGCTGAACAACTGTATACACCTACAAGCTGCTTTCAAGGTAGCATTGTGCCGGGCTGTCAGACTTGCAGCACAAAGTGGAGGAATGCAACCAGCTTCTGAAAGCGCAAGGGAGCTCGTACTGCGAGGGATATTGGTAATCATGCCTCCCCAGGTCGAGGTCGATGTGCGCACGGGCATGGGCGGCTTCGGTGAAAGGCTCTCATTTAGTTTTTCATCCGCAAACAGAGCAGCCACAGCAGTGTCGAGGAAGGACGTATGTCATGTCAAGGATCTGTCAAAGCGCATCTTGCAGGGCGCTTCGCATCACCACAGGCACATGATGAGTCTATCGAACGCCACATGGAGATCGAGATTCAGTCGGAACAAAACTGACAGCTAAGGCAGTATGTCATGGCGCGTCCCGATCAGGAGCAGACAACTTCATCGGGAGATATATTGTGTGCCGGTCAGATCGATCCATGTGGTATCAGAATCAGCGTGACTAATCACATTTTTATTCAGCAAAGGTTCGGTTTGAGACAGAAAATTTCGCGGCAAGACAGAGAGTACTGTAGTGTGTACCGGTGGGGACCTTTTTTTTTTTGTCTTTTTTTCGTCGAGACCCGAGAAGGCTTTCCGTCTTTGTCGTGGGAAGAAAGAGGATGCAAGCTCCACCAGCCAAGGAAGGCAGCTCGCATTCTTCAGCAATTGCTTCCTTCTTTCCTTCCCCACCATCACCACAACCCTTTCTTCCTCTTTTCACCTTTTCGTACTCAGACCCGTGATCCCTGCTTCACACCTGGCGTGAGGTCTCTCTTTGCTTTCTTACCACATCCATCACTTCCATCCATCACCGTCACTACCGCAACCATGTCGGCTCCCAACCCCAAGGCTTTTCCCCTGGCCGATGCCACCCTGACCAACCAGATCCTCGACCTCATCCAGCAGGCTTCCCACTACAAGCAGCTCAAGAAGGGTGCCAACGAGGCCACCAAGACCCTCAACCGTGGTATCTGCGAGTTCATCGTCATGGCCGCTGACGTCGAGCCCATCGAGATTGTCCTCCACCTGCCTCTTCTCTGCGAGGACAAGAACGTGCCTTACGTCTTTGTACCCAGCAAGACTGCTCTCGGCCGTGCTTGCGGTGTCAGCCGCCCCGTCGTCTCGTGCTCCGTCACCACCAACGAGGCTAGGGAGCTCCAAAGCCAGATCCAGACCGTTAAGCTTGCTGTAAGTCTCACCTTTGCTTCGACACTCTTTCTGTTTCGTGTACTTTCGCTGACCTCAAATCTCTTCTCTTGTTTTCCTCACCTTGTTCTACCGTCGCAACAGATCGAGCGTCTTCTCATCTAAACGGCTGCAGC
Organism: Ustilago trichophora; assembly: GCA_900323505.1. NCBI lineage: Eukaryota > Fungi > Basidiomycota > Ustilaginomycetes > Ustilaginales > Ustilaginaceae > Ustilago > Ustilago trichophora. The sequence continues at coordinate 19,637 of OOIN01000041.1, forward strand.
ATCGGTCGGGTCCCGTGCGTGGGCGGCTGACTTGGACGCACCCTCGCTCCCATCGTCGTTCCGCTTCTCTTCAACCCGCCTCTGTACACTAGCATTCTTTATTCTTGCTGAACGACAATTCTCATACGCATCGCAAGACTTTTCAAATGGTTCAGTTTCTCGTGAGATCAATCTGTTTCGAAATGGAGGGGAAGGGAGAAACGCAAACAGTATCAAACAGCAACGGGGGATTAATCGTCAAAGGTGGCCTCGAGCTCAGTCGTTGTGTGGATCTGTAGTTGACACAGCTTTTCGATAAGTGGTTGCGAAACCTGGCCATCTTCCTCTGCTTCGTTGGATGCAAAGTCATCAAGGGCAGCCCCTTGTAGGAGACGGCGCAGATCGCGCACAGCCCTGCGCATCAGTTTCCGTCTCTCCCTCGTCTGGCCGTCGACAATCGCAGCCCTGTTGGCGTTGACCATCTGCTCCGTCATCGCCACGCCCTGCGCCCTTTCGAGGAACTCGGCGCTGAAACAGCCCATCATCCTCGCAACCTGCAAGCTGTAGTGCGTGTTGAGACCTGGTCCAAGGTGCAGTTTGTGATGGAAAACCAGACCCACGTTGTCGTTCCTCTGCACAGTGCTCACCTGCAGGTGCTGGCAGACGACGCCTTCCTTGCCATCGAGTCCTTCAACGAGCTCACCAAAGTGTGTAGCGAAAAAGACGGTGCTGCCCTTTTCGCTGATCATCTCTTCAATGATGGCAGTAGCGACTGCGCAGCCTTCGTCGGGGCTGGTGCCTCGGCCCATTTCATCGAGGATGATCAGCGACCGGGGGGTGCCAACGCTCAGGATGAATGCAGAGGTGCGCATCTCTGCTGCAAAGGTAGAAAGGTTTTGAGTTGCATCGTCTTCGTGCGTTAGTAGGCTGAGAATCGCATCGGGAATGGGTAGAGTGGCGCGGGTTGCAGGGACAAAGCATCCAATGCCAGCCAAGACGGTGATCAGTGCGATCTGGCGCAGGAAGGTGCTCTTGCCAGACATGTTGGGACCGGTAACAAGACAGACTCGTTCGCCAGGTGCCAGATAGATATCGTTGGGCACAAACTCTGTTCGACGACGTGTCACGACACCATTCGCGACCATGGAGACGATGTCAACCCGATCCAGGATCGGATGGCGTGCGTTGCGGATATCAATCCTATCGCCAAAGGTCGGGCGGATGTATGAGTTGGCTTCGGATACGCGGGCAAAGCTGATGATCATGTCCAAGAGCGAGAGCGCTTCCGATACCTGCGAATCGGCATTCGACAGTGCAGCAACGTCAGTGGGATGTCTCCGGCGCAAACGGTACTCGGAACGCCACTTACCTTGTACAGAGGTCCCACCTGAACGAGAATTTCCTCGATCAAAGCCTCGATGATCACCTCGGACATTGTGCACACCTCGTTCATCGAATCCGCCAACCGAGCATTGAGCTTCTTCTGTGGGCTTGCATGGATCTGCGTCAGCGTCTTCACGCCTCATCGGACAGCGGAGTGCAAAGTCACTCACGAGAGCCACTGTCATCATAGTGACAAGCTGACCGCTTTTGGCCCTTGTCACATTAGTGAAGTGTGGCGGGATTCGGTTCATCTGGGAGCGGTCCAGTCTGGTTTGGAACTGCTCAAACGCCCGTGTAAGTTTTGCCGTCTTGCTGAGGAGTGATCATTTCATGTGCAGTGGCTACTCACCAAGAAGCCGTTTGCAATCATCTTGAGTGAAAGATTGAGACCCGAGTCGCCTGTGTTGAAGTTTAGGCGTTGGAGCGGGCAAGATCTCAGATCAGAAACCTCGAACACCTCACCTCGAGTTTGAACAACGACTTACGGCTCTCCCGCTCGCAAAGCCCTTGAATATCTCTGCAAGCAAGAAAAATTCCATTAGTGAAGTTAGCAGGACAGCATGCGTCACAATTAGATGCAGGTGGTTGAAGCAAATTCCTCACTCTATGTTCTCGTTGTAGGTTTCTCTCGCCACATCGAGCAAGGGGCTGCGTTCTGCTCGGACGGCATACTGAAGTACGGGAAGCAGTAGCAGAGAGGTGATGTTCAGACCCGATAGCACATCCTCAGTGCGTCTTCAGGTCATTTCCAGACTCACCATCTGCGCGTTCCGAGAGCCCAGCCCACCCTTTGCGTGCAAGACATCTTCGTCTATGGTGCTCTGAATCGACTCGCTAATTGCGTCAAGCTGCTCGGCCTCAAGAAACTGAAACGTGGCAGCTCAACGAAGGCTTGAGGGTCAGTACAGCTGTTATCGATGACAGTGGAGAGTCAGGACGTCTACCATACCCCCGAGACGGCTTGCAGCAGACCGCTGGACGAGTTTTGAAGGGCAGCGCGAACTAATTTTGCGAAAGATTGAGAGAAAGAGGAGAGGACATCATTAAAAAAAAAAAAAAAAAAAAAAAAAAAAAAAAAAAGGCGGCGTAAATACCATCCGGTCTTGATATCTTTCGAACAAACCGATGCCTTACCGGGTGAGAGCGATTGCAGCAGAGTCCGCAGGCTGAATATGCTGCTTATCTTCTTTTCAGTATCGGCCCGTGTCGCTGTCTCGCGCTTCACGGGTACAGAGAGAGTATGGAGGAGCTTGTCCAGGTCGATCGACTTATCGCGGATTGGCATTAGGCTCTCACGGATGGCAAAGAGCCTTTCCTGAAAGATAGAAATGCGAGCAGTTGCTGTCAGTCGAGAAGCTTGTGTTCTGCTTGCCTCAACGACACTCTTACCTCGTTTCGGAGGCATTCGGCCACCGCGTCCTGACGCGCTGCTATGGCATCGAGATCTGTAAATGTAAGACAAAGCGTGAGAACGACTGAGTAGAGTGGGCTGATCAGCAGTCCCATCGCCACTCACCGGTAAGTGGCTGAAGGATGTTCATCTTGAGCAATCGTTTGCCCATGGGCGAAGCGCATTGATCCAATAAGCCTGTGGAGAAGGTATAGTTGCAGTATGAGTGATGTGTGGGATAAATTCCTCGCCTTCGCTGGTGAAACTTGCCGTAAAGTGAGTCCTTCGACTTGGGATCAATCAGATTGCGAACAAGCTCAAGGTCGTGTGCAGTATTGCTGTTGATCAAGATTGTGCCTGTTGTCCAGTAATTCAACGCTGTAGCTGGTGAGTGCAACGTCCAAAGACCGCCTGACTCAACAGTTTAGAGGCATACCGTCGGGAACCACAAAGCGAATGCGTAGCGACTTGGGTGTGAACACTCGGTTGAAATGATGGGTGTAGTAGCTATTTGTGCATATGGCTTGGAGGCAGGAAATGTCAGAAAGGACGATGCCTCTCCACTGCAAAAATGTGTACGCCCACTTACTCGAAGAGCCCAGCAACTGCAGAGAGCAGAAAAAATTTGTTAGCGACCGCGACAAGAATGGCTGCTCTGGTGGATGCTTTCGCATTCAAATCGAGGGACGTTCGTCCTGTCTGAGGGCGGCCAGTCTGAGGACGAGACGAGGTCGGACGCTGCAATTGTTGACTGTGGGCAGGGCGGTCTTGTAAAGGTGCCGGCGGGAATTCATCACCATCCTCCTTGATCACCTCGGTGTCGTCCACCAAGAGACGGTCGAGATAGCGAGCGCCTGAAAGCGTAAAACATGTAGTCAGCGATGTCCGCAAGATATGAGTCCTATCAAGGCTATGATGTATCGCCTGATTTTGTAGCAGTACGCCAAATCTTGGACGATGCATGCTCACCTTCCTGATAATTCCAATGTCTGCGCGGGAAGCTTTGAGCTTCAATGCCAAAGAGCTCCTCCAAGCAGCGGATGAGGATTGACTTGCTACTGGTTTGTGAAGCGGTGTCATCGACCGAGCTGGTCCCTTGGTCGTCTGACTTTCTGAAACGCTTTGGGACACGAGACGCAGATGATGAAGTCGTGCTTTTGAAGCTTTCTCTGCCCGTGGCTGGCACCAGCAAGGTGCTGGGCGGATACATAGATAGGTGGTGGATCGTTCGAACGTAGGTCGGAGTGTCGGCGAATTGGGTGATGACGCAAAGTCCTATGAAACACCACGTTGATCAGTAGAAATTGTGAGATAACCACTCAATCAGCTTTGGGCCTCGTGAGTTAACGGTGACTGAGTGGTAATCTGGCGACGACATACCTGTCTCTCTCTCGATCGAAGCAATGCCCACCTCTCTTCCGGTCCCTCGATTTTCTAGAACTGCACAGACATAATTGCCGACAGAACCATCTGCTGTGACCAGCTTGCTGCGGTGGTAGGAAGAGGCGGTAAATGGGCGAACTTGATCCTCGGTCTGGTCCAATACAGGAGGTCCAGCAATGCTAATTGAAGGCATCGTCGTCCTGTTGGGTCTCACGTCTGCTCGACCAAGGGATGTCTGGGGGTCTCGCAAATATCGCGGTGTGCCCTGCGAGCTTTCGAGAAACTCTCGAGGCGAAGGGCCGTGCTTGGCTAGCCAATCTACGGGTGGAGTCGAGTTTCTGCCTCGAGATCTGAAGAGTGTGTCTGGGTCGTCGCCTTGCGGTGTAAATAGCCGAAGGAAGGTTGGTGTCGTGGCCCGAGATGCTGCTGGTTGGAGCTTCTGAGACTGAAGACCTTGCGGCATTGGTGTGACACCAGGAATGTGGAAGCTCGAGGTAGAAGAGGCAACAGAGCCAGCGGTGTCTGGACGGATTTCCGCTTGGACTTGGTCAGGTCGCCAGATTTGCGGCGGTAGCCGGCTGGGACGACCGTTGTTCTCCATGTTTCTGTTGCAAGGTTTGAACGACGGTCAAGCGGCTGTTGAGGGAAAGGGGGGGAAAGGAAAGGAGCGCCTCTCAAGTCGACCAGTTTATATCTCTTTTGGAGGCATCGGTGCATCCGAAGCTTCTCACACGGTCGACACAGTCAATTTCTCACGGTCTCACAGATATGATCACGACGCTTCGGAACATCCGAAGGAGGCAGCTTTGGTAAAATGCAGCAAAGAGATCAATTGAAGGGTATGAAATGGGATTTGAATAGGATACTTAGACACGGAATACAAGTGCAACTCCCTCATCGCCTGCTCCAACCAGCTTCCAGCCTTTGGAGTTGGCTGTGTTGGTGTAGGCACCGATACCGCCCGTCTCTGCACCTTGGGTGAAGCCGTCGTCCTTGCCCACTGCGAGCGCAAGGACGCCGTCAGTGAAGCCTTGTTGTGTGGCAACGCAGCCACCGGTCCTGGCATCCCAAGTCTTGATGGTATGGTCAGCCGAAGATGTCGAAAAGAGCGAGGATCCAGGGTGAAGGGCGATACCAGTGATGGCAGCATCGTGCATGACTTCGCAGCGCATCTTGGCCAGCGAAAGATCCCAGACGATGGCCTTACCCTCGGTGGAAGCGGTAATGACGTGGCCGGTGCGGTTGCCGCTGCCGACGTCGACAAATTGGATACCCTCGATGGACTCGCCTTCGGCGTGACCAGTAAGGGAGGCGACGACGGAAGCAGCACCGCCGTTGTCAAGGGCACCAATGTTGACGACGCGAACGTCACCAGCAGCACCGCCGATGACGACAACCCTGGCATCGGGCGAGACGGAGAGCTGGGTGAGCCCACCATCGAGATGAGTCTGCACTTTGGAGACGACCTCTGCGCTTCTTGGGTCCCAGACGATGAGGGTTCCATCTTCGGATCCAGTGATGAGTCTCTTACCATCAGGAGTGAAGCTTCCGCAAGAGACGGCGTCACTGTGGCCAGAGAAGACGTTCATGACGTTGCCGCTGGGAAGCTGCCACATCCATACGGTCGAGTCGGCACCACCTGCGGCAAGCACGCTACCCTTGGGGTGCCAGTCGATCCAGACGATTTCATCGGGGCCTTCGAGGTTGGTGAGGAACTCCCATGTCTTGAAGTCTTGGCTCCTCTGGCGCCAGACGCGAACCTTGCCGTCCATGCCACCGGTGGCAGCGAGATCACCGGCGGCGTTGAAGAGGGCCGAAGTGACACTGTCGGTGTGGCCGCCAAGACGAACGACATCAGACCCGTCCTGAGTGTTCCAGATCCATCCAGCGTCATCCTCACCACCGCTGAGTGCCAATGGTGGGTTGGGGAAGGAAGGGTGCAACGAGACAGAGAAGACCGACTTGCGGTGCGAGTAGAATGCGGCTATCGAGTTGTCGATAAACTCTTCCTGACCAGCTCCGGGGCCCTCGCCTTGTTGCTGAGCATCGGCTTCGTCGTCGCTGTCGTCATCCATGGGAATGTCGCCCTCTTCATCGTGCTCGGGAACGACCTCCTGGATGTCGTCGTTGGCAAGGTCAGAGCCGTAATCTTGGTCGTGGGCCTCGATGGCTTGTTCGGGGTCTTGATGGGGCTGGGTGGAGCTCATGTTGAGGTGCGTAGATGCGTGTCTGCTTCTGAGCTTTGTCTGTGTGGGTTGTGGTCAAGAAGTTTGCGATATTAGAAGCCTTGCCTTATATAGAATTGGGTTGCGACTTGGCTCAAGTTTGCTGTCTGGCTGTGTGGCTGTCTAGGCTATGCATTTAGAAGGAACAGAGAGAGAGTGTGTAGAGCGCTGAGCACCAGCGTCGGCGTTAAGGCAACTCCACACAAATTTCTTCCTTTCTTCTTGCTGGAGAGAACGAACTTTTTTTTGTCCTTTCTTTCCCCCCCTTTAGCATCCACTTTGTCCATGTCCCGAGAAATGTTTTTTATAGCAAGATGTCAGATCGAAGCTTGTTTCGCCTTTCTGAAAATCGATCCTGATTGTGGAGGCATAATAAAAAATCGACTTACTGTAGCCTTGAGCCTCCGATGCATTGAGGCGTGTGCTGTGTGTGGCTGGGCCTGGTGTCTGAGCTGTGCGATGCTGTGGCTGCGCTTTTCCCCCTGAATCACAAGCTCTCTCTCTCTCTCTTCAGGGACTGGCTCATCGCCATGCAAGATTAGGTGCTTTCTCGCTTTGGGGCACAATTTGGGCTCTTGGTGGCTCGGCTTTCATCGCGAGATCAACAGGACCCTGAATCCTTTGACTCTGGTTTTCCCCTGCCCAAGTGCATCCGTTAGCATCGCCTGCGCTCAAGCCTCCTCCACTGATAACCGCTCTCAACAGCTGGCGCGCGCGTGTGTGAGCATGCTTGGTCCGGTCAAGAGAGCGACACAGAATAGCGGTGAGCAGACAACGTGTTGCATTGATTCAACGACTGGGCTGTGACACGGTCTGCTCGACAAGTCAGCTGCACGCTTGTGCATCTATGCACCAACTTTGATTTGCGAGTAAACTCATGACTCTAGGGGCGGACTCAGCTTTGCATCTGGTCCGTGGAATACCACCACCACCACCACCATCATCGTCATCATCATCATTATCATCGCACCGTCCTGATCTCCACATTCTTCAACGGTGTCCAGATCTTGCTTCGGCCCAACATCCACCTATTCGCTGCTGCCATTCCATCTCAGCAATACAGTCGTGCCAGTTAAAAAAAACTCTCTTCATCTCATCCGGCCGCTACCAACCACGCATCACTTCAATATTTGCCGTCAGCACCACACATCCCGCACCTGGCCGTCGGATCATACTTTCCCTCCATTCTCTAACAAAACCTGGTCTCTCCACACTGACCCCGATCGACCCACCATCGACGCCTTCAGCACGAATCTCACACCCCACTTGTGTCAGCCACTCTGGCAACCATTCTTGCAACTCCACCAGTGACCTCATTCGCTCGTTCGATCCCAACCTGTGTCGCACAGACTTGGCTGGTGACATCTGCAGACGTGCTGCACCAACAATACTTTCTCGGGCGGGCTGCTGCTTCATTGCACTGCAACGTGTACGCTCTCGATTCACTGGTCGAAGCCGCGCTCCAGGGCAAAGGGGTGTCGATTCTCCACAGCTGAAACGAGCTCGAGAGACTCATCTCTTGCTTCCCTGCTGAAACCACATTCAATTCCACCCAACGTCACCACACCTTCACCGATGTCCAGGAGCTCAACAGGTCGAGATGAATCACGCATTGGCGACTTTGTTGTCGAAAATGAGATCGGCAAAGGCTCCTTCGCCGTCGTCCACAAGGGATATCGCCTCCAGCCCCGCGAGCCCGTCGCCATCAAGATCGTCATCCGAAAGAAGCTCACCCCAAAGCTTCTCGACAACCTAGAAGGTGAGATCGCCATCCTCAAGGCCATCCACCATCCCAACATCGTCGAGCTCAAAGAGTGCCTCAAAACAGAGCATCAGATCTATCTCGTCATGGCTTTTTGCGCATCTGGCGACCTCTCACAATACATCAAGAAGCGCTTCGACATTTACGAGCGCGCAGGTATCGCCGAACCAGGCCCCTTGACACGCAACCACACACCCAAATATCCACATCCCGTCGACGGAGGTCTCAATGAGATCATCGTCCGCTCCATCTTGACTCAGCTCGCTGCTGCCCTCGAATTCATGCGCGGTCGTGACATTGTGCATCGTGACATCAAGCCACAGAACCTCCTTCTCCAGCCTCCAGACGCTGCCTTCCTCGCGCTTGGCAATCCACGCGAGATTCCACAGATGAAGGTCGCTGATTTTGGCTTTGCTCGCCACTTGAGCGTCAACACGCTCGCCGAGACTCTCTGTGGCTCTCCACTCTACATGGCGCCCGAGATCCTACGCTTCGAAAAGTACGATGCCAAGGCCGACCTGTGGTCGGTTGGTGCCGTGCTCTTTGAGATGACTGTTGGCAAACCGCCATTCAAAGCGGCTAACCACGTCGAGCTGCTCAAACGCATCGAGCGCGGAGAGGACAAGATCAAGTTCCCGGATGAAAGATCGGCAGGCTCTCTCGCCAGGGAAGCGGCACGCCGACAAGAGCTTGGCGAGGCACCGCTACCACCCCCGCACCCTGTCTCAGAAGACGTCAAGACGCTCATCCGCCAGCTACTTCGTCAGCGCCCCGTCAGTCGTATGAGTTTTGACGACTTTTTCGCCAGCCCCGTCATTCGCGACTTCAAAGCCTTCATCCGTCCACATGCACAGCCAGAGGCGGTCGAGAAGTACGAGGATCTACAACGCAGCGAACGGAGCATGATCCTGCCGTCATCGGGTTTCAAGGATGCATCTGTCACCTCGATCGAGGCGCCAGCTAAGCAAGCGATGTCCTCAACTCCAAGCGGCGCAGCAATAACAACCCAACAGTCCGAGCGCGTCTCCCACGATGACCTTTCTCACAGTAAACCAACGGAAAGCCCCAAAGCGCCTGCGGAGAAGGCTATTGATCCCGGCAACGGGCCGCAGAATCCCGTCAGGCCCACGAGAACGATACCGCGCGCCTTCTCTGCAAAATATGTCACTGGCGAGCCACCTCGCCAGGAGGAGCCGGGGAAGCGCACACCGCCTGCTATGGCTAGAGCACCAAGCTCGCCAGGCTTACCAGACAAATCTTTGCTGTCAAATGAAAGAGAAGAAGAGAGAGCCACGGGCGGCAACAACCCTGCGGCTTCAAGGGAAGGGGAAGACAGCTTCTTAGGGAAAGAGTACGTCATGATCGAAAAACGCAATGTCGAGGTGAACGCGCTTGCGGATGAGCTGGCTGCATCACCTCAGAACAGGATATCGCTTGCTTCTCGAAGGCCTTCGCGGCTGTCACGTCTTACACCTGGAGCCGTTCCGAGCTCGCCCGGTGCATCGCCACCAACAGCAGCATCAATAGTACCGAGCTCCAAGCCTATCCGCATCGCCAGCAATGCAGACATAGCGTCGTCAGCAGGTGCATTTGCCCTCCCACCAGGCGCAAGGCCCTCTTCAATTCCTCGCCGCAGCAGCCTGTCATCTTCCGGCTCGCCTTCGTCGCGCCAAGGCGGTCAAGTCATCACGGCAGGCGACGCCGCCGCCAGCACGCAGTCCTCCCGCAGAGACGGAACGGCATCGTCAGCTCCAAAGGAGGAAGTTAGTGTGCTCGGACAGAAGCTGGCGAGCTTTGGTCTGTCCGGCACCGGTGCAGGTGGTCCATCGAGTGCTCTTGCCAAAGCCATCAGCATGGCTTCGCTGCGCCTCTTTGGCGTTCCGTCGGGGGTTTCGCTACGGGACGCCGCAGCGCTTGTCAGGACAAGAGCACAAAGGCGTGGCTTCCTGCGAACCACGGATACGTACGATGAAGTCGAGATGAGTCTGCTCAACACACTCGAGGATTTGGGACAGAAAGCCTTTGTTCTTTCAGAGTTTGCTGATTCGAAGCTTGCGCACTTTTTCCCAGATGGCCCGCATCAACTTTCGCAGGATCTTGACGCTTCGACGGCGACGACCAGCATCTCACCAGGACGAACGAGCGTCCAAGGTTCGGCACGGCGTGTAGGCTCGATTTCATCCTCGTCCTCGTCCGCGTTGGATCCTGTGGCTGCCGAGGCAGCAGCGGCAGAAGCGCTGATGCTGTATGTCCGCAGTCTGGCGTTCCTGCAACGAGCGATTGGGATGACCAGGAAGCACATCGAGTCACGATCTCGGCCGGGCGTGCCTGCTGTCACGAGCCCTGAACTCAACGAGGTGGTGCAATGGTTGCGCGCACGGTTCAACGAGGTATACGACAAGGCTGATTTCGCGCGTTCGCGTTGCAACGAGCTTCCCGAATCTGCACAGCAGGTGGACAAGCTTATCTTTGACAAAGCGGTCGAAGTGGCCAGGGCCGCCGCGACGGATGAGCTAGAGAACAACCGCGATGGAAGTGGATGGGATCCGTCGCACTGCTTGCTGGCGTACGAAACGGCGAGCTCGATGTTGTCATCGCTGCTGGATCCGGGCGAAGACGCTTTGAGTCTGAGTGAAGGCAGCATTCTGATGATTGACAAGTACGTCAAGAGCATCAACAAGCGTCTGTCTACGCTGCAGGAGCAATTTAGCGGAGGAGCTGCTGGCAACGTGCCAGGCGGTATAAGCCCCGGGGGCGTTGAAGTCGAAGGACGAGCGGGTGAGGGTCGGAGCAGGAACAATTCGCCTTTGTCGCACCCTTCGCCTGCTGCAACGCCGTCCCGTTGATTGCGCTCAGAAGGCGCAGCAGAGAGACTTTATCACACAATGCTATCATTTACTTTCTTCGTGTATTCATTCGCATATTCGCATTCGCATTCACATGGCACAATCGCACGTCTTGAAAGAAGGCAAGCGTGAATACCCCATTGTGTGATGAGCACGGGCAAAGGTAGAAAGTGTTGCAGTCATGCTGAAGTTTGTGGCGTCTCGTCAGGCTCGCCCTGATAGAGACGACGCATCTCTCTGCCAATCTCGACTCGTCGTTTGCCCTCGATGAACTCCATGGCTTCTTTGTATGTTTGGGGCAGAACCTGACGGTCGGTCTCGCCGAGGTCAAAGCTGAAGTGGAACTGTTTTGCATCGGCACATACAGGTGGAAAATGTCGTCGAGTCAGTACAGTGTCCCTTTTGAAAGCGAAAGACGAGCTAGTGAGGCGACAGTGAACTTACCGTGTTGCTCTTCTTGCGCTCACCCGTTTCGAGGTCTACGACCTCTGCTAGGACCGTGACTCCGGCGATGGTGTGGCGCTGGGGATGCTGGTCGGGTTCCGAGGTAAAGGCGATCTGGGAGGAGAGTTGGAGCATGGCACCGATGGGTACGGGAGCGTGGAAGGAGAGCGCGTCGAGGGATAGGAATTGGACGTGGCGGTTGACCAGCGATGCTGCGATGGATGAACAAGGAGGAAAGACATGTTAGCAAGATGTGAGATTTTGGACAAGTGTTTGGAGGAACCGTGGAAGAGATCGACTTACCAGAGGCCATCCAAGCGAGCTCGTAGGCAGAGCGCATGAGGAAACCGCCAAAGATCTTCTGATGGACGTTGCGCTGTTGAGGGTGCATGTGCATTGTGGTGCTGAGACTTGTCTTGCGGACAGGTACAAGCGTGGGACCGTTTGGGTGGTCGGCAGATTCGAGCTTGATAGCCGGCCCATGCAGCTCGTCTGTGGCAAAGATGCCAGCGTGTAGACCGCGTAGATACTGACTGTGAAGCAAGAAGGCTTCCTCTTTGCTTGGTGGTACCTTTTCGAGCGACGAAGCAGCTTCTGTGCGTTTGCGATTCTTATGACTTTGACCCATGGCGAAGAGGGCTTTCTCTGCATCGGTCTCGAGGATGAGTGGAGCGATGCGTTGGCTGCTGAGGGTGTGTGCGTTTCGGGCGGCCATGGTGAATCGACCGGTGAGGCAAATCTTGTTGGGGCTCATAGGCTCGGTGAGCTGTTCGATGCTGACAAATACCTCCATACTGCTGGAGCCTACGTAGATGACGTGGCCGCTGAGACGATAGTTTGCATCGGCGGTGAGGGGTGCGAGCAGATCGAGACGGTCAACCGAGGCGGTTACAATGTAGATGGGGGCCGATACATCTGCTGGGCGACCACCGAGGGCGTGCTGGTAGGAAATGCCTCCTGCAAGACTGTCGAGGTCTTCGAGTACTTTTCCGAGTCGGATGAGACCCGAGGTAGCAATGTACTTTTCGAGCAGCTCGGGATCTTCGGTAAAGGGGAGGTAGAGCTCGACATAGCTATCCTGCATGCGTTTTGGTTTGAGCATTGCCTCGGGAAGCTCGGATGAGGATGGAGTTGCGGAGTCGACGTGGTTTTGTGCTTGTGACTGCATTTCTTTCATCCAGCTGCGGCGTGGTGCGAGTCGCGCTATTGGAATTGGTATAGGAATAGGAATACTTGCCAACATATTCAGTCATCGAGATTCACTGCAAAGGGTAGGATAAGAATCGATACTCACTTGGCATGCTAAGCTTGAGCTTCTGAGGATGTGCACCTCTTACCTCGGCCATGAGCTTGTGGATTTCGCGGACGGCGTTGGTCTCTTGCAACGGAGAAGCTTGTTGTGTGAGTTGTCGTTGGAATTGACGGTATCGTGTAAGTGTAGGGCCTGGCTTGGACGCGCTGCGCAGAAGCACACGAGTCAGTGATGAAGATGCGGATGTCATGTCGTGTCGGGATGGACTGGATCGGATGGGAAGGGTGGCGTGTAAGGATATGGCGTGAAGGGTTTGTACTGTGTACAGTACAGTACTGTATATATGGTTTTGCGGACTTTCCGGCGCTGTTCAAGTCGAGTTAGTGCGGGAGATGGATTCAGGGTCTCTCGACCTTAAGCTCTCCGGGTTAACAGCCGACCATGGACGGACCTTTCCGAGATGCTATGCCACGCTAGCTGATTTTTGGAGATGATGGATGTGAGATTGGACGTGTCCACATTTTTCAAGAATACGCTGCAGTTGACTCAGCCAATTTCACAGTACTGTAACTGTAATACAATATTGATTCAATTTCTGGACAAGGTACTTTTGAAGAATCCGGGGACCTGCTTTGAGCTAGGCGAGCCATTCCATGCAGCAGCAGGCCAGGCTGGGGTTGGCTGTGCAGCTGTTGCCTAAGCTAAAGTGGTTGGCCTTATCGTCGTTCATCTCGATCTTCCACCACCACTCTTAACGCCTTTGCTTTGCTTGCATTCACCACCGCCCCATCTATTCAGCACTGCTGCTTGCAACTCACATCAAACAGCTTTCGGCTACTCCAGCATCCCGTCTCTGATATCTGCTCTTCCGCTTACGACCGCCTCATCCAACTCTCGTCCTACCCAACTCGATACCGCGCATGAGCAACTAAAGCTTTTCGGGCCCTTGCCCCGCCATTCTTTGCCGCAGTCCCCTTATGCACTAGTCTTCCTACAGCACCGCAGCCTTTGCTCAACAGCTTACAACAATGCCGCCATCCGTGTCTAGGCTCCGAGCGCGCATCTCGGCGTCATCTCTCATGCTTCTCAGCCTCATCAGCTTGCTCGCCTGGTCTTCATCACTTGCCTCAGCTAGCCCCACCCCATCCGCTCTCGAATCACGTTCACAAATCCATTTTCTCTCCCAAGTATCTCCACAGTCGTACGATGCCTTTGCAGCACACCGAGTCAACGTCACCTTGGCAGTCATGTCAAGGTGTCCCGATGCACTCGCTTGCGAAGCCGCTTTCGATAAGGTCCTTGACCGCGTCAATTCCAAGACGCGTCTCACAATGAGCTACATTGGCTCTCTCGACCACGACAACCACTCCAAGTACGGTGCTTCTTGCATGCATGGCGACCAGGAATGCGCCGGCAACGTCCAACAGCTCTGCGTCCAGGACGCTCTCAATCCCATCCGCGCAGGTCAAGATTTCGACCTCAGTCCAAGTGCTGCCCAAAAAATGTGGTGGAACTTCTTGCAGTGCCAAAACTTCGCAGGTCCCTCCAAGATCGGCCAAGAGGACCTTGCACAGAGGTGCTTGCGTGTCATCGATGGTCCCTCTTGGGACAAGGATGGCATCGCAAAGTGCGTTCATGGCAACAAAGGTCGCAAATTGCTCCAACACAGCGTCACCGTCTCCAAGCAGCACCATCTCGTCACCTCTTGCACCATAGTATTCGAGAATGGCAAAAAGTGTATTCGCGATGGAGGCGCCTGGAAGAACTGCGACCTCGGACACGAGCCCGCCGACTTTATCGCCGAGATCGAACGTATCTGGTCCAACAAGAATCCTGGTCTCAAGACAACTGCCCATTCCAGCTCCACAAAGACACTGCCACACGCGGCCAGCAGGCTTGTCAAGCGACAGTCGTCTCCATCATCCACCGACAATAGTGGCTTCAACAACCCCTTTGCCGGCTCGAGCACTCCCCCCAGCGTTTTCGTAAGTATCAACTGATTTTCACCTCGTGTCCCTCCCTTCCTCGCCCACAACACTATCCTTCGCATCATTCAACACCAACGTCATCCTGGGTTTTGATCGGACGTCGTGCTTGGCTCTCGATCGTCACAGGCCATTGGCTGTTTGTGACAATCCCACTTCGTCTCTTTGGTATGGTCATTGTGCAGCAGCTCAACCCTTTGTCTTACCCCCATCTCTTGTCTCCCTTCCTGTTCCATATACCGTTTCGCTCTCTCGCTCCCTCTCTGCCACGCGGCTCTTCTTTTCGTTCGCTTTGCTGCCATCGCTGTTGCAGACACTGATCATTGGTTAGTACACTCTCTTCCCACTTCTGTTCGTCCCCTCCTGCATCGTCAGCGTCGCCTTCAACCCCAAACATTCTTTCGTGACATCCCTCGTCTCGCCAAGAGGCAGAGCACAGGTGGCTTCCAGTTCCAAGGTCCTAACCTCCCCGTTCCCTTCCTCGCCTTTGCCATCACAGCTATCGCACTCTTCGTCATCGTCGTTTGCTTCGTCCTCCTGAGAATCATCATGCGCAACCGACGCCTCCGCCGCCTTGGATTGCTTCCCGAAGGCCCTTTCGATCGTTTGCTAGGCCCAACCAGGGAGATCGAGGACACCCTCCCGCCACCCAAACTCCTCGAGGCTCGCATTGCCCACGACTTCCGACCTGCCGCCTACGATGCTGAAGTCAAAGCTAAGGGATGGGATGCCGTCATGCCCATCTCGGCAGCCGTGCCTCCCGTGCTTTACTCGGACCTCTTTCCAAAGGGCAAAAGTCCGGACAACAGCGCCTCGAATGGGGTGACGGATGGCGAAAACGCAAACACCACCACTCAGAACGGCTTCTCCTATCCTCCCCCCTCTGTATCCACTGGTGGCTTGACCCGTCGCTTGCACGTCCCAGCTTTCCTGCGTCGACATGGAGACGGTAGCCAACACGACGATGCTGCAGGCAACACCCACAATGGAACTGGCACGGAAACGGGAGCCAAGGCGACCGATGGAGAATCGAAAGGCATCAAGGCTGATACAAGCACGCCAGCTTCCGTCAACGTGACGGTTTTGATTGCGATGCCATCGCAGCGAACCGTCTTTCCTACGACAGGCACTCTCAAGTCGCAGCGCTCGCTCAACATGGACGGACTCACGTCGTACAAAATCGATGAGGCGGAAGAAAGCGCCGACGGATCTCGCAGTCTTAGGCGAACAGCCAGCGTCAAGAGTTTCCGCACAGCAGCTTCGTCCAAGAGCATCGGTGACGCGCGCAGGGAGGCCTTCTTCAACAAGATGAACGACGAGGGAGGAAACACGGAAGCAAACGATATCCACACTACCCATCTCGATGATGAAGATGAGGAAGAGCTGCCAGAGCTTGTGTTTGGAACAGCCAGTGTACCCATCTTCACTCGCATCACTGGCGCCGACGCAGCAGGAAGGCATCCCTTTGCCGGCACCGCCGAGGCGTACCAGCCACTTCGATCCGAGCTGATCCGCCTCGTGACGACTGCCCACGAGGCACGCGAGCGCAAGGCTGCTATGGAAGCCGCAGCCAAGCAGGCGGAGAAGGACGCTGCCAATGCCGACGACGGTCAGACGACTATTGACGAGAGATCCACCAACCAAGGACAAACAGCTGCCAATGCCAACAATGGCGTCGCTGCAGCTGACGGTCGTCGTGTCAGTGCTAGCGAGACCATCGACAGCGAGACGGCAGCCATCATCGGCTCGCCAGGCGTCTCCACTGTTCCCGTATCGCACCAGGAGGGGCTCGGCAACGTAGTCAGTCGCATGATGATGCCCGAACCTACTCAGCACGGCACCTCCGCATCTTCCCCCATGCCAGCAACTGCCTTCGGCGTGCACCGCTTTTCAGAAGACCCGCGACCCAGCATTGGCGTCAACTCGAACCTGTCCCGGGATGACACCTCTACATCCGTGCCTGGCGACGCTCACGCAGCGCCGTACAACACCTCCACGCTGACGTTGGATCCTCTGCTTGGTGACAGCGCTGGCTCTTACACCGGCTCGAATCTCCGCAACACAAGCGTCCCGGAGAGGACTGCCTGAGGTAGCCAAACAGCGAAATCCCCGTCCCGTTCTTGTACTTTTCCTGTTGCATTCCGGATCTGCACGTTGTTAATGATACCATGTCTTTCTGTTCATCAGTTACTTTCTATCCTGTGAGCTTGCAGCTCTTTAGTTCAAATGCTAATCACATCGTGAAAAAAGGATAAATCCGTCACGAAGCCACCCTTGAAGCCACCCTAGGTGGCTACCGAACCCACGCGGGGTGGCTTCGCAGGAAGCCAGCCAATTGGGGGTGCCTTCAAGGGTGGCTTCAAGACGGATTTATCCTCTTCTACCGATGTGAATGATTTTGTCTAAATCTTGCCCAACGTCCTGGACGAGCCACTTTTTCCGGAGGAAGGTACATCGCCTTTTTCTCGTCGATCGGGACGGGCATGGTTTGGTAATGCAAATGAGAATTGTGGAAACATGTGACAGACTGGCTAGAATACAAGTGCAAGAGGCAAGACGGGAAGGATGTTGAAGAAGTTGCCATGATGGAGTAGAAAAGGCGTAGTGAATTCAAGATGCAGGCGGTCTTGAGGGTATCGTGATGTCGGTAACGCGTCGAGCGCACTGGACGGTAACAAGAAGGTCTGCGTTGGTCGTTCATTTAGCTCGAGACAAGCATAGCGTCCACTGCTGCTTCCTCGTCAGGATCTGCAGCTGTATCTGCGACGTCGCTCGCTGGATTGCTAGAGGTTTGATTACGGTCGACCAAATCCGAGACATGCGACGTCTTCATGTCGGCTGCGGTCTCGTGCGATTGGTTTGTTGAAGGAGTTTCATGGTCACTGCGAAGCTTGACGGAGCCTTTGGAAGATGCTGTCTGACCGCTGAGCCGAGAAGACGTATCAGGGGCCGATCGTTGCGGGCGTTTTCGCAATGGAAGCTCTGCCCAGCATTCTTTGCGACACGTTGGGCAGGTGACCCACTTGCCAACAGTGGTGCGCTCGTCCGCCTCGACATCTGCGTCTTCCGACTGTGAATCATTCTGAGCAAAAGCGTCAGAAGAGGTGTCTTCCTCGCCGCCCATGATGGCGTCTAGGTCGCTTGCACAAGTGAGATCGTTCTCAACACGCATGCTGGTGCAAAGACAGTCAAGATGGACTTCGTGTCGACATGGTGTGAGTTTGACAAGGTCAGTCGTGACGCCGTCGCTGGTTTCAGGAAGATCGTGGTGACCGTCGTCACCATGTGACGACGCTGGATAGCGCGGAAGACATGCAGGGGCATCGCAGCGCCATCCGCGCTGGCGTTCTCGAGCACGAACGTCTTCACGAAGAGTTGTGTGGACTGGCGCAGAGGAAGTTGCAGCCGACTTTGAAGAGGTAGGCGAGGAAGCGTGCGTGGTGCGATGCGTTGTGGTCGGATCAAGGCTGGCGCGACAAAATGGACAGGTCCACTGCGAGGGAGGAAGTTTAGCCAACCAATCGCGCAGGCAACCAGCGTGAAGCGTGTGGTGACCGTGACAGGGCACAGCGACAACAGCTTCATCTTGGCTCCTGGGTCCGTCGATCCATTCTGGTCGGTCTTCAGCCTGGTAGTTGTCGAGGCAGACGCCGCAGCCGAGCAGAGCATCTTGGTCGTCGGCGCTTGAGGAGTCAGCAAAGCCGCCGATGCTGCCCATGCCTAGCCTGGCCATGCGAGCGCGCAGTTCTGCATCAGCACGCTCGAGCTGCTTGACATACTTTGCAGCCTTTTCAGGGTCCGGTTGCTCAGGCTCAGGCGGAGCGGTGAAGTGAATGTCGAGTATGATGCGAAAAGGAGGACCAGCAACGAGACGTGGTTGCTGTGAATTGGGAGCATCGGGCGATGGACCGCCTGGAGGGCTTCCTGGGGTCACTTGAGCGATAGGCCAAGCGGTCTGAGTGTTGGCATCATAGATGAAGGAGAAGGGCAGGGGTGAAGCTCCAAAGGGGACAAAAAGCGGCGAGATAGGAATATGGCCCTCGGGATGAGAATGAGAGTGCGGACTGGCAGACGTTGCACCTGGGTTGGCGCCTGGTTGAGCGGTAGGATGCGTAGTGGCTTGAGAGGTGCTTCCGTGACCGTGACGGCCGGGCGATGCTGGAGAGGTGGTGGATGAAGGCTGTGAATCGCTTTGTCTCTGGGTGTTGGGCTGCGAATGCGAAGGCGGATCAGGCTCTCGACGAGGTAGTGGCTGCGGATGGAAGGCCAAAAGTGCGGGATTTCCATCTGGGCCGTTGAAAGGCAAGCGGAAGAAGACAGGAGGGCGTGGCAATCCACTCTCGTCAGTGTCGGGATGGGTATCAGAGGCATGTGGACGTTGAGCATTCGGATGAGATGCTGCAGCTGGGACATGTGTGGATTCAGCGGATGGAGCATTCATGTTCTGCGTTGCATGAGATTGTGGAGATGGTGAATGAGCGGAAGTGTCAGAGATACCAGAGGTATGAACAGGCGCAGATGTGTCGGAGGCTACTGGCAGCTGAGCAGCATGGACGGAATCAGGAGGGCTGCGCGGAACTACATTGCGAAGTCTGGCCATGAAATTTTCCCAGAGCGTTGTGGCGGGTGCAGATTCGCTTTGTGACGTAGACGAGACCGCGTGCTGAGTGTCAGACTGCTCGTTGCTCGAGGAAGAGGCTGGCCGAGGCTGATGAGCTGGGACCGAGTTGAAAGCGGTTGTGGAAGTTGAGACGGAAGACGACGACGATGATGATGATGATGTAGGTGCTGCGAGTTGTTGTGTGTCCGACGACGATGGTGCTTGCGCGCTATTCAGCTGCGGCTGGTCATCTGAAGATCGAGGCTGAGAGTTGGAACTCGAAGAGAAGGAGGTTGGATGCTCCATTTTGATAGAACAGAAAGCGGCATAGGATGGTAGCCTTCGAAGGATAGGTTTGGATTGATGCGTGATGGTGTGGGGATGTTAGAAAAGGCTCAAAGTGTGTGATGTGTGGTTGCCAGATGAAGGTGTGGTGGTGGAAAGACGGATGAGGCGGTGCGTTGTGATTGTGCAAAATAAAGCTTTCAGTACTGCTACTGCTGCTGCTGCTGCTTATTTCCGGCCGGCGACGAATTGATAGCCGATGCACAGTCACAGGAGTCACCTCCGCTCCACTTGTTTTTTTTTTTTTTTTGTTGGAACGTCCTTGCCTTGTGTCTGATTCACAACGAGTTGTTCACCGGCCAAGTCTTAGGGAAAGGTTGCTTGTGGCTGGTGTAGCATTGATTACTGAAAGCCAAAGTGGATACAGTTAGCGAAAGCCAGGGTGCGTATGCACGTACTGTAAAGTAGCTCCACGTCGTAAGTTACGTGTACGATATGAGCTAATAATCTGCATTGGCTGTGTGACAGCTTCCACAAGCTTCTGGCACTATCGCAATTGACAATTTTTTGATAGTGTGAGATCTGGACGTAATCACATCTTGGTTCAAAAATGCTGCGTACAGTGTGTCGAAATCAACAGGGTCCAAGTTGAAGTCGGTGCATTCATTCATCTTTCAACTTTCAAATTGAATCAACACCAATGCAGTCGTGTTTGAATACAATTTCCTTTGCTGCATGCACCCTGCAGATCATCCGAAAGCCACTCAGGGGCATGCTGCTAACTTACTTTGAGCCCTCCTATCCTCCTTGACTTTGTCCCACCACCTTAGCTTGAATCGACCCCTGAAGTACTCGTGTACGACTGTCTTGGCATCATGAGAGTTCATATGCTCGTGCCTTGAGCGTATCTTCCACACATTTCACTAACTACCTTCAACCACCAGCGGCGCGGCACAGATTATTCAGACCAGCACCCGCTCGCTCAATATATATCCACAGCGCCATTTGACAATTATCATTCGTCACTCGTCACACATACAACACACTGTCCATTGCGTTCTCTCGACAACAGAGCCACAGCAATGTCCACTACCACCTCGACAAGGCCATCGCGCTCAGCGCTGCCTCGCTCGCTACCTACCCTCACTGTCTTCACCCATCCTGCCGCCCGTCTTGTCAAAACAGTTCCACAGCTCCAGCCCCCTGCACGCGTCAACGGACATGTTCCCAGAGACACTCTCGGTGTCGGACGTGCGTCCTCATCTGATGTCGTTCTCACCCATGTCTATGGACCTCTGTCCATCCTTGTCGTTCCCGATCCGCTCGATCCCACCATCGCCACCCTCGTCCTGTCCGTTGGATTCCAGGACGCATTGCTTCACGGTGCTGCAAGACGCTTTGTTCTTCCCTTCCGCTCTTTTCAACGCGATCAACTCTCCGGCCAGCTCATCTCTCAGTCCAAGATCAAAGGTTTCGACGCCGCCCATCGCTCCATCTACCCAGGTCTTGGCGCCGGCCTCAAAGGCTTGGACGGCGGCAGCTTCTGGTTCTTCGAAGATGTCGGTGAGCAAGGTGCATTCGATAGGTACAGGTGGGAGAAGGATGGCGTTGGTCGTCGTGCAATCTGGACAGTATGGCTCATTAGCACTCCAGCCCCTGTTGTCCTCCATGTCCAGAACCTCCTCCAGTCCTATCCGGCGTCTGTCCCTCCCCTTCCGCCCTGGTTGAAGCAGAACAACGGTTTCCCTTGGCAGGACAGCTACATTGCTCTCAATCAAGCCCCAAACATATCGCTCCCTATCCATGAGGACAAGATTCCACCGAACATCGATGGCATTGCTGCCGAGCCTTCATCCTCACCTACAGCCCCTATCTCACATCGTTCTCTGCCCTCGATCCCTCACAGCCCAACCAAGCCAGAGCCATTTTTTTGCGTCGATAAGCATGAAGCATCCCAGCTAGCACCAGCAGCTACACCAAAAGAGATAGATGGTCATGTCTCGACCTCGCACACCTTTGAACAGGTTATGCTCGCAGCGAATCATCAATTAGCTCTTGCCGACGGTGTCACTGAAACAACTCTGGCGAACGCTGAGAACACACAAAGTACACCAACAAAGTCAAAGCTGTCAGTGCGATCAAAACATCTTCGCGATGGGTCCTCTTCTGTCACCATTGGCGATGCACCCGAGGTCATCTTGCGCGGCGCAAGCCGTGCTGCTACCATTCCTCAATATAGAAACAGCTTGGTCGCCGTTGACAACCTCACAGGACAAATTATTGGCGTGTTGGCCTCGCACATCAACCTCGACTCACCACCTACGGATCCCACTCAGATCAAACATACAGATAGCAGCGATGAGGCCAAAGCTGACGTGGAAGAGGAAGATGAAGCACAGACTCCTCTCGACGAGCACACTCGCATCCTGCAGCACAAAGCGCCCGAGCTCGTTCTAGGTCTGAATACCGATCAGGCTCTGCTGTCCAAGAGTTCTGATGACCCTGTCGACAATCAAGACAATTTGGTCACGCCTCAAGCCAGTGCTTTTGTCTATCGCCCCATGTCGGTCTATCGCGATGCAGCTACCACCTGTATTCCATCACGACCTCCTTCCATCCTCGCCGCAGACACGTTTGCCCCACCGCCTCTGCCTCCAAAACACTCAGCACTCCGTGGTGCTCGTATAGCAGCCGATTCCAGCGCAGATGCTGCTCCCTCGCGCCGCACCAGCACTGCTTCAGCTGCCTTCTTCAGCGCAGACTCGGATGCCGAAGCCATGTCCAGCTACGACTCGGATGCGCTCGAAATCGATGCTCGCACCATCACTCACGATAATCTTCCTGCAAGCTTTATTTCGATCCGTGGAAAGGCAGCCAACGACATTGAAAGGCACCGACCAGAGCTGCTTCAAGACCATGATGCAGACGATGGTGCGGCTTCTGACGCGAGCGGCAGCACGGTCGGGGGACCTGCTGTTCGAATGTGGCGTAAGGCAAGGGGCAAGACCAAGAAGAAGCCAGGCTCCAAAGCTGCCGCTGTCACCAGCCCTTCCACCCACACCCATATACGGCAGAGCCTTAAATCTAGGCAGGCGAGCGAACTTTCGGATCGCACAAGCAAAGCGGAAACGGCTCTGGAAGGCCTTTCGGACATTGATGCAAATCTCCAGGCTGAGCAAGAGGCACCAGCCAATCTCGACTCTGCTCACAATGACCAGTCTGATGCGATGCCCATTGCCGAAGACCGCACCACCCCTTTGCACAGACCCAAAACTGGGCCAGGATACCACCTCCCTCGCACAGCCCTCCGTACGGATGAAGTGCGCTCCATCGAGGACCGCGTCTGGCGCGAGGCCCTCGACGGTGGACAGCTGCCCATCGACGCGCCGTACACCCACCTGGCAGCTCGTGGCGATGCAGGCTTCTACCCATCTTCTATCTTATCGAGTCCACGCTCGTTCGCAGATGGTTCTGCCATCGAGCTACTTTCTGCCGAAGACAAAGCTCGCGAATCGCGAAAGAAGAAAGAAAAGCAGCATCAGCAAAACCAGCGCGCAGAGAGGCTCAAGAACATGCAAGGTGGCACGGTACTCATCGAGTTCCTTGCTGGGTCTAGCCGAATTGGTGCCAGCCTGATCCGCAGTGCTGGGCTTCACGGAGGCAGCGCTGACCTCGATCGCACAGTCAAGACATTGGACGCAGAAATAGCATCAAAGTCGGACGACTTGGGCTCCAATGTGCTTGGCTATGTGCCTCTTCTTCCGCAACACCTACTGTCATTCTTTGGTCTTGTCTCTTCCATCACGTCGCCATCTGCGGCCAAAGACAACGTCGATCTTTCCAGCTCGAGGTCTGAAGCGCCGGCGGCAACGGCGGCGTCGAGTTCATACCTCCCTAGCCTTCGCCTCCCTGCTTTCGGCGGCTTGCTCAACGATGCATCCGACTGGGTCTCGAACCTCTTCACCTTCAACACATCCGCGCCCTCTTCCTTCTCTACTCGAACCACTGAAGCTGACGCACCAGCGGATCTGTCGAAAGCCGAAGAATGGGAATACGCGATCCCAGACTTTGATCCAAACAGTATGGCGAGCACGCCAAGACCCATCTACCGTCGCAAGCGACCCATTCCGTCTGCGATGAACGGATTCAACATCAACAAACTCAATGTCTCTCCCTCCACCGAGGCCTATAGTGCTCCGAAATCAGAATCATCTTCACCACAGCCCCAACCGGGCGCAGGATCAGCAGTAGCAAACGAGCAACGCTATTCCATCCTTCACATTGACAGTCTCGGCATCGGACGCAGAGCATTCCTCCGTGGCATGCCTGAGCTCGAAGGTCTCCGCTTTTAAGTCCTCCCATACCCTTTCTGCCTGATTTGCTGCCTTTGTCTTCGGTCAGACTTGTTTTTTTTTTTTTTTTTTTCCTGTACGAGCTTGTGATTCGTCTTCATGACTCCTGGTGCTTGTTTTGTATATCTTTTTCACACTCGAAACGATGATTTTGACGATGACAGCGCGCTTGGCTTGGGTACGACTCAAGACGTTTGTTGAAGAAGAAGGACGGAAGCCTTGGTGCATCTGCGTCAATTCTGATTCGACAGACAAGCACGCTGACGTCTGTGAACCATGCCAGAGGAATCATCACCAGAACGAATCGAGACTTGACGTCCAAATAGCATGGTGTGTTGCAACGGTCACTCGCTACGCCGAGCTTGCGGCAGAGCCTAACAATGTGCAGTATATTAGCATACCTGTCGAGAGCTTACCAGCCTTCATTCTGCCTTGAACATTCGGGATCGACACTTACCCAGTTGTCCTTGCGAGCGTGCGATGCTTTCATGTTTCTTGTGCATGTGCGTTCAGAGGGCTATCGAACAAGGATGAAATGCGAAACCTTATGATCCCTCACATCACCTTAGTCAAGTCGCACAATGGTATTTCACGGTAACCTGTCTGGTGTGTTCATCGCAGAATTTCGATTGATACGGGCAGGCAATGCAAGGATCGTACAACATGTTCAGTGCTTTGTGCGCGACAGGATCTCGTTGCTTGGCACGCCAGACCAGCCACGCTTTTCGTAGTCGGCAAGGCTGGCAACCATATCCTGCACGACGTCTCGAAGTTGAATATACTTGAGACCAAGGACACGGGTGGCCTTGGATCCGTCCAGCTCGTTCTGCTTGACCGAGGAGCCTTGGCCGTGCTTGCCGACGGGAACTTGTTTGTTCCAGTCGGTTGGGATGCTACTGTCATTGTGGATGATGTCAACGACATCTTGGTAGACGAAAGGACCTAGCGAAGTAGCAAAGCGGTTTCCGCCTGCGTCAGGGCGCACAAGAGCTTCAACGTGGGCATAGGCTACGTCACGCACATCGACACAGTTGCCGGCAGGTGCGAGCAGGTCGTCCTCCTTCTTGGAGCCGTGCAGAAGGCCCCACACAAAGCCGACCGAGGTATTGAGCTTGTCGGCTGAATTTACCTGGTGAAGGATTGGACCGAAGACAAGAGGAGGGTTGATGGTGACAAGATCCCAGGTTGGCTTATTCTCGTCGACAAACTGCCAAGCTGCGCGCTCGGCCATGGTTTTGGATGCTCGGTAGGCATCAGGGCCCTCTTGATCCTTGCCTTTCTTCTCGACGTTTTCAACGCTGGAGATGTTCCAATCGTTTTCGGTGTAGACGATGTGTCCTTGGCGAGTAGAATCAAGAATAGCAGCAAACGACGAGGTAATCACAACACGCTTGACGTTGGTGCCGTGCTTGTGAATCGAAGTGAGCACATTGCGAGTGCCGTTGACTGCAGGATTGATCAGAGTTCGCTTGGGATCACCTTGAATGTTGAAATGGAAGGGAGAGGCGGTGTGGAGTACGGCATCGACGTCCTTGACAGCCTCGTCAAATGCGCCCTCCTTCTCAAGGTCTTCGGCGATGGTGAAGCTGAGGTTGTCGCCGTATTTCTTGAAGACGCTTTGAAGGTATTTGCCCTTGTCATCGGAACGGACAGTGGCACGAACTTTGTGACCACGTTCGAGCAGCTGGTAAACACACCAGATGGCGATGAAACCAGACCCGCCCGTGACAAGGACGTGGGACTTGGGTTGAATGGCTGGCATGGTCGATAATGTCTAATACAAGCTTCGACGAAACAGATGGTGAAGGGAAAAGATCGGTCGGCAGGTGATTGACACAGGCGGCTGAAAATGGATGAGGAGATCCGAGCAATTATGGTCCAAGCATTGACAGTGCCCGAGCAGCTTTTGAAAAGCGATTGTACTTCACTCTCCCAGCCGATTGCAAGATCATCGCAAGGTCCGCTGTATGAAGCATCATCGTCTTGGTTCAATGCTACAGTACCAACCAGGCCTGTTGGATCCATTTTTTGTCCTGTCATTGCTCGGCTATCTCAGTTTTCGTCATCTCATGCACTAGTCTACTGTTAATTATTTAGTTCTGATTCTCACCGACCTCTTTGACTTCGACAAGACTATGATTCATGCTACACAGTATCATTCCTTCTGTTGGCAAGAGAACATCCTTATCGGGCTGACGTTGTTCAAGTTGTCCGATGGCTTGAGTCCATGACCAGCGCTGAAGGACAGGTCTCGATTTCTCCACACTGCCAAAAATCACCGCCCCACACAAGGCAGTGCCCCGTGCGTGCTGCCAATTTCTAACCAAAGTGGAGGCGAAATTCTAAAATATGCGTGAATCAAATAAGCACGATCAGCAATACAATAATTTCTATAAATTAATGTGTGCGGGCCAATCGTATAGTGGCTTATTATGCTGTCTTAGGGTACACCTCCATTCCAAGGAGGCGATTTCTAAGTTGACAGAGGTCCCCGGTTCGATTCCGGGTTGGCCCCTTATTTGTTCGCAAGACATATTTTTTCTTTCTTTTTTTTTTCCTTTTTGTGACAAGGTCTCAGCAGTTCGCACGCTTTTGTTTGACACATTTGCTAACCTTTCCACATCAATCTCAACTGTTCACATTCATCTCCCCTCGGCCATAGCAGCTCTCAGGGCCGCTGGGTCCGTCTCGATATGTCAATCTCTGCCTCATCAAAGCTAGGTGCGCAACCTTCACACCTCTCGCTGCACCACTCTGAGCACTCTCAAGACGAGCCGCCAGCTTCTTCATCAGCAGGAACTCGCAATGGCGCAAACGAAGACGAACCGTCTGCTGCAAGCCAACGAGCTGCATCCATCCGGTCTCCATCGGCACTCACGGATACTGACGAGCTGGAAGAGGCCGACAGCGATGCGGCGTCCGACTTTGATGCGTTCGTCCGCCAAGGCCGTATCGACGTAGGGCAGGCTTGGGACGATAGCAGCGATGAGGATGACGGCGGACATCCGCTGCACGAGGACCGCACATTGCCGCTCTCGGCCACTGGCAACAGCGCAGGAGGGAGAAGGAGAAGAAAAGCGACAAGAAACCATCCCGAATCATACCTCCAGACGCTGCGGCCGTCTCGTCAACATCGCAAAGCATGGTGGAAGTTCCTCACCAATCCCAGCAAACCGGCGAGTCTCTCGGCACCTCATGTCTCGGCCAACTTGTTTTCCGCCAGCCTTCACCCAGCCGTGCTGCTATCAATGCCACATTTCTTTGCTCGAGCTGGCGTGCTGCTCGGGACCATTGCTCTGGTCGGCGTCGCCAGCTTAGGAGGTGTGGGTGGAGGTGTCTGGGTCGTACTCGGTCGATACGTCAATGGCACTTCCATCGAAGCCATCGTCGGAGCCAGCTTCGGTCTTTACACGCCCTGGAAAGGAGGTCTCGGCAGAGTCGTATCGGGACTGTTGCTGGCGCTTTATGCAACTGGCAGTGCTATCATCGGCTACTTTGCACTCGCCGATCTGCTTCTCCAAGTCTTTTTCAACTACGCTCCTCGGGGCGTTCCTCTGCACGATCGGGCCTTCGTCACGCTGGTAGTAGGAGGAATCATCTCGGTGCCTTTGGTCATCTTCCCACTCGCAAAGCGTAACATCATCCGTCTAAATACGTTCTTCACACTGGCATTCTATCCAATCATTGTGACAATCATTCTTGTCAAGATCTATGCAACCTCGCCGCCGGTAACAACAATGCAAACTGGGACTCTGTTGGAAAAGAATCGATGGCCGAACGTCAACCCGCTGTATCCACCTTCGATCTGGGCGCCAATCTCTCTGCTGCCCCTGATGACGCTCAGCGCATGCCCATTGCAGATCCTCGCACACCAACGCAGTCTGCGACGCATCGGGACCTCGCGATCCAACGTCAAAGCATTCGTCGCCGCACAAGCTGGTCAAGTCATCTTCATCATCGCTATGGGCATCATATTTGGTGTGGTCGCTGGTGTCAATAGTGTACAGGGCCGACTGCGGAAACAAGCACACCCAAACCTATTTGCATCTCTTCCGAACGACGATGACTGGATCAACGTGGCAAGGATCCTCTTCGTCGCTATTCTGGCGACGCACCTTGCCATCTGCTTGACGTCGGCGCGTTCTTCTTGGGGACGACTGCTACGATTGCTCAACTTGAATCCTCTTCGCAAGCGACGCCCGCCGATTCAGCTTCCGGTTGACGAGACAGACGCTGCTTCGAGGACGCAAGCTTCAAACGTCGCATCTGCAGGCAATCCAGCACAACAAGGCTCGCAGATCGGAAAGTGGAAGCGCAAATGGGGCAAGCCCGCCCGAAATGCATTGGCCGGTGTTCTGCTTTGGGGGATCACTGCCTCGAGCGCCTATCTCTCTGGAGCGGGAGGCTTCCGAAGGAGCGAAAAGGAGGGAGAAGAGGCACGCTTTACACGGGCTTCTGAAGTTCTGGGACTCATGGGAGCCGGCGTGGGCTTTGTAATGCCTGGCCTGGTGTGGATGATTCTTTTCCACATTCGACGTCCTCGAGCTATCCTGCCGCCCTTTGCGAGCGAGATTGGCAAGACGGCTTCTACGTACCTTTCAGCACCACTGTCGATGTTGGCGCGAAACCGTCGATCTCTATTTGGTTCCAGGGCAGGCACCGGTGAAGGCGCCGAAGCGGAGAGGCAGCCACTGCTCGACGAGCAAGAATTTGGCAATGTGGACGAGTCACAAGCAACAGCGCCAACAACTGCAGTTTCGGAAGACAGCCACTTGAATAAGGCCGCAGCATATGGCGCATCAGGTTCCCATACCCTTCGCTCAAGTCGTCACAGCGCTGCTCTGACGCTGGACCAAGAGTCGATTTCTATCCCAAGTCACTTGACAGAACAGGGCAGCGACGATCGAGACGAAGCAACCACCATTCTGCTCGCACGCAAGGAACGACAATTGCAGCGCAGGACACGTGGGAAGCGCATCTACCAGGACGTGATTGTCTTTGCCGCCGTTCTTCCCTTTGGCATCGCCCTCCTGGTCCTTGGTGCCATTGAATTGCGCCGTGGTGGCTACTGAGGCGATGGTGCGTTTGCGTCGGCCACAAGCCAAGTTACTGGCTTTGTCGGATTCCCCTGGCCACCAGGCTCATCAATTCTCCAATTCGGTGTCATTTTGTTCTCTCGTATGGATTGAAATCTCATCGCAACGTCATTCGAGTCATCAATGCTCTGATGCATTCGACACCATGGCACTTTAAGAAGGAATGTGTATTTTGATTGATGCATGTGTGATTGGCTATCGCGAAAAAGCAGCAAGGGTATCTGGCACCTCGATGTGCAAACCTGTCATTGGAGGCTAGGCATCGTAGGAAGGTGGATGCGGCGAAGTGCCGTATGCTGGAGGATGATGATCGACACTCTGCAAGCTCGCGTGCTCGTGCGCGGGCGGCGGTGGAAGCTCTTCACGCTCTTGCTGTGCATTTTGAGTTGCTGAATGGAATTGCCTGTTGCTCGGAGGCACAAGGACCCCACGCGCACTGTTGCGCTGTTGAATCGCCTGGTCGAAAGAGGGAACAGGATCTACATGGCTTGCACCGTCTGCATAAGGCGGCGGTTCATGGTGACCACTTCCGTCGTGACGCCGTATTTCATTGTGCAGCCTTTCTCGGAGCGTAACGAAGCTTCCTGACGTAGCTGCCTCATACGAAGGATGGGCTTCGTCAGGGTCATGATACCCGCTTGCCAACGATGACGATGGCGCAGGAAGGTTCAGGTTGGTTGTATACGTTCGTGTAGGGCTGTGCGGTGGAGGAAGCGGAAACTCGTCTCCCTGAGCAAGGCCTGTGCTTGGGATATCAAGCTGAGGGAGCCCTCCGGGCCTGTGCAGCCCTTGCGAGCCAGAAGAAGCGCCTGCATTCTGCTCTGCTTGGCCTTGTTGCATAGCCCGACGCACGAGAGGAGAAAGAGGCGGCGGAGGATCGCCGTCCTCAGATGGCAGACCTGACCCCTCGTCCGAGGCAATGGACAGCATGGTGTACGAAGATAAGTCATCACTTGACTGATGATGCGCGGCATCAATGGGAGGAGGTGGTGGGAAGGAGTCGTCATTCACGCCGCCAAGGTCCGGAAAAGGATCGGCAGGATGTCGGTAGGCGAGGCGTGGCATTGCCATCCCGACTCCCTCGACTTCGACTTCTACCTGCAAATCATTGCGACTCTCGAGAAGGGTTGGTGGTGGCCTATCATCGTGAGCTGAGGGGTCAGAAACGTCCAAGAATTGGCGCAGCTGCTCCAGGCGCTCGGCATGGTCGGTGTTTTGACTGCTGGACCCAGCGACGTCCGATTCGTGTGCAGCATCAATCAAGTCATTCAAGCTACGGCCCACATCTTCGTAGCCATCATACTCATCGTCCATGTCAAAGTCGAGCAGGTCGCTGGTGTTGCTTGGATCGTGTGAGCTGGATGCACCAGCATTGTTGTCGTCTGCAAGCATGCGTGCCTTCTCGGATCTTTTAAACCTCTCCTTCTCGGAGAGCACACTGAAGCTGTTCTGCTCACTTGTGTTGGCACTGAGGTCTTCAAGAGCACCTGCGGCACCTGGTAGAATCATGACAGACCTCCGGCAGACAATGTCCCTGCGCTCGCCTCGACCACCCTGGATTCCGATCTTGATACGCACTTCGAAGCTGACCTTGTGCATGAGGGTCTCCTGGCTGATACTTTCACATCCACCGCCTCCACCACGACCAAATACGGGGCCTGAAGCAAGTGCGTCGTGATCAGGATGTGGATGTGGCATGTTGGCCCGATCGAAAGGTGGATGTAATGTGAGTCGCAGAAGCACAGCACGCTTCGAGTGGAAGCGGCAGAGCTTGCCGCTATGTGCTAGTAGTGCTTCGTGGACGTGTGGATGTGTGGCTGTGTTATCTGCTTTTGAAGTATCCTCGCCATCTCGTTGTGCCGCATTTGACCGCTTGACATGAATGATCCGAACAAGGTCTGCCTCGACCGCCCGCAGCTTGAGACCTTTCTCGGACACACTGGTAGGATCTGGCGGAGGGATGCGTACACGGATGTCAATGGGCTCTGCTCGTCGAAAGATGGTGCGATTGATCTGGGCGTAGACCAACGTTGGTAGCTGTTTGACCCAATTGTGTGGCTGCAGCGTGTAAACATCGTTGGGCAGTGCAGCACCGTCGATCTCTGCAAGTTCGATGTCGTTCAGAAGACCTGGGCGTGTGTAGCGGACAAGATGCACGGGAACAGTCTTGATGGCATGAGGCAGCTTTGTGACATCTTGGCTGAAGAGCTGGGCGGTGATAGTGTAGGTAAGGGAGCTGTCGCGGAGATGGACGCAGTGGGGAAGGTCGGCTGTGAGTGGAAAGGAGAAGGGCATGGTGGAGGGCATTGTTGGCAGACCAGCATTGGAAGAAGTTGGCTCCTTGTCGGCGTCCCACAGTACGAGTGTGTGTGAAAAGAGCTCGACGACATCGTGTTGGGTCGGCGTTGCGCTAGCTGCCCCTGCGTCATCTGCGCCGGAACGAGTGGGTGAGTAGAAGCCTGAAGCTTGTTCCTTTGCTTGAAGCTGGACGACGCAACGTGTGTAGCGACCTTTGCTCTTGATTTCAGTATCGAGTTTGACGAGAACATCGCCTTTGAGCCATGCCTGAAAACCCTTAAGCCCAAGGTAGCCGACCTGGAAAGAGGTGGAGTCGCTTCTTGGGGCAATGTCAAAGAAGCTATCGGAGCCAGGCGCAATGATCCGGGAAGCTGATGCTTGCGATGATGGTCCTGGAACCGTGTCTGCGGCAAGGGCGCTGGTGCTTGCCTCGGTATATGAGGGAAGAGCGTTGTGTGTCAACGTGTGTGATGAGCTGGACGACATGCTCGGTGTTGATCTTGCAGCAGCTGGTGGTGGTGCATCTACTGCTGCGTCGATGAGCGCTGGAGCTGCCCTTGGCTCCCGATCTGGCTCTTGGCTTCCCAACATGGTGATGATCGGAGCGCCTGCAAGTATATCGGCTACTGGGACCAATTTTGGCTGTGTTGGGCCGCTCACCGATCAGGCCAGCGAAGTGGGGTGAAAGTTACACAGCCACGGTATGCTACGCCTTGAACAAGTTGTCTTGGCGCAGCAATCCATGCGAAATCGATCGAGACTGAGCTGACAAGGTCGGAAACAAGGGTCGGGATGTCACCGATACGATGTGGTGCTACAGTAAGAGTCAGCTCCGTCAAGGCTGAGTTGCTCAGCTTCCTCAAATCAGCCGGTCGGTCAAGCTTGGTTGCATAGACACACAATCATCGGAACAGCCGCCGAGATTCATGTGGAGCTCAGCACTTTTTTTAGGCTTGACACGCACAGCCCCTTTTTTGGAGAAGATGTTTCATTTCGTGTCCTCTTTTTCGTCCCAAGAGTTTCATTCTACTGTAGGCTGTGTCGCATCCAAGGAATCATGCCAGTACAACAGTCAGACGAACGAGTTCGAGCGTCCTCGAGTCCGAGAAGGCTCAGTGGGAATCGACATACAAAGTGCTCTAAATCAAACCAAAGAAGCAGCCTAGCGCTGGGGGAAATGACAGTGCTCAACAAACATCCTGTCATGTGTATCCACGAGGGCGGAGAATCCGACTTAGATGCGGCACCCAACGGAATCTGAGTACTGAATCACATACCGCTGGCCTATACCTAGAGAATCAAGTCCAAGCTCAAGACTACAAGCAAAGAGCAATATGACGAGTTCTACCAAGCTAAGGTAAAATACAAGTTAATCCTTGGCAGCAGGGAAGGGGAAAGGCGGGTTGTTGGCACGCGGATCCGACTGGCGCTGGTGATCAAATGGAAAAGGGTTCTCTTTGCGTGCTTGCTTGATGAGACCGTCAAGTCCTCGGTCTGTCACGGCTTTCTGTGCGATCACAAGGCAGAATGACAGGTGAGCAACGACATGGTGGCAGTCGTAGACAAGAATCGGAATGCCGGTCTGTCAGTATGCGCTCTCCTGGGCTCACCAAGAGAGCCATGAAGCAGGAAATTGCCACTTCAACTCACCTTGACGCAGGCCTGGTAGTCCTTGAACAGCTTGCCGCAATCCCGATCGTAGCGCTCCATGATAGCCTGTTTTCTACTCTCAATGTCCGATTCACCTACTGAGGAAGCGCTCGTCGACGCGGAAGAGCTTGTAGAGGAATCTGAGAACCAACTCGACTTCTTCTTGCTGCTTGAGCTCGCTGAAGAGGCCAAAGACGTGGGTGATGCCGCTCCGCTTGAGGAGGCTTCGCTCTGTCGCTGTTGTTCCCGAATCTGATCGTCGCCGATCGTCAAGTAGTCCTTGAACCATAGGTTGAAGCAAGAGTCATATCGATGCTTGAGCGGTGTGCACTCGGGTGAGAGAGACGAGATGGCGCCAAGTCCAGCTCCTCCTTTGGTTTGCCATTCGCTCTGGTCTGTAGGTGTTACCGAGGGTGCGGCAGGGATGCTCGATGTCGATGTCGAAGCTGTTGATGTGCTCATCGCCTCAATAGGCTCTTCCTTGTTTCTCGAGAAGAACATCGTGGTGTTTAAGAGATAGTCCGGTTTCAAGGAGCAAAGGTGTTAAGGATGGGTTCAAGGCCAACAACTGATGAGGACCCTGTCACAAGTCCTTGTACAGATCTTCCACACTTTCCTTTCACGAGGACTGTTGCTGGTCAACTGGAGCCCGTGCATGTCTCTTTCCCTCAACTCGAAAATTCCATACTTGTTAGATCCGAGACGGTCTTGGCTCCTCATCATCGCAGACAAGAGACTCGCCGATGCTCATGCAGACACACACACACAAACATTCATATCCAGGCAGATCAAAGCTGAGTATCAAAGCATCAAATTCAGATACATGTACAGCGAGTCGACGTTCTCATGGTGTAAAGACTTGTCAGCACCCAAACAGGCGCACAAGCGATAACCCTTGAGCGAGATCTAATTTTTGCCAACCTTCGACCTTGGAGACTAAAGCCAAACGAAAATCTACAAGAGCGAGACAAGAGCAAGAGAGAGTCAGTAGGAGTCCTCAGCCTGTTTGGTAACGACTCTTGGAAGCTAGAAATGCAGCAGCGATGGCAAACAAGTTCGCGCTTAGCCCTGTCCAAACAGGACAGAGCGGTTGAGATCCAAGCTGCAGCGCCAAGGGAGCATGTCAGCAAGGTCTCAGGGGCCATCATATAGGAGCGAAAGACGTTTGTTTAGATGGAAGGGTGTTCGCATTGGCCGTGGCCTCGATTTGAACTATGCTTGTTTTTCTTGGTATAATCCTGTGGATTGCGACGTGTTTATCTGCCATGCTGCTGGTTGAGATTGGAGACGACTTACCTAGAGCATGTTACAGGAGTATGCGGAGACGGACCCCTGCGCCGTTGATGTGGTCAGAAGGAAAGTGGTGCGGCGTCAGACGAAAACATTTTCTGGACCGACTCTACCTTTCTCCTGTCATTTTTTTCGCGCTTTTTCCACGCACCGCAGCGAGATCCCGGTCAATCGGGCCCGATAGCTAAGCCTCTATCCGATTTTGGTTTGGTCGGTGCTCCACATTTCACATCTTCCGACCACTTTCAACGACCATATGAGACACTTGATATCTTGACTCTCACCTTGTCAAGCATATTCTCGCAACAGCCTTAGCACAATTGACTTACCATCAAGCTGCAGGACTCGACATGGCAGCCTCAAATACAGGCTCGACGTCACAGATCGTCGTTGTTGGTGTTGGAGGTGCCACTTGCTCCGGCAAGACGACACTAGCCAAGCACCTCCTACAGATCTTGAATCCTTCTGAAAAGAGCTCTAGTGACAAGAGCGGTATCACAGACGCCTTCATTCTCCACCAGGATGACTTTGCACCGCTAGAATCGACGTTGCCGGTGAACGAGGAGTTTGGTGTCACAGATTGGGACCACCCGCCAACAGCAGTAAGTGGCACCGTCAGCACACAGCTCTACAACACCATCCTAACAACAAGTCACTGACATTTTGTTTGTTACACAACGGGTCGCACAGATTGACTACAAGCGAATGTGCCGCACCATCGAACACATCAAGTCGACAGGACTCTTCCCAGCCGAGTTCTCGTCTCACGACCATCTCAACTCGCAACCAGACTGCCCCATCTCTGAAGATGTCTCCGCAACGTGGAAGGACAAATTCGCCTCACTGGCATCATCAACCTCGTTGCCAGCCGGCGGCCTGCGGCTGATGCTAGCTGACGGATTTCTGCTCTACTACGATCCCGAGGTGCGATCCAGCATGGACATTAAAGTCTTTCTGCGCACACCACGAGCAGTACTCAAGCAGAGACGAGAGGAGCGCTTCGGCTATGCGACCGCAGAAGGCACCGTGTGGAAGGATCCCGAAGGATATTTCGACAACATTGTCTGGCCAGCGTACGAGTTGGCGCACAAGGGAGTTTTCAGCAACCAGGATGTAGAAAAGGGAGAGCCGATCCGTCCAAATTCAGGGGACAAGTCGATAGCAGGTGGGCCAGTTGAAGGACTGCATGTCTTGGATGCAGATCCGACCCAGATCAGCAGCGAGCCACAGGGAGATTCAAACGCTTCATCGTTCTCAAAGGAGATGACACAGCTGGTGGACCAGACATGCGCGGCGATATGGGATCATCTCACGAAACAACTTTGATCATCGCAATAGACACAATAATTTCAAGAGGATAGCATTGCAACACGACACTTGATATTAATGTCGCTTCAGCAGCCGTCTGATTACCTTCAAAGACACTCAAGCTGATCAGCAAAGATTCGTTCGTCCCTGCCTATGCTGATCTCTTGAGCACCAATTGATTCCATTTCTGAGTTTGTAAAAGCTGATGAAGCTGTGAGGGGTCGGAAGCCAGATTTGTAAGGGATTCAAGAGGCCAGCTGCAAATGCAGTTGTGACACTTTACTGACAGCTTGCGTGGAGATTATGAGCTTTGCAAAGCGTGGAAGCGTCGAAGCAATTTCACAAACCTCAAAATCAAAGCCGACGCCGATCTTGTGCTCATCGCGATTGGGGACCACCTGTACAGTACGTGTGAAATGCAAATTACTTCAATTTTATGGGAAAAGCGTGAATCCGCAACAGCCGGCCTCCTGTTTTGCGTCGTCGGTTCGTCGTGTATTGAAGGACTCGAGAAGAACGCACGCACCTTTTTCTAATTTCCAAGATATTCCAGCCAGCAAGAGGCGCGCAGCAGAGGCAAGGTAACCGCCGCTCATCGATACCGTAGCTGCCCAAGCCTACGCAAGTGGCACGCCACGTAACGGCCAAGTCTTGTCTGTGAAATTGTCCGTCCACTCGGCGCCCGCGCTTTAGACTTTGTCAGAGGGGGAACGAGACATGGAGAGCTGTTTGCTACTCGTCATGACATTTTAGCCGTGTCAGATTCACGCTCAGCCCAAGCTTCGTTGGTCGT
Organism: Ustilago trichophora; assembly: GCA_900323505.1. Classification (NCBI taxonomy): domain Eukaryota; kingdom Fungi; phylum Basidiomycota; class Ustilaginomycetes; order Ustilaginales; family Ustilaginaceae; genus Ustilago; species Ustilago trichophora. The sequence continues at coordinate 55,958 of OOIN01000041.1, forward strand.
CATCTGCACCATCAACCAACGCTACCACCATCATCACCTAGCCACACACACACGCACACAAACACTCGAGTCGGCATTCTTAAAGCATCGCGCACTAATTAGCCGTCTATCTTCGCCACACGAAATCCGAACGACCCTTTCGATCATCCCCCCCTTTCACAGTCACGCATCATGTTCATCATCAACTGGTTCTGGGTAGGTAAACGCAACGCAGCGCAACGCAACGCTACTAGCTTTGCTCTGCTATCAAGGACAATCATATCGCTCAGATCTAAACGCAACCCAAAGCGACCGGGAGCGTTCACCCCACCGCCGATCTACGTCCACGCAGCAATTCCGATGTTCCTCCTGCCTAGATAACATTCGCTGACCACGACAATTCTTGGGATCTTCTGCACCTCTACCATGCAATCCATGCCATGCATCTGTCTTTCGTCTCGCATCTCCATTGCGAACTCGCAGGACATTCTCGCCCAGCTCGGTACGTTTCAAGATCGATATTCATGCCTGACCCTCACGGGGGACTTGAAGCTGGAATCTTCTTTTCGGACATCTCCGCCTATCTGCATACTTGGAGCATGCTCTCTGCGCAGATGGGAAAGATGAAGAGGCTACGATCAGCTCGCGGCATTGTTTTCTCGACGGCATTGCTGACATGCGCGATTCTCTCACTGTGCTTCTGCATCTTCCCTTCGCCACAACAGGTCTGGCACACAAGAACGCCAAGATTCTCTTCCTTGGTCTCGACAACGCCGGTAAGACCGTACGTATCCGACACCCGATGCATTCTTCTCGTGTCTCTGTGCTCGGGCTCGCTGACCTCTAGCTTTCTCGCACTGTGATCGATACCGGTGTTGATGCAACTTTCTTCTCTGAAACGCTGCCCCTACACACAACAGACCCTTCTTCACATGCTCAAGAACGACCGTCTTGCCACATTGCAGCCCACTCTTCACCCAAGTACGTTGACAGTCACCCCGTACACAGCGCTTGCTGCATGTTCCTTCTCTGTCTCTCTGAGCTCGTGCTGATTATTCGCGTCGACGCATCTCTCTTTCTCTCCGCACTTCTGCCCGTTGCATCGTACCACCTCGACCCTTACTTCCGCCCCTTACGCCGCTTTCCTTCCATAGCCTCGGAAGAGCTCGCCATCGGCCAAGTCAAGTTCACCACATACGATCTCGGCGGACACCAGCAAGCCCGTCGTCTTTGGAAGGACTACTTCCCCGAGGTTGACGGCATCGTCTTCCTCGTCGACACCCAGGATCACGAGCGATTCGCCGAGGCACGTGCAGAGCTTGACGCTCTTCTCTCGATCGAGGAGCTTTCCAAGGTGCCCTTCTTGATCCTCGGCAACAAGATTGACGCTCCCGGCGCCGTCTCGGAGGAGGAGCTCCGACAGGCTATCGGGCTCTACCAGACCACCGGAAAGGGTAAGGTGCCGCTCAAGGACATTCGACCCATCGAGATCTTCATGTGCTCCGTCGTCATGCGCCAAGGTTACGGCGAGGGCTTCCGTTGGATCTCGCAGTACATCTAAGTCACCCGCCCCGACCGCACAAAACAACGTCTTTCGCCATACCACACACGTGTCACAAGCAGCTTTGCCGACCGCCTTGTTCCTCCACTATCTAGAAGAAGAAGCGGTCGGCAGAGCGAGCAAAGCCTCACCCTTTGCCCACATACCGTTTCACGTCAACGTTTGACTGCTTATGATCCCCCAACACTTCCCCCTTTTTTGAAATGCCAAAATAGCTTGTCCGTTCTGCACTGCAGCTATCGCTCGTGTTGCAACATCTAGAGACAGAGCAGGTATTACCCTTCGTATTGAGTTGAGACTTTCTGTCCATGATGATTCAGATGGCGGATCCGTTGCCCGAATCTCACGTTGGAGCATTTGATGCCGATATCTGAGTGAGAGATTCGTTCGTTGTCGCTTCTTTGCTTCAATGCGCGGCAGAGCCGATCAGACCACGCCGAGTCAACCAGCAAAAGAAATTGTAAAGTTCTGGGAAAACGAAGAGAAAAACAAAAATATATGTACAACGAATCAAACGATACACATGATGCAACTGCGACGCTGAAGCCAATTGCATCTTTTGAGGGCTCTGTTCCACCAGTGCCGAAAGAGAGAGACAAAGACGGGGAGGGTGACTTTGGAATTAGACAACGGTCTTCTTGCCCTTCTTCTTCTCGCTCTCCTTGTGACTCTGGAATTCGACATCGCTCGTCAAACCAGCACCGATCTTGGCATCGATATCGTATCCGAGAACGTTGACCTTGAACTGTTTGCCAATGTCCAAAAGCTTTGCGGCCAACTCCTCCGTGTCCTCTGCCTTTCTTGTCCAGATTGCGATTCGGTAAAAGTTGGCACGAGCCGACATGATGACACCGGTGACAAGTTCATCTTCGGGGCTGCTGCTAGGAGGAGGCACACCGTTGGGGAAAGGTGCTTCGAGAGTCTCACCGATGGCGGCGAGCATTGTGTAGAGCCACAATCGGTCGATCTGAGCCCGAGTCTTGTCACGCGGCAACTGAATGGACCATTTACCACCGTTGGTGTTGGCCGGGTCTTCCCAAGCTGGTTTGACACCTTGCTTGAAGAGGTAGTAGTTGGCTTTTTGGGGAAGTTCCGAGGGGGGCACGACGTTGTTGTAGAGACCCCAGAACTCTTCGACGCTGTCAAAATCGACGACCTTGTTCATGTCGTCACCCCAGCTTTCCTTGGTGCCTCGAGCGGAGGCCATACCCTTTTGGGATGGGTTGTCAAACCAGAGAGTCCAAGAGTTGTACAAGGGGTGCTTGACGTTAAAGTTGGTAGCGTCGGAAAAGACGGTGCGGTACTCGTTGGCGTCGGTATTTGAGGATGCACCAGCAGCAGCGGCGTCGGTGTGAGTGGCGTCATCAGAGGTGGAGGGAGCATCGCCGTTGACAGTCTGATTGACGGCAGAGTCGAGGGCGGCCTTGGAGGCGTCCGCTGGAGCCTTGGGAAGGTCGGTAGTGGCCGACATTGTGCTGCGATAAGACGTGGTGGTTAGAGTTGGATGCGATCGAAGCTGCAAAAAGGATGTTGCGTAACTAAGCAGAGAAGCTGAATATGAACGACGCAGAGGTGATCGCGAATGCGAAAAGCTGTCGAGCTTTGAACAAGATTGGAATCCGAAGTGGCCGTAACAGAAGCAATGTATGCACTAGCGGAAGGAATCGAAACGAATCTGTCGCAGTCGAATGCTGATGTGTGTGTATGCGCGCTTGTAGCAGAAGCTGACTGCTGCTTCAAGACGAAAGGGGGATGATGAAGAAGAAGAAGAGGAGGAGGAGGAAGACGTTTGGATGATGGCAAAGAAAGAGAGAGGTTGCTGCAATAATTACACAAAGGGACAAAGCTGAGAAGAACCCCAAGAGGCAAGAGAGGGCATCAGAAACACTTACGCACGGCAAAAGAAAAGAGCAGAAGAAGTTGCGGTTGGAGCTCAGTCTAATTTTGCGCGCTTTGGCTTGGCTTTTGGGTGAAAAATTCGCCGCTCTGGTTGCTCACACTCGCTTTCAATTCAAATTGGAATCTAGGTATCACCAAAATACAAATTCTCATTCGGGCTGAAATGGATCTGGACAAAATTTGAATTCCAGCATGGCTTTTGGCGCAAAGTCACAATCCTTCACCTTGGATCGGCCTTGGGTAGCTGGCCCGATCCGGATTCAGCTTGATGCCCTCTCACTTGGCTTCTGTCTGATAAAGGATATGATTGCGAACGGTTGCGGGTCATGTTTGGGCTTCTATCGCAGCTACACCTTCCACTTGCGCATTCTCTTGACCGACCTTGGATGATTGCTGTTGGTTGCACCCGTCCTCGATCCCGATTGTGCATTACCTGCACCTCCAGCCAGGCCACCACTAGCAATCGTGCTGCCTGGGGCGTACCAAACATTCTTGTAGTTCACCGGGCCAGGCACCCTCACCCCCAGCTTGTCTGTGCCCGCACCGCTGTCCCCACCCAGCACACCGGAGTAAGCATCTGCATTGCCAGCGACGATCGACTGCGATCTTGATCTGTATCCTCCTGCACCTGAAGCTGCACTACCATTCGACCCAAAGTAGTGCCCATACACTCCGCCTGGTGTGGGCGGATACGGTGTCGTCGGACCTCCTCCGGTTGCTGAGACAGGTGTGAGGGGGGACATGAGCGGCTCGCCTCCCCAACCCATCGACATGCCTATACCCAACGGTGTGCCAGGGATACCGCTCGCTTGGCCACTTCCACCAAATACCGCTGTAGACGGTCTCCGGCTACCAATGGGTGTTGATGGCTGCGATGGTGAATTCAGCGCAGAACTCGGTAAACTAATCTTGCTTTTGAGTCGCAGCGTCAGTCCGCTTCCGCCACCGCTTGCCGGTGTCTTTGGCACCACAAAGCCACCACTTGAAGCGGCAGTAGACGTTGCTGAAGCGCCCGTTGGCGCGATAACTTCCTTCTCGGCGGCGGGAGACTGTACCCCGCTAGCTCCCGCAGCTGTTCCTCCGTTCCGTGTCGAAGAGGCATACGCAACTGCAGCGGCGCCATCCGTGTTCTGGATCAACTTCCTCAACGACGCCTCCACCAACCTCGCATTCGCCAGCTTTCGGTTGACCAGCATCAATGGGTCCTTCCTCTCCTTGCCCGCACCTTCCTCTTCATCCGCACCGCCCAGCGACGATCCGTACGCGTTGGTAGGGAATGCCGGCGTCTGCACCCATGCATGTCTTGGTGGCATTCCTGGCAAGTGTCGAGGCACGACATGGTCTGCGACTCGCCGCCATGCTTGCTCGCCCGATGTGAGTGCACGAAGATCTCGCGTTGAAGATGATGTAGAGGCATTGCCATGTTCGCCAAAATTGGGTTGGGGAAGCTTTGATTGACGGCGTTCTTTCTTTGCGAGAGCGCGGGAGATGTCATGCTTGCGTTTGGCGACTCGAGCATGCACAGCAGCACGACGATTGCCATGTTCGTCGTCCGAGTCGCTGCTGACGGACCACGCGTCCATCTCGGATCCGTCGTCTGAATCTGATGGCAAGAAAGAGTTGCTTCCTTCCGCCCAGTTTGCGTCTTCCTCCTCGCTCTCCTTCTCAGCCTGTGACCTTGTAGTTTTCCTCTTCGCTGTGTACCATTGAGGCGCGCTGACATTCTCTTTGGCCTTCCCACGAGCCTTTGCACTCGCTTGCTTTCTTGCATCCTCGTCTTCGCCATCTCGCAGCTGTTCCCGGTGAAAGTCGCGCAGCTCGCGGATGGGCTGGCCATGCGTTTCCAGCGCATACAAAAGATCCCTTGCAGAGGGTTGATCTCGACACGCCAACTCAGCCGCATGTGTCGCAGCTGAAAACACCGAGGTGAGAAACTTCTTGGTAAGCTGGCTGACTTCATGCAGTGCCGAAGCGGTGGTCGCGTCAAAGCCGGCACGTTTCGCTTGCACTGCGATCAGCTGAAAGAGAGCTTCGTTCGCGCTGGATTCGTCGACGTGGGGGATCGAATACGGAATGCGCGAGGATGAGGCGACAGAGGTGAGGGGCGGGCAATGTGTGATGGATCTCTGCTTGCGTTTGGGTTGATAAGGTTCCTCGTTGTCTGCTGAGGAGGCCTCATGAATTGTAGATTTCGTCAAAGAGATGGTGTCGACCTGTGGCTGCTGTTGTGATGGTGTCGAAGGGGTAGCCTTATCAGCACTGGATGAGGCGAGACTTGCATCGGCGGCTGCGCGACCGCTAGTTTTGGATCCTCCACCGCCGAACAGGGCTGCCGAGGACGAAGTCACAGCCCAGCTAGGCACGCCTCCTGCGGGCATGGTTGCAGGTCTCGGGTCGGTGCCCTTGCCTAGAGCGTGGGTATCAGAAGCGGAGAAGGGTTGGTGGAAGGATGGTGGTGTGTGTGTTGGTCGAGATGAGACGTGCATTCGCATCCACAAAGACTCAACAAGGGCTAGCCGTGCGTGATTTCAGGTTCGAAGGTGGTAGCTATATCGCTCTAACATATTTGAATTTTTGCCTCCACCTTGTCGAAATCACATCATGGTTGCTCGCCGTTGCGCGAACGGATCACCTCGACCTCTTTCCTCTGACCGCCAAGCCTTCACTTCTTCTGAACTTTCCACGTGAACCCTTTCACCACCGCATTCTCTGCTTCACCCAGTTCATGGCCGCTGCTGGACCCTTGTTGTTTGCAACAGCCATCCACCGAATCTCGGTTCGCACTACACCGTCCGTCAGAACCAGTACCTGCTCCTTCTACTCCACCACCACCACCACCACCACCACCACCACCAACACCGAAACGCACCTCGCACGAGCAAGACGCCTTGCCCAGTTACGACGCAAGTTCTCCACACCTCCTGCTCCAGGATCCAACACCACAATGTCATTCCAACCACTCTACAAGTACGTCGACCGGGATACTCTCGCCGAGCAGGTTCGGAAGCATGCCGCCGACCCAAATCAGCGTGAGGTGGCTATCGTAGACGTCAGAGGTAAGTCTCCTGCTTCACCCTACATCTTTGATCTCTTCCCATACCATATATCATTGCTGACACGATCTTGTCTGGTTGCTTGACACGTTTGCTGTCACAGACGACGACTTTGAAGGAGGCAACATCGTCTCTGCCACCAACCACCCCTCCTCCAAATTCGCCGACGAAGTCCAAGATCTGATCTACGGCCCCCTGAAGGATTACAAGCAGGTCATCTTCCACTGTCATCTTTCGCAACAGCGCGGTCCAAAGGCTGCAGGACAGTACGCACAGGCAAGACAAGCTGCGTTGGAGACCGGCAAGCTGAAAGATGAAGAACAGCCAAAGCAAGAGGTCCTCGTCCTCAGAGGCGGCTTCAGCGAGTTCCAAGACAAATACAAGGTGAGTAATACGATACCAACTTCCAGGGCGAGCATAAATGAGAAAAGACAGCTGATTTTGATGACATTCTGCGTTTGGGTGCACAGAAAGACCCGGCGGTGGTGGAAAAGTATGATGCTTCCGCTTGGGAGTTCCGCAACTAGATTGTACCCTTCTGTATCCAGGCTACCTCACAGATGGCATATGCCAGGTGCAACATCTCGACTTATAAGCCAGAATCACATCTGCGCAAGTAGTGAAAGGTCTGAAACGAGAAGACAGAAGATCCTTGAGCTGTTTGACAAAGCTACAGTCTGCTTGCGCGCGACTTTGCCCTGTCAGCCTCCCTCTGTTGCTGCGACCTGTTGACGAATGCGCCTACCTGTCCTTCCTCCAGCAGCTTGGCCAGACTCTGCATTCCCAGCTCGAACTCCTTCTCCATGGCTTTTCTCAATCCGCCTTTCAGCCTAAGATCAACCTTACCCTCCTCTCCATGCTCCTCCCCTTCCCCGTCCCCTTCTGCTCCCGTGTACATGGCATTCATCATACTCGACCGATCGTTGAGCATACACGTCTGCGGATTGGCCGCCAAACCTGCAGCAATCCGCAGCGACTTCTCCACCACTGGAGAGAAACCACGCTGTTCGCCCTGTTCTGCTGAAGGAGGAACCACATAATTCACCAACCCAATCGAGTGTGCTTCTGTTGCAGAGACCAGTCGTCCCGTCAAAGCCAGATCCGCCGCCCTCGAGCCACCAATAAGCGCAGGCAGCCTTACCGTCCCCCCATCGATCAGTGGTACACCTCTGAGTCTGCACAGGATTCCAAACGCCGCATCTGAACTGGCCACTCTCAGATCGGCCCACAGCGTCAATTCCATCCCTCCAGCAACTGCAAACCCTTCCACAGCCGCAATCACCGGCTTGTTCATTGCCAGCCGCGTCACCCCCATCGGTGCAACCGCGTCCATGTCAGCATCAAGTAAATTGCTCTCTGTTCCCTTAGCTGCTTGATTAGGGCTGTCCAAGAGTGAAGACTGAGAGATGGACTTGAGATCGGCTCCTGCGCAGAAAGTCCCGCTGCCGCCGGTGAGGATTGCAACTCGGAGCGCCGGATCGTTTGCGAAAGAGACAAATGCAGAGTGCAACGCAGAAGCAGTTTCACGATCCACAGCATTTTTCACCTCGGGTCTGTCTATGACGCACACCATCGCCTTTTGGTGTGTGGAAGATGGGAGTCGGGGTGAGAGCGCATCGTCATAGGGCTTGAGGTCGACGTGGTACACTTTGACTTTGCCGTTCGCGAGGGTCTGGGTTAGGGTCGGGGTAGACATGCCGACAGACGCGACCGTATGCAAGCCGAGAGAGATTTTGAGGAGAAGCAGAGGTGGACAGAGGTGGAAGGAGCTACTTCAGGTGGTGACGAAAGATGAAGATCGGAAGGAAGACCACGAGGGCGAAATGTGGGGTAAGAACATGCACATGTGCCCGGCAAATCGCACTGCCGACTCCGAAAAATGCTTTCAGACCCTGAACGGCATACTGTATAGTATTCAGATTTCACCGTCACATTGTGCCGCTACCCACACAAGCCTCCGTGCTGTTCATTCTTCGCTGCCCAGCATGATCTTCATTGAGTTACACGTCAAGACAACATTTGAGCATTGCAGAGCACCATGACCTCTTTACTAGCAGAGAAGACGAGGGAAGCATGTGCTTTGATCCAGGCGCTCAGCTGCCCTGGCTACCTGCACCGCGGCTACCACAGCATCGAACGTAACGGCCCAAGTTGATTCCGTTGAACAGGTCTTGGCACTTGTCGACCGACTCATTGAAGAAAGTGGTCCAATGCTCTCTAGTGGCTGCACAGCAGTCTTTGGAGACCTGATAATTGACTCCACCCGTACCATTCTTGTTTTTCGTGCAGAAGCTCTCACTTGCGCCCTGGACGGAGGTGACGCAAACGCTGGCGACGATGGCAAGGGTTAGAGCGGCGGTGAAGCGCATTTTGGGCTGAACAATCAAAGACGTATTCTCATCAGCTGTGGTCCGAAATGTGTCCCGTATGAGGGGAGGAAGACTGCTAGCTTACCAAATGAGATGATTGACAAGGAAGAAAGAAGTGGTGAAGTGGATGAGCGGATTTAGACGACAATGGGTATGGATAGCCAGCTTGATATATCTTCGACCAACACCTCCAAGGTGTCGTGCCATGTTCTCGTGGGTCAAGATCAGAAGAAAGCGAGCAGCCTCTTCCTCGCAAGAGCACCGAACACGACGGTACCATTGGCCCTTGCACTCCCGGCAGTGTTCCACACCCTGCTCTCGTCTTCTGCCCTTCGACGACACCTGCCAGTATGAATCATACTGCGCCTGAAATGTAGACTCTTTCTCGTCGACCTTCGAACGTCAAAGACCTATCTCTCTGTCTCCAAGAAGGAGAGAAGGACCAAACAAACAGCCCCACCAGCAAACCCCCACGCCGACAACCCCGCTTTCCGAAGCTCTCAACCGGAAAAACATCGGCAGCCGCCTTCAACTAGAAGCAAGATCTGACTCAAGCGCGCCCTTCTGCTCACGGGGGATTCCTTTTCAAGGTCGAGAGCCGGTCTCAGGCCGGATGATATTCCGCGCCTTCCGAGGCGGAGCAAGTTACGAAAGGCATCATCAAAGCAGTTGTTCGTCTGGTTTAGGGGACAGTCGAAAGTATATGTCATCCAGAGTTTCTTCCGCGGGATCGATTGTAGGAGAGTCGATCTCGAAGCGGCTTCATCAAAAAAGCTTGTTTGGACGTCGTCGGTTGGCGACTTTGGAATTCGAAGCTCACATCTGTCATCCTGTCTTACGTGCACAGGAGGGATTTCCTCTATCTGATTGTTGGTCTGTTCATCAAACATGACGGCTCAGATCTCTTCCTTTCGCACGATTATAGGTAGTATTGAAAATTCAGTGGTGGTCTTTTGCCTCTAAGAGCTACCGAAAACGAAAGATCTGGTCGCTACCGTAACCAGACTTTCCACAGATACCGTACAATTCTCAAAGACATAGCTCAGGTCTATCTCATCCGCCCAGCTCCAATGACACTTGCAAACATCACGCTTACAGACAACATCGTTTTGAGCCGGCCAGCATTATGAATTTCAGAACAAAGAAACAAACCACAACAAACACTACACATCAACCTCTCGTGACGTCCTTCCCTCTTCCATCCCCCACATCGTGCGACCTTCGTTGATCAGACAAAAGCTCTGCCAGGCGCAGCAGAGAGAGGAGAGAGCAAATCGCACCGCCGAGGGGACGCAGCTCAATTACCCTGGCTACCGGCACCGCGGCTACCACAACAGGCAACGAAACGACCCAAGTTGATTCCGTTGCCGATTCCCAGAGCGTCCTGGCAGAGGTGACTGAGCTCGTTATAGTGCGTAGTGCTGTGCTCTTTGATGGCGGCACAGCAGTCTTTGGTGACTTGCTGATTGATGGATCCTCCGCCGTTGCGGTCTGTTTTGCATGCTGCCCAGTGGGCGCCCTGCACGGTGGTGGCTGAGACCAGGGCTAGGGCAAAGAGGGTCAGGGTGAGACGCATCTTTGGTTCAGAAGGGGTGCGTAAAGCTGGGTCAGTGAGAGCTGGTAGGTAAGGAGTCTTGAAGGCGGTGCTACTTACTGCTTATTGTGAGAATCGGAGGGGAAAGGTGGATGAGGGAGTTGAGGAGGCAGGCGGTGTGGACACCACCGTTTTAATACCTTCGCACAAGAGCAATACGATCATAGCCAGCTGTATTGCTGTGTAGAAACGTCTTTTCAAGGGCGTAGATCGCTCTGCTTGGACACCTAGTGAGCAATCCATACCCCGCGGAAAAGCCACACACATTCAGTGCTGGGAAAAGACTTGTTAGGTGATGTGCCCTTTCACGACACCGAAGATATCTTCGACTGCACTGGAAAGCTGCCTACTGCACGCCAATTGGAGAAGGTAGCCCTTGTCAGCGACTGAGGCACCTCTCATCGCACCTCAACTACCCTCCTTTACGTCCGCGTGTTTTTACAAACCGCACACCAGCCTCAGTATCCCGAAGTCGAAAATGTGTCGTGCCGAAAGTTCGTCAACCTCTTGGGTGCAAGACCGCTCGTCAAAGCTCAAAGCGAACGACGGAAGCTGCCTTCGTTTCTGCTTGGCAGTTCATTGAGTCAGAAACTTCTTGCTCGTTAAATGGAATCGATGGCTGTATCCTGGGGCGGTCGACAATCACCGTGCTCAGATTCGATCTCGACACAGGTTCTCTTTCTGAAAGCTGGATCACATGCACTCCGAGTATGGCTGACATCCTCTCGCTGAGGAGCGCCACTTTTGGTCAGCTTGCGGTGGTCTTGCCCCCAGCATAGCCCGAGTCTCGTAACTTCTTTTTGATTCTCTGCTACAAAGTGAGTAAGGTGTTGTTCATCCGAGCCTCTCACAAGGTGCGAGAATTAGTGTCGTCATGTTTTCCTGTGAATTCCCCCCGCAACCTGTACAGCACTCTCACATTTTCGAGCTCGCTCTATCTCTCCAGACTTTCAGGCACCTTCATGTTTTCGCTGGCCAGCATTTTCTTTTTCAATCGAGAGAGAACAAATCGAACCGAAACAGCCTACATGTGGAAAGAAAAAAAACTATCTGCAACGACACAGAGAGCTCTAAACCACGCATCAACCAGTAGCGTAACTTCCAGCACCGCGGCTACCACAGCACCTAACAAACCTGCCAAGGTTGATACCATTTCCGAGGCCCAGGGCGTCTTCGCACTTGTGGTCCCATTCATTGAAATGGGTGGTCGAGTGTTCCTTAGTTGCTGCACAGCAGTCTTTGGTGATTCGGTAGGCGATGGCGCCGGTTCCGTCCTTGTTGTGGGTGCAGTAGACGCTGCGGGCTCCCATGACGCTTGTGGTCGCCTGAATGAGGGCCAATAGGGTGACGGCGAGGACGGCGGTGGTGAGACGCATTTTGAAAATCTGTAGGGGCCAGAGTGATACACGAGCGGGAGAGTTAGTGGCATGCATCATGAATGCCGACAAAGTGGCTGCAAGAGAGCTTACAAGGGAGGCAGAGGCTTTGAAGATGGGTGTAAAGCGTGTGAGATTGGTGTACACGGAGGTGACAATGACTTCCAGAACCAGCCGGTCGATATATACTCTTCAAGCTATCTATCTATCAGTTTAAACAAGTCATTCGGCAGCAACCTCGAAACATTTTCGAGACCCGTGGTTGCTTCTCAGCAGCTTGCTCTTACCAACGCCCGTGGCCCAAGTAGGGCACCTGGCTCACGTTCCATGTCGCCTTGTGTCTCGATGATGAGAACCAACAAGTGCCATGGTTGCTCTGCACGACCGGCTCTTCTCGACCATGCATCACCTCCTGATCGGGCTGTCATCATTCCTGACAAGAATCCTTTCGAGCAGCCTTCGAGCGTGCTTGAGCTTTCGAGCCCGGAACCGAAGGTAAATTTGTCTTCAAGCATGAACGCTGCTGTGTGCCTTTCTGTGTGCTGGATGGAGACAAAGACGTGTGCAAGACGTGAAAAGAAGCATTTGTTCATCCTCCGCGCGAACGTTCCTACGACGTCGTCACTCGTCAGTGAGCCATCTACGGCGTGCACATGATCGTTGCCTATCTCGAACACTGAGCCCGCTTCCTTTTGATCTGTTTTGTCTTCTTCTTCTGCACCTGAGCAAATCAAGCTGATCATCTGACTAGCTCGTCCGTTCGGCATTTTGCTCCGGTTGCTGATCCGATACTTGATACCTAATCCACCTCGAGCACTCTGCACGCTGAATGGTACAAGCTGCACTCATCGCCATCACAACGATTTCGCATCCTACACAATCCTCACTCACATTTTGCACATCTATACCACACTGTATCGCTGGCCAGCAATTTTCATTGAAACCGAATCTCGAGCACCAAAACCTTTCTGCCACTATCAATACGAAACAGAAATCAGAAGAAGCCTACAGAGTCTACTCGGGGCTGTGACTGCCATCGCCGCGTTCACCGCAGCAGTTCACAAAGCGACCGAGATTAATCCCGTTTCCAAGCCCACCAGCATCCTGGCAGACGTGTTTGACCTCGTTAAAGCCGGTGGTGGAGTGCTCGCGCGTGTCGGCGCAACAGTCTTTGGTCACCTGGTAGTCCGGATCGCCGGTACCGTCCTTGTTGGCGGTACAGTAGGCTTGGTGTGCGCCGAGCACTGAGTGAGTGCAGTTAAGGAGAACCAGGAGGGTACAGGCGAGGAGAGGGGTGAAGGGACGCATGTTGATGGATCTGTTGGGTGAGGTCGAAGAGAGCGTGTCAGAATATTTTGAGGGCGAGGAACGTGAGCAAATCAAGAAAATTGAGCTGGTGAGGCTTACTGTGCAGAGTGTACTGTGACTTTACGAGTTAGTATGAGTGAGATGGAATGAGTCTGAGGGAAAAGGTGGCAGAGTGAACGATCTGGTGCAGCTACTTATACTCAAGGTTTGCCGAAAAAGACTTGTCCCTATGTCTCTCGAGCAGTAGTACAGCGAAGTCGCAGTGCACAGTTGCCGAGAATAAGGCCATAGTTGACCTCGACATCTCAACTCTTTTCCGTATCTCTGATCCCATGGGATCTGCTACACTCACTGAAGCACGCCTTCAGCTTCCAAAGCCACCGCGTGACCTTATCGGCGCCCCACACTTGAGACCTCAATTTGGCGTATGGACGAGCGTCGATAGATATCCCCCGTGCCGTCATTCATCCTCCGTCCCACTCTCCTGGCGGCTCCCTCGACCTCATATTCCTGTGATCTGGAGCAAACACCGAAACACGCACTGATTTGTTCCCATCGAACAACCCGACCGCTCGCTCTTTCGCTCCATTTCTGAATACTTCCGGCTTTTCTCTTCCGTCCCGAAGGTCGGAGCCCGCACGCATTGTGCTGGACGGTCCCCACGTGCGGCTATACGACCAAGATAGAGTTGAGCCTTCCCACTTCATTCCATCATCACTTCTCCTTCCAACGTACTCGAAAGATACCCGAAGTCAGCTTCCACTACATCTCCGACCATCCCAAGCATCTGCAGTCCACAAGCCAGCTAAACACGCTCATTCCACACAAATTCTCTTTCGCTGGCCAGCATTTTTTTTTCACATTCAAACGGAGACAGAAACAGAAACAGAAGAGAGTTGCGGCACCTTTCGAGGCCTCAATCCTCAGCATCTTTCTCTCTGGTGGAGAAGAGGAACTGAAGTGAAGCCTCTCACTTAGCCATCAGAGTGACTTCCAGCGCCCCTGCTACCACAGCAGGCCACGAAGCGACCGAGATTGATTCCGTTGCCGAAACCAAGAGCATCAGCACACTCGTGAGTCGCCTCGTTGAAACCGGTTGTGGAAGATTCGGCCGTGGCAGCACAGCAGTCCTTGGTGATTTGGTAGTTGGGGTCACCGGTACCGTCGCGGTTGGTCGTGCAGTAGGCCGTGTGAGCGGCAAGGGCCGAGGAGGCAAAGAGGGTAGCGATGAGGATGAGGTTGGTGTTGATGTAACGCATTTTGATGGTCTGTGAGGAGTTGAAAGCGACAAGAGAGAGAAGATTGGATTAGTGGAAAGGTCGGCGGGAAGAAAAAGCAAGAAGCGGGGGCAACCTACTTGTATTTGATGAGTGATGAGCGGTGTTATGTTCAAAGGGTTTGTTGAAAAGACAGACAAGTCGTCGAGAAGAGGTCAGTAGATATACTCAAGCTCCTTCTGCAGTACCAGCTATACTGTCCTAACGCCGTGCAAGGTATGCTTATCGAACAGCATACCATGGATGTATCGTAGCATCCTCACCAATCGGCAAACCGTTCTTCTCCTGTTCCTTTGCTCAGCTGCCAAAGGATGACATCTGCGGAGCGATCTATCTCTCTGACCAATGTCTGAAACCTCTCTCAACCGCATACCACCCTTTCTCCTCTCCCAAATCCACCCCAATGCCGAGAACGACGTCCTTACGGCAACTCTCGATCGTCGACAAGCGTGCCCCCCCCCACTCGTACATTTCAACCCCTTCTTCCTCCACCATGACCAACCATGACCACATTTAACCTCTTGCGAAGTCGGAACAAACAAGCCTCGCAGTACACTACAGCACCTTTGGTCAAACAAACTCGGCTTCCCGCACTTCATCTCATCCGACTTTCAAGGCTCGATTTCGCTGGCGTCTCGCGCAGAAAACGTTTCTCGGGCCGAACCAAGAAAAAGACACCAAGTGTCACTATCGAGAACTTGCGGTACTTGACTCGAGTTGATTGTCATACGTCCTAACTTTGCAGAAGACCAAATCATGGATGCTGGACTCTCCCCGCTCTGACAAATCGAACGACTGGCGACCTCCCCCTTCGGCCCGACGACAAGACATCCCGGGCGTAAGTACGACCTTCGACAAGGCAAAACTCAAACTTTAGCTGCCGCACACCGCACATCGCACACCAACTCCCGTTTTGAAAACTTGAATCAAATCATTCATGATACAAGCACTCGACAGAAGCATACTTTACAAACAAAATTCATACATCAAAACGTGTGTTTACTTGGCAGCATCGAAGAACGCCACGCGCTCTCTCAAGGTAGCAGTATGACCAACAGGTTTGACTTTCGCGAGGCCGCTGAAGGCCGCCGATGTCGGCGCTCCGTCTTCGAGAGAGTAGCTTGGGGTCCTGCTCAGCTTGCCTCCATTCCTCGCTTGGACTGTGGTCACGAGTCCCGTTCCCAAGACAGCGGTAGGAGCAGTGTTGGAAGCGGGGGTGGTGGTAGGGGCAGGGAGGGTAAAACGCTTCTTCTCGACCAAGCCGAGCTTTGAGCTGGCACTAGGACTAGATTGGGAAGTGGTGGAAGAGGTGGAGCCTGTAGCGGCGAATTTGTGAGCAAACAGTTTGTTTGGTGAGATCCTGCCAGAGGAAGGGGTGGGCGAGTGCGAGAAATGGGTCTTGATCGGGCTCGAAGAGGCGGATCTTGGCTCATCGTTGAGGTAGGCGAGGGCGCTTGGGCGAGGTGCTTTGGCGTCTTCCGAAAGCGACTTCTTGGGTGCCATAGTGGCAGCAGTTGGCTCGACACCGAGCTCCAAAGAGGGCGTGAGCGGCTCTTCAACAGTGTCCGAACTCGAGTTTGAGCCAGACTTGGTGACGGGTACGTGGTGCTGCTGCTGCTGCTCGCGAAGCGTGTGCTCCGAGAGGTTCTTTTCGTGGATGGCAGAGGTAGCGTCGATAGCGGCTAGAGCGGCGGCGATTTGGCTATTGCCACTCTCATCACCCGCCTCCGCCTCCTTCTCTTCGTCTTCTGCATCTTTCGTGTCAGCAGAAGGAGCGAGGGAGGCAGAAGCGAAGCTGGCGCTCCTTGATCGAGACTCGTCCTTACCCTCCATGAGCGCCTTCAACCTGTCCTCCACGGAGACGTCCTTCTTCAATCCTGGGCTCTGTGGTTGACTGGCCTCGGTGGAAGGAGCAGGCGACAGTCGTTCTTGGTTCGTTTGCAGCGGCTGTCCGAGCACCGAAGTGTACCTTGGCCTACCGTTCGGGCTGACACTCCTATCTCTCATCATTGAGTGGGTATTCTCCTTGTGCTCCTTCCCGCTCTCCGAAGCGAATCCAAAGTTGGCTTTTGTGGGCGAATGTTTGCCCTCGTCTTTACCGAGCATCGGCTTGGCTCCCGCTGGCAACCCCAAGTTGCTCTTCTTCTGCCTTGGAACCGCACTCTCAAACGTCGAACTGCTGACATTCGTCTCCCGCTTGGCCACCTCCGGCACCTTCGACACCTGCTGCAAGGACTGTGAAGGAGTAATCGCAGCTAAACTGCCAAAGCTCGAGACGGACATGCTCAGCCCGACGCCGTTTCCTGCTCCACTGGTACTCGCACTCGCATGTCTCGCCACCGTCGCAACCAATTCTCTCGACTCCTTGATCTCTCGTGTGGCCGCTTTCAGCTGACCAACTTCGTGCTTCATCAAGCTGGTCATTTGATTGACCCATCGATCCATCTCTGCACTGTTGTGCGAGGCGATGGAGGAAGACTGGTTGTTGGAGAGCATGGCGTCTCGTTCGATGTCCAGCAGCCGAGTCTCAAGGGAGCGGATCAGGGGCACAGAGTATCGCTCGAAGCGATAGAAACGGACCATCATTTCTTGCAGGGCGTCGCGGAGAGGCATGTCGGCGGGCATTGGTCCGCTGCCAGGGGAGAGTGTGCTACCTCTTTGCTGGACTTGCGGTGCGGGAGGGTTGGCGGTGGAAGCAGGAGCGCCGCCTTTTGCAGGTTCTCGAGTGATTTGATGCGCACCACTGGGGAACCGCTGTTGATGACCATTGAGGTTCGGCTCAGCTTTGGCCTTTGGCGGCGTGGGTGGACCGTTGAACTGCGCATTCGCCGCAACAGTCTCGCGCGGATTGGCAATCTTTTGCTGTTGCACGAGGGCCTCCTTACGCTGGGCTTCGATCTGCTCCCTTGCCAATTGCTTTGATCGGGTTTCCTGAATGATACGTTGGGCAGGCGTCAATGGCTCCTCAGGAAGCATCTCCCGTGCACCTCGCTCTTCCTGACCCGGCTTTGATACAGCAGGCAGGTAGGCAGGCACCGGCTTCCTTCCTGGGGGACTCTTCTTGCGACCCAACTCAAACTCAAGCGCCGCATCGAGTCCTGCGTCTTCCGCTTCAGCGTCGCTGTCGACCACCTGTTTGGGTCGGAACTCGCGATCGTGATTGGGATCGAATCTGCCTGTGGGAGTAGTGGGACCCATCATCTGTCGCTGTCGTTCCTCGTCCACAATATGTCTCGCCTGGCGCATCGAGGCGAGCTTTTGGGCATAGGCAGCTTCGTCCTCGGCATCCCTACCACTAGTGAGAGAGTATGGGCTGAGATCAGCCGCATAGTTGGGATCCTTCTCATCCCCACGTGGGGAACGGCCAAAGACGCCCTTGAACCATTTTCCGGCCAAGTTGGAGCCTCCGCCAGGCGAGCAGCTGCGTGGCACGCCATCATCGTGGTGGTGACGTTGCTGCTGCTGCTGCTGCTGGCGTCCTTCGCGCTCCTCTGTAGCCTGTCTGCCCATGAGAGTGGATAGAAAGCCGGAAGAGTTGGGACTGCCAGCGACGCGGGCGGGCGAGACGGAGCCAAAAGGAGAGTTGTCGCGGGAATAGTCGGTTTCAGCACCACCGTCAAAGCGCAGTGGTGAGTGCGGGGATCTACCATACGGAATATCTACGGGCGAGGGAAGGCCGTCGAGAGGGGCAGCGCCAGGCATGTTGGGCTGTTGAAGGGATTTCTTGCTGTCCTTGCGCGATCGATCGCCAATGCCAAACGAGAAGCGACGAGAGCGGCTGGGAGATTCGTCTCGGCCATCATGTGCGGGCGGGAGCTGAGGCGGAAGTAGAGGAAAGCCTGCATTACCGCGCTGATCCAGTGGAGACGGGCCCGCGCTGTGGTTGCGAGGGGCGTGGGGATGCTGGTGAGGATGGTAGCCGGGAGCAGAGGGAGGAGGCGCTCCACCAGGGAATTGACGAGGGCCGGAAAGCGCAGCGTGTCGAGCGGCAGCAGCGGCAGGGCTGGTTCCTCGCGAGGAAGCTTGCTGTTGTTGGAAGTGTCCCTGCTGGTAGTGGTGTTGCTGGTGGTGGTGGTGGTGATCCTCTTGTTGCTGCTGGACGAGGCTCTTGGGACCAGCGGTGATTCTCGCTACGGGCTTTTTACCGTTCGAAGAGGATGTGGCGGAATGAGCAGATCCAGACCTGACCTGGTCAGCAGGGCGACCCGAATGACCGTTCGAGCTGCTCCCACCGGAGATCGACTTGCGAGGCGACCTTCCCCTCTCCTTTGCGCCTCTCTGGAAGTCAGCTGCTGTGATACTGCCAGACGGGCTGGCAGGTCTGTAATACGGCGAAGGCTGGTTGGCCGCTGCAGCGGATTCTGGTCTTCCATCATTGGACGAGCTCGCCGTACCGTACCCGACACCACCTCCAGGTCCACCAGGCGGCACGCCCAAACTAGCCGCACCGAGGGGCTTACTCTTCGACCTTCTGTACTGCAGCTGTGGCTGGCCCAAATCGTCATCCGAGTCCTCCAGAGTCATCCTCCTCACACCTCCCGGCGAAGGAGACTGCTGCCTGGCATCGCTTCCAAAGAGACCCTGCATCTGCTCATTCGCGGGGCTGGTCGGGAGCGACACCCCACCTGGATTACGAATGACACTGCGGACGACAAAGCTGTTTGCCGATCCAGATGGGCTGACAGCGGATGCATTTTGAGAGTTGGCGGAAGACTTGCGAGAGCGAGTGGTGTTGAAGCTGGTATCAAGCTGTAGATTTTTCGTCTGTGTGTTGGGGCTGGATGAACGAGAACGGTTGAAAGGCCAAAACTTGCGGCCGGCCGGGGAGGTAGATCGGTCATTGCGGCGGTCATTCATGGCGAGATATTCGGTTGTGTGTGGATCGGGGACGAAGCTATACTGATTGTTGGCCGACGCCATGGTTGTGTGTTACACTGGCTGACTTCGAGTGATGTCGGCGAGCTGCACCAATTCAAAGCCGAATGGAAGATATCGAGGTAGAGAGAGTTAGTCGAAAGTGTTGTGAGTGTGGCAGTAGTGATGAAGAAGAGAAAGGTGCTCACCAATACGGTTGATGATTAAAGAGATGAAGGAGGTCCGGAAACCAAAAGAGGCAAGATTGAGTGGGGTCAAAAGAACCAAAAAGGTGGAAGTTGAAGAGGCGGACCAAGCGGGCGGGCTTAATATGCATGTGCGCTTTGTGCTGGGCGTGCGTGTGATGCAGATGGCATTGCAGTAGAATGCAGCCCCTAACTACTGTATTTCCTTTATTTTTCCTGGCCAAAATGACTCTCACACTGTCTCTTTGTATCCTCTGATGATATCACACCCCAAAGAGAATACTTAAGAGAGAGAGAGAGAGATTCTCGTCGAAAAGGGGCTGCTTTGAGCCTTGAGCGGAGTCCAACACTCGCACAAAGAAAAGGGGTCGCAAATAGCGAGGTTTAGGGGCTTTTCCATTTACACGCCTAAAGCTTAAATTCGCGCGCCGTATCGTCACGTGCAGCTGGCCAGCCTCAGCTTCAATCTAACACTTTGGTGAGAAATCTCACTCTCACATCTCGGAGAAATAGAAAGCCGTGGATTTCGCCGATGTCAGCAGCTGTCATAGCCTCCACTCTTCACTCTTCTGCCCAAGGTATCAGTGATGCTCAATGTCATCAAGGCTTCCTTTTCACAATCTCTTCTTCCATACACACGAGTCAAGGCGTGAAGCAGAGCAAAAATGTTGATGAGCAATCCAGCCCCAAATGTGTTATCGCGGTTGACTATCAAGAACGTCAGATTGCCCCCTGAGGCATACTCTTCGCTGCACCACATCAAGCCCTCCCAGGATAAGCAAGTCCAACTCCCACTGGTCGATCTGGACTACGTCCACTTGGAACCATCTCCCTCCAACCCTTCGTCGAGCCTCGTCGAAGTGCTTGTCTCTTCCTCGGCGGCTGCTTCAACGGCCGGTCCACCATTCGACAGTACCCGCCCGTTCTCATCAATTTGCAACGACAGCATCCCTAACACCCAATCGAAACCCGAATCCCATACTCACTCGCAAGTGGTCTCCCGCTTCACCACCAGCTCTTCAGCAAGCTCGCACATCTCAGCATGCATCGACGCCCACGGCAACCTCTCCATCCCAGGCGGCCTATGCCATCCACACATCCACCTCGACAAACCCTACCTTCTCTCTCGCACCCCTCTCTCCTCCGGCACCTTTGAAGAAGCCCTTACGTCCACCTCTACTGCAAAAGCCCAATTCGTCCCATCCGACGTCGAGTTTCGCATGCGCCGCCTGATTGCTAGCAGTATCTCTCACGGTGTCACCAGCATGCGAGCGTTTGTCGAGGTGGATCCCACGGTAGGGCTTATGTGCCTGGATGAGGCGGTCAAGCTCAAGAGGGAGTTTGAGGGCAAGTGCGAGGTTCAGCTGGTAGCTTTTGCCCAAGATGCGATCTTCTACCCTGATGATGAAGAAACGGAAAAAGAGATGCAGCGGCTGATGAATGAAGCAGCACAGAGGGTAGAGGTTGACGTTGTTGGGTCGGCACCTTATGTCGAATCTTTGAGCAAAAATGACCAGAGCTCGTTGGGAGATAGGGAGAGGACGCTGAAGCAAAAAGCTCAACAGCGAAAGAATATCCGATTCATCTTTGACCTAGCCCGAAACCATGGAAAACATGTGGATTTCCACCTTGACTACGACCTTCTTCCACCAGGCAGCGAAGAAGACGGTGCGGAATCCATGATCCCTCACGTCCTCTCGCTCTCCAGCACTCGCCTCTGGAACCACTGCACCACAGGAAAGAATCGCAGCGTAACCATGGGTCACTGTACAAAACTCACCTCTTTCACCTCTGACCACCTCAGCCACCTCTCCACATTCCCCGCTTCGGACCCACCCGTATCATTCATCGCCCTTCCCCCCTCGGACCTCTACATGCAGGGTCGAGAAACACCCTATTCCACCCGATCGCGCGCAACCATCCCCCTGTTGGAGCTCCACTCGAATCCAGCCCTCAAAAATTTCAACTGGGCGATGGGGGTCAACAACGTCGCTAACCTATTTACACCCCAGGGAGACGCAGATCCGCTGGCCGTGCTGCCAATGATGGTGGCTGTTTGGCAGAGTGCCAAACCGGAAGATTGCGAAACGTTGATCGGAGCGATCAGTAGGAATGCGCGGCTTGCGGCGGGTTTAGCGTGCAGTTACGACACTCTGGACCAGGATGGAAGCGAAGAGAAGAGCAGGAACATTTGGACCGATCTCACGGTTATAGATGGAAGTACCAGCGTTCAGGATGCAGTTTGTGCGCCTTCGTTTGGCAGATTGACGATCAAAGATGGACGTATTGTTGCTCGTCGGCGGGTTGATTCTGTAGTCTACTAGATGCTCGATTGCGAGACTGTTGTTGTGCTCTACTAGCCAATATCATCATTCTTTATAATGCTCAACAACTCGTATCGCTCATTTAATCAGGCTTATCATAATCGCTCTTCATCGTCGCAATCAAAACATTCGCATTATCGCATGGCGGTAGTAACACTTCATACAGAGTCTCTATCTGAGCAGCTCAGCTCTACCATACTCGAAGACAATACACAAAAGCTAATCTAACTTGTCTCTGCCACACTGCTTCCGGCGTCAGTGACAACAATCTGCGCCGTCATATTCCTATCCTTTGCCAAGTAGACATAGACATAGACATTCGCCACGTCTTCCGGTGAACCAACTCTACCCGTCATCAGTTTATCTCCTAGACTCTTCAAAAATGTCTTTCTCTGATCTTGGGGGATCCCATTCCACAACTCGGTCTCGACAGGACCAGGACTGACGGCATTGACCCTGATACCTTTTTCGGCCAGGTCGAGGGCAAAGTTTCTCGTTAGGCCGTATAGGGCGGCGGCGTAACCTGCAGGGATGGTCCAGGTGGGCATAGGTTTCTCGGCAACGATACCGGTGGTTAGGATGATGGAGGAGTTTGAATTTTGCTTTAGAAGGTTTGGGTTGGAAGTGGCTAATTTGACGGCTAGGATGGCGGATGTAAAACGAACACTACCGGCGTTGATAATGTCGGTATAACTCCATTCGCTGAGAGGTTTAGTGGCGAGTGGATCTCCAGCGGTGTAGATGAGATGGTCGAATGGGCCAGTTTTGCTGAAAAATTCTTCGAGTGAAGACTCGGCTTGGGATCCTTTCAGATCGACAGTATGACCCCTGATTCGAGCCGAATCAGCGTTGAACTGTACAGCTGGATCCGAAAGTTTTTCAACGGCTGCAGAAACACGTTGAGCAGAAGAAGAACCAATGATCACGCTGGCTCCTTCTTCGATGAAGGCGGAAGCTGCGGCGAAACCTAGACCGGAAGAACCGCCGATAACGACGACTTTTTTGCCTTGGAGAACTCGCGCTGTCTTGGAAGTGGCCATGGTCGTCGAGTGTATTGGATGATTGGCGTAGGTCAAAGAGTTGCTGAAGCGATGTTGCTGTGTAGTCTAAGCGGGTCGTATATTGAGTTTGATGAGGAAGTGGAGAATAAGTACAAGAGAGAGCCAGCTTATATACCCACTCCACCCCAACCCATCACCAACAGCCGCACGATGCACCGACAACCCCTCACCTTCTCATCGAGCTTAATCTCAAAATCACCATTCCCAACTCCTACTGCCACTGTATCGCACTCTATTCGCAATCTCCAATCTCCGATCCCAATTGAGCGCGCCAAAAAAAAGGGGTGTCTGTGTTTTACAACATCACCGACTCGTCTAAGCTGAAGCTGAAGCTGAAGCTTACTGCCGATACGTATGGCGTAAGATGGACAGACACAGACTTCTTTTTTTTAGACAGCCAAACGCCGGGCATAAGATTTAGTCAAGTGGAGGTTGAATCGGTCGTCTTTTTTTTGTCCCGATCCGCGGAGAAGCAAAACCCGGCGGAATGTCATACGCTTCTGATGTGCCACGTTCTCCCCTCATCATACAGTAGCTCCATGTCACGCTTCTTCACCACCGTTCAAAAACTCCCAAGATTCCATCACACAATGCACACAAAACCGCAGAAAGAAATCTTAAAGAAAAAAACAAAGTGTGTGTATTCATGAAGTGTACAAAGTGCAAAAAGTGCTGGTGCATCTCTTGCATCTGTTTCTAACTAGAGATCCAAATCGTCATCCGGATCCTCATCGTCCTCATCATCGTCCTCTTCCGCTTCGAAGAAGATTTTCGCCTGTCCCGTATTGCCTCTCAGCGAAGGTCCTGCTCCACCTGCCTCGGCTGCTTCCGAAGACTGTTGCGAAGCTTGGTGATAGGCGTAGGGTAGAGGTACGGTTTCACGACGCTGTCGTTGATCCGATGTTTCACCGAGGTTAAAGGGGAGGCTTGAGATCATGTTTCCGTGGACATCCGCCGCACCAGGGGTTTGGGAGGATGCGGCTGTAGCACTACTGCTGCTGCTACTGCTGCTGCTGGGTTGCGCACGATCGGTCGTGTCCAACGGTAGCAACGTGAGCGAGTCGGAAGAAGGGCTGGTGGAGAGCACGAGAAATTCCTCGTGCTTCTTTCCGTTTCTCGAGTGATAGTGGAGTTCCAGGAAGGCGTAGCCGGTTCGAGAAGCTGAGAGGAGGTCGGCCAGACCAATTGGCCCAGCAGTTGCCTGCTCTGCACTCTTGTCGGTGCTAGTCTCGTGGGCAATGCTGAGCGATTCGAACGCACAACTTTCCCCACTCCACCAGCCTTGCGCGCCTCCGCCAGCTTCGTAAGCGGGTACACCCATCGGTCCTCGACTTGCCACATTGCGGAGGAGATCCCAGAAGCGGACATCCACCTCGTCCTCTCGCTCGTCTCCATCGGAGCCCAACAATGCCTTCTGGACAGCGTTGGAGCTGGAGGGCGGTTTGAGACCGTACTGCTTGAGAATGTGCCTTAGCAACGCAGGCGGGTGAATCGTTGCCGAAAGCACAGTGCCTCCCGCTGCAGAAGAAGCCGCAGCTGTGGCTGAAGTAGGACCCCAGATCAGAGGCGAGTGCAGAGCGCTGAGCAAAGTCGCACAAGTAGCTGCCTCAATCCCTCCCATCTGAAGCCCGACGATCAGCCTTGACGATGCACCGATGCTGGCAAGCGTCTCGCGGGCGACTTTGCTCGCGCTCGCGATTCCAGCCTCCTGCTCTACATGGACGATGGAGTTGAGCGAGTCGATGAGAACTGTTGTCTTGCTCACACCAGCGTTGAGTGCGGCAAGCTCGCCTCGAATGCGCTCTGTCAGCTCGGAAATTGAGCCAGTGTTGCGTTCGTCCGCCGCATAGGCGTTGCCCAAGGTGGTTGCATCGACAGTGGCGATGCGGTCTGCGGCGAAAACCCCGTCGAGATATGTCGAGGGCTGGCGCAGAGTCGAAATGAGAAGCACAGCGTGGTTGCGCTTGACAGAGCGGCTGATGACTTCGCGCATGAGGCTGACCGACGACTGGACGAGCGAATCTTGCAGAATTACAAGCTGCTTGCCATGTCGCTGCGAGCTGACGCTCTTAAGCCCGCTGCTCGATCCTTCTGCCGGGGCAAACACGGAATCGTCCAACAAACTCTGTCCGAGCGAAGGCGTGCTTGCTGCGCCGGCACCAGCTCGCCCACTCGACATTCTGCCGCTCGAAGCGCCACCCGACTGTCCACTACCACTGTAACCGGCACTACTACCACCACCGCCGCCATTCGATGCGGCGGAGGAAGCCTTGATCGTCCCGCTCCTGGACAGCATTCCATCTTCTTGTCGCTGCTCCTGAGTGGAAGGAAGGAGAGCCTCACGCGCAGCAGCTGCGACGGCCTGGTTGTACTCGACCAGACCACGTGCTACGGTAAGGACTTGGTTGGGCATGAAGACGTCGTTGTGCTCCTGATCTTGGTCAAAAGCAAACAGGCGCCCTTCCGCTTCATGCCCTAGCCGAAAAAACGAAGGTGGCTTGCGAAGTGCTTTTCCTTCCTCGAGATGCTCGGCGCGGCTCTTGAGCGCGGTCGACATCCTGCATGCATCAAAGAGACGAGGGGAGGGCGGTTCGGCTTCATCGGCGCTTGCACCAGAGGTCGAGGAAGGAGTATGGATGGAGGAAGAGGAGGAAGCGGTGTCGGCGGGAAGATGACCCGATTGGGTAGATGCATTGCACGAAAGTGCATCAGCTTCTTCATCCGCAAGATCGAGGCTGTGGGAAGAGTCAGAGTGCAGGGCATCGGCGTCGACGACACCTGTGCGCTCAGACTGGGTCTGATGGTGGTGGTCGACAGCGTCATCTGCCCGCTGGACGTTTCCCGAGTCTGCATCAGATTGAGACTCTCCGTTGACATGGCCGTTGCTCTCCTTGGCTTCTCCGTTGCCATTCACTTGCTGGGGGTCCTTGCCATCTTGGTGGGCACCGTTACCATTGCCGTTGACGTGCTCGCCATTTGCACCGTTCTCGGCAGCGTCAGCGAGCCCTTCCATCTCTTCGCGCTCAAGCTCCTCGAGCTCCATGCGCATCTCGTCGGCTTCGCGCTGCAAGCTCGACTTGAACTGGCGCAATGAGTGGATGAACTCGACGTCGGCGAATTTATCGAAGGGCTGGGGTGGCTGCCAGCGCGCATTCGACTCGTGGTAGGCCTTCAACCAAGGGTGTCTGAGCGCTTGCTCTGCGGTCAGCCTCTGGTCGGGATCCCAGGTGAGAAGCTTGGCAACCAAGTCGAGCGCCTCGGGGTTGGCGTTCGGGTAGAGCTTCTCGAGGGGTACGGCGGGCATGTTGGGGAGCGACTTGATGTAGGTCTTTGCGCGTTCAGATCCAATCTTGTCGAGGACAGCCTCGGAGGGGGAGCCGAGGACGTTGTTGATGCGTGCGATCTGGTCGACATAGTCCTTGCCGCCAAAGATGGGTGCGCCTGCGATGAGCTCGGCGAGGATGCATCCGACGGACCACATGTCCATCTCGGGACCGTAGCCCTCACGGAAGCAGAGCATGACCTCGGGAGCGCGATACCATCTGGTAGCAACGTAGCCAGTGAGCGGGCCACCAGGGTAGTTGAGACGCTTGTGCTTGCCCTTGGAGTCGGTCTTGTAGAGCTGAACGTGCAAGTCTGAAGCAGGCGAAGGGGAGCGTGCCGATCCAGAGCGAGGCTGCTGGTGCTGCTGCTGCTGCTGAGAAGCATCTTCAGCTGATTGCACGTCAGGACGGTCCCCATCGACACTGCTGCTGATGCTGGTTCTTGGCTTGGCCTCGGTGTCGTCGTTGGATGTTGCTGGTGGGGCAAGGAACTCGTCCGAGTCGGCATAAGCACGAGCCAGACCCAGATCGCAGATACGAAGGGCGCAGTCGCCGTTGACCAACAGATTGCTAGGCTTGAGATCGCGGTGGATGACCTTGGCAGAGTGCATGTAGCGCACTCCTCGCAAGATCTGAGCCATAAAGTACTGGTGGTGAGCATCCGAGAGCGCTTGTCCCGAACGGATGATCTGCGAAAGATCGGCCTCGCTCGCCGAAAGAACAAGGTAAATCTCGGAGAAGTCGATGAAAGCGGTGTCAAAGTCGAGAAGAGCCGTGACATTGTCGCACATGCCAATGTGTCTGAGCAGCGCGACTTCTCGAAGAGCTCTTCTTGCCAAGACGTCCTTTTCAAAGATGCGGGTCACCTTTTTGATGGCGACATTGCATTCGAGCACCTCGTCGCGGCAAAGGGCGACACAACCGTAAGCACCGATGCCGAGCTCGCGAACAAAGGTGTAGCGCTGCTTGACGTGGAAGGGGACGCCGAGGCAGCGGAACGAATGATAACCACGTGCGGCGAGGTTGTGAGGTGCCAGAGGGTGATCCTCGTTGGTGTAACGCGGTGTGCGGTGGGAACCGGATGCAGAAGAAGACACGTTGCGACGGGTGCGTGTGCGTGTGCGTGTACCCTGCCTGGAGCCGACCTGGTGCACTGAAGCCGAAGAGGAAGGTGATGGTGGTGGCGGAGTCTTGCTGGAACCAGCGACTGCTGCAGAGGTGGAAGCGGCGTGTGGAGGTGGCGAAAGAGGAGTTGCCTGTGGTGCTGGCATGTTTGCAATGTGATCTAGATCGAGCAAAAATGATGCGGTTGTGACCTCGGGAACAAAAAAAGTGTAGCGACAATCAGATGCTAATATGTTGTTACTGGAAGTGTGTGGGCCACTAGATGAAGGATGAGATCGGGATTGGTTTCAATGATGGTTGCAGTGAGCTTTGCTTTGATGGCGGTATCAGAGGGCGATGTGGAGCGTGAAAGCGGATCGATAGAGTGCAAGATGCAAGACACGCAGCTACGAGCGGTTGCACAGAAATGCTACGGCTGAGAATTGAAATGCAGGGTTTGCAAGCGTAGCGTTGGGCACGGATCGCTCGGTTGGAGCTGAGCAGATGGCGGTGAGACAAAGGGCAACAGTGGCTGCAGGGTCCTTGTGTGTTTTGTGTCGGGATCGTGCGTGAGACTGCAGCGTGAAGGAACACGGATCGGATTCGCAATTCCGGCAAGAGGAGATGATAGGACGAGATAACAGCAATGTGTTGTCGGTGGAAGTAGCAATGTTGTCGTGTACAATGCTACGTGCTGGGCTGGGATTGAACTGAGTGCAGGATTAGAGGTGATTGAGATGGCGTACGAATGGGCACGAATGGGCGATGCGAGTGCGGAGAATGGGATGGTGGTGAGGATGGGAAGGAGAGTGTGGTGATTGCGGTGGTGATGAGGATGATGATGTAGTAAGTGGGAGGAAAGGGTGGGTGAGGATGATGAGGTTGTTGGTAAGTTGGTTGGTTGGTGTTGAGGTTGACACAATTGAGCCGGAGCACAGCAGAGCGCAGCACAGCTGAAAGAGAGCCAAAGCACAGGTAGCACACAGTAGTCACACCTCTGTCACACTCACACCAAAAAGCGCTCGCTGAAAGCCAAAAAGAAAAGGGAAAAAAAAAATAGAAAGAAAAAAAAACACATCAAAGCGAGCAAGGTACTGAAGCATCAAACCAGTCAACTCGTCCAAATCAGGGTGTCGTCAGATGAGGGCGATTTTCAGGTTCAGGCAAAAGACGCAGAGTGACTACGCGTTTCATTTTGCCGTTATTGCCGTGTGGTGCCCAAAAAAATAAACAATTCTTTTTTTATAAGAAAAAACGACATTTGGGACACCAACTGACCGGTGCATCTCTCTCTCTCTTTCTCGCCTCTTTCTCTGTCTCTGTCTCTGTGTCTTGGGTGTGAAGCCGTGCCACCGGTTGCAGACCTCGATTCGGCTTCATCTCAGTCCGAATGAACCATTGTGGTCGAGTTGTGGTCGATGCTCGTGTTCAATCCAATCCGAGCGAGAGAGGAAGGGAGACACGGCAGCTCTATTTTGCAATCTCCTTTTTTTCCATTCTCTGTGACGCACATACAGAAGAGCGGTTCTCGAAAGATTGTGTGTGTTGGGTCACTACTCTGTGGACTGCTGGACAGTGGAATAGGAGAGGGTGATGCCTCGCTTGGATGAAAATCCAAAGTCGGATCCAATAGGTGAAAAAAAAGGGCGGGCGCGATCTACACAGACAATGCGCAGATTGGGGCGACAGTCCGACCCTGCGCACAGTCGGTGCGACTTCGGGTTGACCAAAAGTGCAGGTCAAATTGGGTGTACTCTCTCAACCCAGTTTTATTTTTTGCCAAAACTCTTTCTCGACCTTTCTCTATCTCTCTCGACCTCACTCGCTCTGCTTCCAGCAACCGCGATACTGTACTTGCTTGCAGTACCCCTTTCCGATCCTCCATTACGCTTGTGTGGATGAGGATCAAGGCTCTATCGTGTCGATGGTCGGATCAACATCCCAAAGCAGAAAAACAAAATCAAGGCTCTCAAAGGCACAACCGGGCACGGGACCCGGAGTACCATTCACCGCCCATAGCGCGCTGCTTGCTCGGGAACAAGACCAGGAATTGCCGACCTCACTCTCTCTCTCTCTGAGAGGCAACCCAACGTGAAACCTCTCTCCCTTTCTGTATCTCTCTCTCTCTCTCTTCCTTTGTTTCTGCCCGCCGATAATTTTTCCTTGACCCTTTATCCACACCCTTCCCGCACCACGCACAGCTCGTCCCATCCTGCTTTTTCAGTGTGACCCTGCGTAGATGCATATTTCATCTTTCTTTTTCAAGACGAATGCAACAAAGGAGCTATATGAAATGCCTGTGCCGCCATCGGTCGAAAAGCGACCGCCTCCTATCCACCCACCTTTTGAACCTCATTCTTTGCTTTCGATGCTGCCGTGTGTGTGTATGTGTGTGGTCGTTGCACCGATCTCAAATGGGAAGCCCGAGCGTCGACACGTTTAGCGTGGGGAGTTGGACCCAGCCAAAAAGAGAAAAAAGTGTTTTTGGTCATCGGATGCGGACCGGCTCTTGCCGTAAAGGTGTTGTTGTCTTCTTGCTTCCAGAGACCATAGAAACGGCTGGGATTGAAAAGCGGAGCCTTTTTTTTTACTTGTCACTCTCCCTGACTCTACAGAGTGTCAGCCCGGCATAAATCAAAAGAGTGCAATTTGATGTGCACCGGTAACTGAGTTACAAATCAGCCAACGCGCGGCAATCTCTCCATCGCCTTACTCTGCCACTGTAAGCTGCAAAGAGAGGCTGTGTCACACTTTGTTCTGAAACCTGCGACCTTATTATTTTTTATTTGGTTCTGCCCTTTTTTTTGCAATTTGACAGGAGGATGTGCGTGCGTTGGTGCCTGTGTGTGCGTGTGTTGGGTGGCGTACCCCCGTCATTGGTTTTTATGCGCTTTTTCCTGTGGTCCCAGTGCTCGCTTCTTGGCTTCAATTTATGCTTTCTCGTCTAGATTAGACAGAGAGATGGAAAGGTCAATCGTCCGCTATGCTCTGCGAACGAAAAAAAAAAAAAAAAAAAAAAAACAAGGGCGTCGGTACCGAGCCGTCCCCGCCTTACCCTTCTCTCTACCCTCTGTCTCGATTATTGTTTGCCTGTTGCTCGTGATCTCGTTGCCATGCTGTTCAGAGCAAAAGAGACAGATGCGTAGCTTATCTTGAGGTGGTTGTGCAGAAAACCAATTCTGAGGGTTCAGCGATAGTGTTTGCTGATGTAGGGCAACCAATTAATGCAGGGTCACAGTGTATATACAATGCTTGTCAAAAAAGCGAGATAGCAGCGCTGGAGCTTCCTTGATATTTTGATGCACCCTACAGTCTCACGCTCGAAAGAAATGTGCAAGCCGACTAACTGCCAACAGACATCGTAAGTGTGTCAATTGAATCTAATCAAGCCTTTCAGTTTAGTCTAGAACACACTACGCCAAGACACGTTCTACTCAAAATCGCACTTTAGCTTCTTAGTGTGCCTGTTAGCTCTCAGTCTACACTGTTACCCCATCTTTGCCTCGAACCTTTAGATCTTCACCGTTTCGACTTGTGTCAGAAAGATCCACATTTTTTTAAAACACAAGAGGTAAGTCACTTTGTCTGTGCGTAAATGTTTTCGAGTGCAAGTCGAGATCGCGAAGATGCGACTCCTAAGTGTTGGGGGACGAGGCATGAATGATAGCTCGAGATCGATCCGATTAGGCCCTGCATTTCTTAGGTTTGTAGTGCAGATAAAGAGATTGTATTTGGCGGAGGAAGACCGCGCGTCGTTTTCTGGAATAGAAAGTAGGGCAAAGTGTGAAAGCGAATTTGTATTGAATATTCAACGGCCAAAAAAAAGGGTTCTTTTTTGCAGAGAGTTGCACTTTGCATTTAACCGCGGATTGGCTCAGACGCAGATGCAGTAAAGAGGCTGTTGCGCCACTCGCCGTTTTTACCGAGCCATCACAAACCCTGCCTTTCTCTCGAGTTGGCGATGCTGTATGTTGATTCGAGCAGCTGTCAAATGCAAGAAGTCCTAGATGAATTCGGCGAAAGTACTTGAATGAACGACGAAGAATGGTACTGCACAGACTCTGTCGAGAAGAGTACAATTGCGGAAAAGGTGATATTGCTTTGTTGGGCACGACCAAATGTTCTAGAAAACCACAAATCCAACCGAAGGATCACCGAAGCTGCTCACTACACAGCCTTGGCTCTCGGTGCTCTTATCACCGTAGTAGAGTAGAGTATATATCGATTGAAAAATCAGCCGGTCAAGTAACCACGTACAAATTCCTTGCTCACTTCCCGGACCGCAATTCACCGACACAGTTGGCCGGTCGGCTGCGGTTTCGTCCCATTGTGCTGTTTCCTGTTTTTTGGGCGGCATTAAACCCCCCAAGAAGAAGCGGTGGTGCCGAAAGCTCAACCAACGTGATGCTTAGGCGAGAAAGTGCGCTCGGCCATGTGCTAAGCGGGGTCGAGGCAGTCGCAATGAACAGTACTGCACTTGAGGGGTTAAGCTCGCCCACATGGGTTTACCTGACATCCTTTCGAAAGCAACGATGCTCGGCTGGACAAAGATGGACGTGCGATCAAGCCAGTCTTGACCGTACAGCACTGTATCGTTGGCTTGCGATTGGGTCGTTATGCCAAATGTTCAACCATCCCTGTGTAGCGACACTGCTACGATGAGGCAGAAGAGGCATGAATTGTCGACCGAAGAACCGAAAAGGACCCTTCCCAAAACCCCACTCCACAAAAACACTGTACGGCAAAAGAAAGATGATCTACTTTATGCCGCCTCCGATCAAGTTGGCCGCCGCTTGACTGGCTCTTTCCGCTTCCATGGTGATTTTAATGCTCATAGACATGACAGTTGCTATAGCGAGCTTCCCCACTGTAAACTGTAGCACTGAGAAGGACAAGGCATGAATCACCAAACCCGTCTCCCCACATTGGAGGGCCGTCTATCGTCCAATTAGACCCTAATCCAGCCGTGCACACACACACACACTACACATGCCGCAAAAAATCGGACTCAAAAGAGTCACTATATGTCATCTCGGATCCACGTCGGTCATGTTGAAAGTGCATTTTGAAAGCAAAACAATGTGCTGCATTTGTGTGTCTTTGGAGTGGTTCCAAGTTCTCGACTCAAGCGATTGACGTTGATGCTATGTTGTCTTGGTTGTTTGCTCACCATCATGTAGTGTGTGAAGTGAGTGATTGAGTGAGTGGGTCAGGTATGATCTGTATGTCTCAGAAAAGGTAAAGAAGGAACATAAGGGCTGGACTGAATACGCCGGTATATGTAAAACTGTAAAAGCAGCTACCGGTCGGGGGCTCAATTTAACCCTCCGGTGACCCTGGTTGGTTACTCTTATTATGCACAACCAAACCCAGAAAGGGTTTGCGGGGGAAGGGCTTCCGAATCCCAACCCTAACCTCACTCTACACTCAGACTGAAAGGCTGTATGAGAGTTACCACTTCGGCATGCACACTACTGTACGAGGTAAGAAGAGGAAAGGGTTGGCCGCGGCAGCAAGCCGAAATGCAATTAAGAATTTTGGCATCAAAAATACGAAATGCCCCGAGTTCTAGGCTCTTTCCAGCACAGCACAGTTGAGTAAATCCCATAATTCCGTCAACTGGTTGAAAAAGGGAAAGATCCGCATCCGCTACTGTACTGTACTGTACTGTACTGTACCTCTGCCAAGTTACTCTAAAGCAGGAAACTAAAAGTGACTCGTCGCTCGTCTTTTGGACTGTGTTGCACTTGCAGTAGTTTGGGCTTCAGCCTAAGGAAAAGGAATACATTCTGGCGGGGAGGAAAGTGGTCTAACCACCTTGCGGAGATGGCAGCAAGCGGTTCATGCGAGACCCCACACCTAGCGCTGCCAGCTGGGGGAAATTTTTGGCATGAAAACGGGCTCCTCTTCTCCCAGCGACTGCGATTGCGAATGGCCATCGGGACGTCCGATTTGTGTCCATTGAAACATACCACTCTTCTCTCTTTGACTTTATCCATCTCAAACAAGCGCGTGATATTGTTGTTGTTGTTTGTTTTCTTAGCTCCTTCTCCTTTTCCATCCGCAGACCGAACTTTTTCTCGTGCAGCAAGTAAAGTAGGAGCTGAGAAGGGAACCGCGGTCGCCCCTACACATACATCACGCTTAAACCAGACCTAGTTACAGTAGGTGGCATTTAAGCTCAAGGTGATACATGTTCAGGAACGCAACCCGACATGTTCAAGGTGTGTGACACACGCCTTTTTCAACAAAAAACAATCCGAAAACAGCTGGTCAAAGACATCCGATCAGCACAACATCTGGCTCGATCGATCAAGCCAAACTTCACCTCTCTCGCTTAATTCTCTCTCCCTCCAACCCCGCGTTTTATTTTATTTTTTTCGTGTGGGGGAGAGAGATTGCCGAACACACGAGCACTCTCAACATGCGTGTAAACAGAGTTGACAACCATACCCGACGTCATACCTCTTTGACACATAGAGAGAGAGAGATCTGGCTCCTCGGATCGACAACATCGTCAAACCATGATGAACGGATGATCGTTCGGCTCCCCACTTGTTCCCTTTTGCTTGTGGGATGACCCACAAACGAAACACCACCAGCAAAGCTTTGATATAAAGATCGATGTGCGCACGTGATGAGCAAAACAGCAATTTCTCCACAATGTATGAATCGGATGCAATCGCGATACACTTCAGAGCGGTGAATGACCAAAAGTTAGATCGCAAAGGGTTTTGGTCGAATTGTCGTCCTCTCTATCTCTCTCTCTCTCTCTCTTTTTAGTCCTGTCCAACATCTGTCACTCCATCCTTTGCTTTCCTTTCGCTGCTTTAGTGTAGAGAATTGTACTCCTAAGGCGTGATCAAGTGCTTCTAACCCCAAAGTATTCGTGTACGACGCTTTCAAGTAGCAATCCAACGCCCTCCTTCCCCCGCAGCCAAACCTAGTCCGACAAATCGTGATGCTACCTCATCAACTCCTAACCGAGAGCAGATTTAGTCCGTGTTTGGATATGCGCAACTTCAACATAAGATTAGCCGTAGCAAATCCTGTTATACACGAGCAACGTGTCACAGCTGGACGTATTAGACAGCTTTGACAACTTTTTCACTTTCTTAAGTCACTTTTTCTTACCCCTCTCTCTCTCTCTCTCTCTCTCTCTCTCTAGAAGCTGAATTGTGGATGTGGTTGGCTTAGCTCATCTCTACAGCTTTACACGCTATGTTGAGCAGTAAGAAGACGGGTGTGTAGATCGTATGAGTTGATTTTGAGTGTGAATTTTGGAGCCTTCTTTTTTCATTCGACTTTTATTTTCTATTTCCGTTTTTCGATGTCGTTCTTTCTTTGTTCGCCGTGTGTCAAAGCTCAACCCAATCTCACCATGCTTTTAGGTTGACGCTGAGTTGGACACCATTCCTCACTCCATCCCACCATACTGTCCAGCAACAGCCTTGGCCTTAGCGGCCGATACAAGCAAAAACTACACTTGCTAGCACCACCTGTCTTTCGAACACCAAAGCCAACGTTTACCTGGAATCATGACCACTTTTAAACCAAACGTTTACCTCGTACGAAACGCTCGCGCGCGGAAGACACGGCATGACGCTTAAAGAGTACCCCTTGAAGCCGGTATAGAAGCCGAACTACCCCTTTGCTGTACGGCAGTGAGATGCAAGATAACGAAACACATTCTCCGTCGGCAGGAGAAAAAAAAAACAAACCTTCCTTGCCACGCGAAAGCAAAATTCGCCGAAAATCTCCCTTCCTTCATTGCTTCCTTCCAACCCCCCAAAAAATAAAACCCTATACACCAACGACTTCATGGGTATCTGGTTTACAGCTCAAGTTCGACCGAGAAACACCAAGACGACGGATATGCCGATTGTCCAACCACGTAGCAATTGCAATACCGAACGATGCGTCATTGGCATTCAAGAAAAAATAATTCCACCCCCCTCAAACCCCCTTCTTCTTAATTGTTCTACCGTCCTCTCTAACCTTCCCCAAGACCAACACAACAGACTGGGAATGACTGTGCATGACTTGCAAATATCTATAAGAAAAAAAAAAAGAAAGCATACAGTACAAACAAGCAGCTTCCAACAAGGTAATATCACCGATCCCTGGCTTCCTCACCGATCTGCAAGAGGGAACGACTCACAGTGGCATCTTTCTGCTCATCGTGTCCATTTCTAAGAGTCACACTCACAAGCATATCAGACCATGACTCACACTACGAACGATCACAACGAGCAATGTAGACATGCGAGCAAGGAAAAAAGGAAGAGGTGAAACATTGATGCGAAAGACAAACAAAACAAGAACCCACTATATAACAAGAACCCAACAACCCCTCGATCAGCAGACAGGCATAAAGCTTCCCCCAGCACCCACACCACTACCGACCCCTCCCCAGAAGCTGCTGCTGGGAGCAACGTCCTTCTTGGTGTTGGGCTGGGGCAACAGCGATGGCGACGATCGCCTCAGGAGCGATGGTCGTGGGCTTTGAGATCGTGGTGAACCAGGCACTGCCAAAGTAGGGGTGCCAGGTCGTGATGAAGAAGAAGAAGCATCGCCAAAGTTGAGAAATGCGCCTGGGGTCAAGGGCATTTCTTGTGTAGGGCTGGTGCGACCCGATGTGATACCTCCAACACCGCCGCTGAGGTTACCAGCAGTGCCGGCGGTGGTGGGCGAAGTGATGCTCTGAAGCGCTTCGAGGATCTTGCCCACATCCTGAGTGGAGATGGTTCTAGCCTTGATGGTCTTGACTTCATCCTTGAGGCTCTTGTTCTCCACGGAAAGCGAAGAAATCTGCTGACGAAGACCTTCGATGATGGCATCGCGGTCAGCAATCTGCTCCTCGAGCTGGGTAATGTATTCCTTTCTGCGGGTCCTAAAGTTGCGAGCCGAGATCTTGTTGCGAAGCTGGCGCTTTTCCTTGCTGCTGAGCTTCTTGTATTCTTCAGGATCGGGCTTGAGGTAGTTGATGTCGCCGACGGCCATAGGGATGGTGCTGAGAGGCTTGCTGCCGGATGACGACTTGGAAGGTGAGCTGTGACGCGAGTGATCATCGTCGTGCTCGTCATCGTCCGACATGCCATCTTCAGACATGGGTGCAGTGTCGTCGTGCTTGAGGCTGGATAGAGATGTCGAGAAGGACATGTGCTGGCTCTGGGCCGCAAGATCCGAAGGGCTGATGGAGGCCAGAGGCATCGAGAAGGGAGGCTGTGCGCCAGCAACGTTGTTTTCGACGACATGAGGGTCGATGGTAGCCGACTCGTAGTCGGTGGTGCGGAAGGGCGAGTTGCGGAAGAAGCCGAGCATCTGGTCAGAGTCGTCTTCAAACTTGATGACTTGGTTGCCGAGAGCATGCGAGGGTGCTTGGAGGAGGGAGGAGCTGGGCTCGCCAAAGACGGTAGCAAAGTCGACGAGGGCGTCATCCTGAGTGATGCTGTTGAGCGCGGGAGGAGTGGCGACGGGCGAGTAGCTGCGGCCAGAGAGGGCAGGCGACTCGGCAGTGTCGAGCTCGGGGGGGCTGGCGGTGTCCTTGATGGAAGCGGGAACAAAGGCAGCCGCTGGAGCGGCAGGCCGAGGCGTGGATACAGCCAGAGCAGCAGCTGGTGCCATCTTGGCGTGAGGAGGAGGAGGAGGAGGAGGTGGTGGACGAGCTACAGCAGCGACGGTGACCTGAGAGGTGGAGGCATGAGGCTGGGTAGATGGAGCGGTGATGTTGGTGGAAGGCTGTGCTGCGGGAGCAGGGGTGGCGGCGTTCTTGTTTTTGAACAAGCTGTCAAAGTGATTGCGAACATACCTGTCGAGGAGGGCCTCGCTGGGCTGAGTGCCAGCCTTGCGGAGCTCTACGGCGAGGTAGTATCTGAAAAAGACTTCCGGGGAAGAGCCAACCGGAGGAGGAGGCTGGTTCTCGTCGAGACCAACCTTGCGCATGTTGAAGGCAGCGGGTGGGGTGGAAGTGGACGAGGAGGAGGAGGAGGAGGAAGCGAGAGGAGCGTTGGAGGTAGTTCGAGCACGAGGCTGAAGAGTAGGGGAGGAAGGCATCTTGACGATATCGTCGAAAGCGGTGAAGCTAGGGTTACGAGCGACTTGGGTGGCAGCCATGGTAGCTAACTACTCTCAAGCTTGCGAGGCCGTCTTCGAGTGGGGATGTGCGTTGCGAAAGGTGGGAAAGCAATGTACACTGAAGAGAGCCAAGAGTGCGGTCAGTGTAGTTGGATTGAATGTATGCTGCTACGAACGCGTTGTTGGCAGAGCAGTCCAAGTGGTATCTGTCAATGCTGCGCAGATGGGACTGAGATGATGGATAGTGTTGGAAGAGAGGTGTGCTGTGGGAGAGAGGCGTTTGTTGTAAGTGGTGGTTGGATGTGATGGTGGTGTTGGTGGTGGTGGTGGTGGTGATGGGGAGAATGATAGAAAGTGTTGGGTGGAGTGAGAGATAGATAGGAGGATCGATGCTGAGCTGAGTGTGGAAAGTGTGTGTGTGTGTGTGTGTGTGTCAAGTCAAAGCGGAAACTGAAAAGCGAGCGGCGGGGCCAAAAGGGAGATACAGTAGAGTGTTGGACAAAGGGCTCCTGAGCAGTCACGCATTTTGGGTGGCTGTGGCACAGACTCGGAGCTAAGATTGTACAGTACTGTGTGTAATTTTACAGCGATACGATTCTGCCACTTTCGATTTCGTGTTGAATTCGCCTCATACATAGTGATTTCAGAGAGAGAGGGAGAGAGAGAGAGAGATTTGTTTTCTTCTCACAATTCACCAGCAAGGTCCTCTGTTGGACCAAAAAAGGGTCTTTTCCAAACGTAAAAGCACAGCACAGTACAGCACAGCTCAGCTCAGCTCAGCTCAGCTCAGCTCAGCACCCAACGGCAACCAACGATACTCTGTACAGTTTGTGTTGAGCCGCTGGCGTGATTCTTGTCTCTTGTGTCTCAGCTTGGAATGGGCAAACCAAATGGCGGAATCATTTGGCGGTGCCCGCTTTGCATTGCTGCCGCTTGGACCTCTTTCTTTACTGCCAAGTGCCCCTGTGCAAGATGCTCTTTGCTTGCGTGCGATCCGTGGGTGTCTGTCTGTCTGTCTGTCTGTCGTTTCTTCTTGTTCTTCCTGACACCAAATGTTCGGTCAGCTTGTCAAGCGATTCCCGCGGAGGCGATTTGTACAAGCCTGCCCTCATGGTGAAGCTAGTTGTACAGTACCGTCATTCATCAGCATCACCACCACTTTGTCAAGTCCAACACAAAGGAAGACGATGGAAGTTCAAAGATAGAGGTCACCTTGACCCTTGTTACCACCTTTTCGACGTGGCCACTCTGTAAACGTCGCTGTGAATTGGTGGCAACGACAGCACAATGATGCTGCTTTCAACAAGATGACAACAACAACTAAGCTGACTCTATTACTCATGCTGTAGGTTGCTGATGAGATTCTATCGAGATGTGTGTGTGTGTGTGTGTGTGTGACAGGTGACCGCTCATTGCAGCTCGGCAGTGCAAAAAGGCATGCTTACGCGTCCCTCTTTTCTCTCTGTTCAGGGTCCAATCTCACTCCTTTTTTACGCTTGGCTGCATATGAAAGTGACGACACGATCACTGCTGTTTGAAATTCGGGTCAAGTGTTAGGCTCATTTTACTCACACGTTATTCTAAAATCGCCCGATGCTCATCCTCCGATTTGAGGCTCCATTTACCGATGTCAGGGTTCGAACTTTTTTTTCTGCAATTTCGCCATTTGGAGTGTGCGTGAGAGCACAATTTCAACACAATCTCTTCTCTGTTTTCTTTTCTTTCTCGCTCGCTCGCTCGCTCATCGGCCCCGCAGTTGAAGGACAACAGAATCAATCCAAAAGCGCAGTCGTCGATGCTCAACCATTCCTACC
This sequence comes from Ustilago trichophora, assembly GCA_900323505.1. Taxonomy (NCBI): domain Eukaryota; kingdom Fungi; phylum Basidiomycota; class Ustilaginomycetes; order Ustilaginales; family Ustilaginaceae; genus Ustilago; species Ustilago trichophora. The sequence continues at coordinate 95,137 of OOIN01000041.1, forward strand.
CTCATGCATCCTTCTCCTCGACATCTTTCCTTGCGGACTGCATATATCACCGTCTTTTATACTCAAAATCAATCCGAGATTCATTTGCCACTGCTTGCTCGCATCCCGCTAGTGGCACTCTCTGCAACAGGCGCTCAAACTCGATCCCGCCAAACAACGGAACTCGCTTCCCATCTGCATTCCTTCCGCTTCTCCTGCAAGTGACCGCAACATTCTATCTATTCCATCGTACCAATCAACTCGAAGTTCAAACGCAATCATGTCGTGGAGGAGTAATGCCCAACGTACCGGCATGAACGCACAGCCGCTTCAAGGCGCAAGACGCTGGGGTGGTGGTGCAGCCGCAGGCGGTGATGGAGGTCCATCGGGCTCTGGCTCACCATCTTCCAACTATCAGCAGTCTCACCCCTATCAGTCCTCGTATCACCAACAACACCAACAACAGCCTTCGCATCCTTACAACTCGCCACCATCGGCTTCCACTTCCTCTTCCAACCCAAGAGACGCTGCACTCGCAGCTGCTGCCGCCGTAGCTGCCAGCATCGGTATCAAGCGCGACCGTGATTCTTCTTCCCATCCTTCATCCTATGGCGCTCCCTCATCCTCGTCTGCATCTGCATCCGACCCAACTGGCGCTGACGGTGGTCCTCGCAAGCGCAAGTCGCGTTGGGGCGATGCTACCGACAAGATCACCATCCCCACCGCCATCGGCGCCAACGTCTCCGCCGAAGAACTCGACAAGTACGCCATCCAAGTTCGTCTCGACGAGATCTCTCGCAAGCTTCGTTCCGGCGACTTCATCCCTCCCGATCGTGAACGCTCCCCTTCCCCACCACCCACCTACGACAACCAAGGTCGCCGCACCAACACACGCGAAGTTCGTTACCGCAAGAAGCTCGAAGATGAGCGCGTCTCCCTTGTCGACCGTCAGTTGAAGCTCGATCCCAACTTCCGCCCACCCTCCGACTACCATGCCATCAAACGCAACCAGCGACCTACCGAAAAAGTCTACTTGCCAATCAAAGAGTTCCCCGAGATCAACTTTTTCGGTCTTTTGGTCGGGCCTCGAGGAAACACGCTCAAGACCATGGAGCGTCAGAGCGGAGCCAAAATCTCAATCCGTGGCAAAGGCTCCGTCAAAGAAGGCAAGGGCAAAGGAGGCGACGAAGACGAAGAAGAGATGCACTGCGTCGTAGCCGCCGATGACGAAGCAGCCGTCAAAAAGTGTATCAAGCTTATCAACCAAGTCATCGAAACCGCCGCCTCCACTCCCGAAGGAGAGAACGATCACAAGCGAAACCAGCTTCGCGAACTCGCCGCACTCAACGGTACTTTGCGAGACGATGAAAACCAGCTCTGCAAGAATTGCGGCAACAAGGGTCACCGAGCCTTTGAATGTCCAGAACAACGCAATTGGACAGCGCACATCATCTGTCATCGCTGTGGAGGGCAGGGTCATCTTGCGAGGGATTGTACACAAGGTAGAGCTGGGAATTTTGGTCCTGCTGGTGGAGCTCCTGGTGGCCCGACTGGACCCGGTGGTGCGCCAGGGACAGGCAATAGACAGTTCGATTCCGAGTATGCAAATCTCATGGCCGAGTTGGGTGAACCGTCTGCGGCTGGTGCTGGTGCTGGTGCTGGTGCTGGTGCTGCCCCGACGACCGCGATGAACGGTGGAAGCAATGGAGCACCGGCGGTAGGTGCGGATGGCAAAAAGATTCCCCCTTGGCGAAATCCCGAAGTGTGGACTCAACCTGGATTTGGCGCATCCCGAGGAGGAGGCGGCCCGGACTCCGGCCGTGGAGGATGGGGTCATCACCGAGGAGGCTACAACAACCGAGGCGATCGCAATGGCGCAGGCTACAACTCGCATCCGTACCAACAACAACCCTACCAGGGCCCATACCATCACCAGCAACAACAGCAACCATACGCAGGAGCCTACGACCAGTCGCAACCAACCAACACCGCCGCCACCACCGCTGCTGCTGGAGAAGAAGGACAAAAGGACTACTCTGCCGAATGGGCAGCATATTACGCCGCTCAAGCAGCCTATGCTGATCCCAACGCCGCTGCCGCTGCCGCCGCCGCCGCTGGTGGTGGTGCGAATGCAGCTCAAACTGGAGAAGGTGCAGGACAACAGGTGGACTACACAAAAGAATGGGAAGAGTATTATCGCATGCAGGCGGCTGCTGCTGCACAAGAGGGCGGTGCTGCGTATGGAGCTTCGGCTGGACAGGCTCAAATTTAGTCTGCGAATGCGCCAATCTTGTTTGGTGTCATGCTAGATCTCTCTCTTTCTCTCTCATTCGTCGTCCTGGTAATCAATGTCATACTGTAATGGAGTCAAGTAATCCAAGGCGAAAACCCATCCTCTTTTGTCTGCCGAGAAGAACACAACCTGTTTCCAAAGATCAACACTTTGCATGCGTCGTAACCTCATTCAAGAGATAAACTAAAAGTACAAACTACAAGTACAAAACCCAAGCTTTTTGCTAACGGGGGTTGTTCTTTTGCTTCGATCAATCGTAATCCTCGTCCTCATCGAGGGGCCTTTTGACGCCTCTCGAGGGATCGATTCGATCTTTTTGGTCTTCCTGAGTTTGTCCTCCTTGCGATTGGCTTGGATGGACAGTGGTCATGCTTACATCTCCATCGTCTCCATCTGCATCTTCGGCGTCATAATCGTCGTTTTCTTCTTCCGCTGCTCTTCTGGGTTGACTTTCGAAGAGGTTGCTGTTCTGGGTGCTTTCGCCACCACTTGGAGCTGTGGCTGTTGTGGTTTGCGAGCCTTCGGCAGGACCACCGGTAACAACGGCGGAAGATGATGAGGGTTGTAGCTCCTCAAAATCGTCAAAGTCTTCAGGGGGTGGATTGGGGACGATTCCAAAGTTGACGTTGGTTAGACAGTGTTGTGGTGGTGGCAGGCGAACACCGTGACGATCGGATATGGGAGGTAGAGGAAGCGCGTTCACTGTGCTTGCTAGTCCGAGGAGCATCTGTGCGATTGCAAGGATACAAAGTGATGATGAGAATGTCAGCTTCCATCTTGTACTCTTCTGCACTTGGCTCTTTCTCTCGTCTGCCCTTCTCTTCTTGACTGAACTCTCCTCCGCGCATCGCACCACATCGAATCACGGTCGGCCACCGTCTTGAATGGGAAAGAAGAATGAAACGAAGAATGACGACAGCTCGTACTTACATCCTTTTCCAGTGCGCCAGTAAAACTATGGTTAACCCTGGTCTGAATGGCCAGATTGACATCGTCCAAGCTCAAATTACTCCCCGCCTGTCTCTGATTTGCATGGTCCGAATAAACCAGTGCGTCAGAGAGAACATCATATGTGTAGCGATGTGCGAATTCCAACAGCTGCAACAACACTGCTGGTTCGACGTCGGATACCCCCATAGAGGAGAGAATCAAGGCGATCAGACGGGCATCTCGCGGAACGGGTCCACGAAGTCCCGTATCGTTGATACTGTCGTATTGGACCATCTCGCAAAGGTCGCAAAGGCAAGGCGAACGATGGCAGGATTATGCGAGGTGGAACTGGAGAGGGTGAGGTTGATGGTGGTGGTGGTAGCAGGGACGAGGATGCAAGATCTGCATCGTCTGAGCGCGTGTGTTGTTGGGTTTGGACCCGACTTCCGACCTCGCGAAAAAAATTGGTATTTGTTAGATCCAAATGTATGCCCTTCCCTTCGAGGAGTGAAAGCTTGTTGGAGTCAACATCACACACACTGCGCTCCTGTCTGCTTGGACAAAGACATACGAGAGATAGAAGCAGTAGAGGAACAGCTGCAGCATCCGATGGATGTACAAGGCTCGCCCAGGTTCCCCCGCTCTCGGCGAGCAGAGGAGACCTCGCTGATACCAAGGGCCAGGAGTGCTTTCAAGCTTCTACACCTGCGGATATCTCCTTCGCCTCAGAAAGACCATAACTTCCCCCCGACCAAGGTCTATACGAGTTATGTTTGAGTGACGAATGCGTACGCAATTTGGAAGATGTCTCATGCAAAGGCGCTAAGCTCTGGTCGGCCGGTCTTAAGGTGGACGCTTGCAGGGCTCAAAAGCCTCTTTGAAAGACTCGAGGTGCCGGTTCGCGAAGAGAGTGAGAAATTGGACTGCAAACGATCCTACAAAACTCCTTCCACATCCAGAATTGGCTTAAAAGCGAAACTGTGCGGTTACAAATTTGGCCAGCCGCAGCTTCGTTTTGCCAAGTCCTTCCCCAAGCACTCGTTGCTGGAGGGGTAGTACGAAGCAACAACAGCCTTGCAATCTGCTACAGCCGTCAGAACATCAGCAGAAGAAAAGGGTGCTCTGCCCCCGGTGCGCATCCGGCCAAGCATATCAAGGTCATCCTACCAAATATTCTTTCCGGTAGACATTGCTGTATGCTCCAGTCTCGCTCCCCGCCTGCTCAGCGCATCTTTGCTTTCCGTCCCGACCCGAACTTTACGATTTCTGTAGGCTGAGTGATCGGGCAATCGATGATAGTCGCATGAAGTTTGGAAGAGAAACGTCGTTATGATGCAAGGTGCTAGTGTACAAGGGTTGGTGGTGGTTCGAGAAGTGTTGTGTATGTATGCTTGAAGTGATTCCATGATTTACCAAGAAGCCTTCTTGACGCCTGGCAGCTCGTTTGCCAATGCCTTCATGCGGAACTGATACTGCGATCCCATACCAAAAAAAGACCAGATCCAAAGCGTTGTCAGCATTTCCACGCCTCTTCTCTTCCTCTTCACTTTGCCAAGGGCAGCGCGATACTTACGCGACAGAGTCCGAACTCGGAAATGACACCTCGGCCTCTTCCGGTCTCAGTGCATCGATTCGATACGGCAACGGGCCTAGTCTTGTTGGGGAACTGGTTGAGTTGGAGTTGGGCCTGGTGGCGCACTTTTTGAGGGAGGGTGGTGTTGCGTGCAATGTACTTGAAGGCTCGACGGACGAGTTCGTTGGATTGGACGGCTTGGCGGGTAGCCATGTCACGGAGGACTCGGGCGTTTGGTCGGACCGGCATGTTGACTGATGCTCCAAGGTATGATTGAAGCAGAAAGGAGAAAAGGTGATGAGAGAGGAGGCTATAATTGGTGGTAAGGCAGTAGGAGCATGGGGTAAAGGGCAATGTCAAAAAAGTTGAGAAGAAGCTCCCTTCTGAGAATGCGCCGGATTTCGGATCCGCGACTTTAAGAGCGATGTTATGCCGCTGTGGGGAACAGAATGGAGGAAAATTTGCTCACTATGCCTCCACTCAATGGCCCCAAAAAAAAAAAGTGTCGCAAGGGTCCAACAAGAAGAACACTGGCCAATCTTCATACAGTAGCTTGCTTCTGCTCTATCTTCTAACCAGGTCATAGATCACCATCTCACGATCACTCTTACCCCTTGGCACACGGTCCTGCACGGTGTACAAATAGGCTGAGACGTCAGCACAAGGGCATGTGCTAGATTCACTACACACTGGGCAGTCCTCCACCGACATCTCACCGCGCCTGCAAAATGATGGCACCACCAACCCCAGGACCGCCGCACAAGAAGCGCCGATACGACCAAAGTAACACCCCAGCACACGATGATTCGTTCGGAATTCAATCACTTCCGGTGGCCACCCTTCCTGACGACTTTTCAGGCGAACCCATCGACGGCGAACAATACCTCGCAGTGGTACGACGGGAGGCGGCCGCTGCGCCTGGCGTCTTTTTCGCCGCACACAATCCGTATGCTGAACCCTCGCTGTCACCTCCCCTCGCAATTTCCCAAGACATCGTATCTACCGAACCAGATTCTCTATCACAAGCGACCAAGCGGGACAATGATGATCTATGCATGCCCTCCTTCGAATGGCGATCCACCTTCATCCTACACTTCAAAAATGCCCGCGAATCGCTCTCCAATCCACCCACTCACCCTGTCAAACTCACAAAAGACGACTTGCCAAAGCTCTCCAACACCAACGCCTGGTATGCTTGGATCCACGGTCGGCCTCCACCGCCCACATCACCCGCAGAAGTGGAAAAGCAAGCCGGTAAAGGCTACGAATGGCGGACGCGCGAACCGTCGGGCCCTCTTTTATTGCGATTGAACACGGAGCAGATACTAGCACTGCTGGAGGCATTTCCGTACTGGATTGCGCACAGGGTGGCGATACCGGATGGCCAGAGCAAGAAGGAGGATAGGAGAGAGGGAGAAGTGCTGCAGCCGTTGCACGCGAGATGGCTGTTTGCGCTGCTGTTGAGGCTGGATGGGAGATTGGTCAGTGAAGAGATTAGTGTGCTGAGGACGCTGGCGAGGGCTTGTGTGGCTGCGATTACGCTATCGAGGATTCGGAGGAAGGCGTTGGGTTCGAGGAAGAAGGAAGATGCTGGTCGTGCGGCAGAAGAAGAGGGGGAGAGTGAGGAACAGAGGATGAGGAGAGATGAAGCTGGAGCTTGGATGGTGGTCGCCATCGTGGCTGGGGTATGGGGACAGCTGGATCTTTGGGAGGATGCCAGAGTTGATATGAGGCGTGTCACTTGATCCCTAGCTTGACCATTGTTCATCATTCGCTCGTCTTGTCAATGCACCCTTGGTGACGGTTGTTCACCGTACTATACTCGCATCTTCACACCTGCCTTGTTTCCACTTGCAGCCAGCCACATCTTGAATCAGCTTTAGATTTACAATCTGGCAAAGAAGACCAAGCTCAGTCTGTACCGTATCAGATCATGTGTACAGTCCTTCGCATGGTTACCTCCCGATGCTTTTTCCATCGGGGCGATTGCAACACATGATCAAATTTGCAGAATCCATTTCTAGCCTGCTTTTCCAACACACACTCTTACAGTCTACGCGACCGGCACGGCAAACAAAAGAGTGCCAAGACTGTCGGAGCCCAATTTCGCCCGCGCGGCTGCGATTTTGAATTGGACAATACAAATTTGACGCCAAAACCATGCCGAAGAATTCACCATCTTGGTATCTACCAATTCATATGTTTCGGCAGCGGCTTTACACCTTTTCTTTTTGGGCACACGACGCGGTCCTACGCTTTTACGCATTTGCACAGAACTTGTTTCTTCGATGATGTTCTCATTGGTCCAGGTCTAGGATTGTGAATGAGGCAGACGACGAAAGCGTGTTAGGGACTGCTGGATGGAAGGTGGTAAGGGGAGGGAGGGGAGGATGATGATGGAATAAGCGAGGTTGAGTTGAGCGGCAAGGGCGGGTGTGGTGGTGTTAAGGAGAGATTTGGCTGAACCGTCGGCACGTCGTGCGAGCCATGCATCCTCTGCATCATGCTTGTTCTTTCGCTTGTGCCACATTTTCCCTCTCTCTCACTTCTCTGTTGACCCCTGTGTGAATCGTTAGGTGCCAGTCCAAAACGCATCCAGATCATCTTTGAACAGCTTTGCGACTGCCTTCGATGATGGTCGATGCCGTGATGAACCGTGAGAAAAGCGGCGAGAAGGAACATGTGGGATGCCGGCAATACCATGCAGTAATTTACGAGGACGATCAATTGGTGCCATTTCTCCAGAGCAGAATGCACTTTTTGGATTTCGGCAATGAAACTCAAGCCAACCAACCAACCAACCAACCTAGCCGTGCGTCGGTTTGGGTCGAGTTCATGCTTCTGCCGAACCCCGTCCAAATTCCACACTACTGACCTTTAACTCCCCCCTCAATCTCCTAACTTAGCCTCTAGCCAGCAAACATCATCCATCGCCTGCCGTGCTGACACTAAATCTACCATCGCCTAACAGTACACACACAAATCTCTTAGCGGCACGGCAAAGAAAAAGGATCAAAGCGTCGATGGGCACGACGCTGGTTTAAAGCGTTTTATCTCTTTCGCTCGCTGCTACTACGTCCAAAGACGTTCAGTGCCGCCTCCATTGACGACCAAAAGCAAAAGCCTAGCAAATCTTGTCATTTCCATCTGTCGCTGCTGTTGCGGCCGCTGCCGCACAGTGCAGATCTCGAATCCGTCCTCCTTCAGCTCCCACTCCCCTGCATCTTTCCGGCATCACACAGCAGTAACAGCATCACTCAAGACCTTTACGGCATGTCCATGTGCTTCATCTCCTAGTCGCCTCTTCATCTACAGCCAGCATCATCTGTTCTTTATCAACTTTCGCTCGATCGCCAGCATCCTTGCTATACACAACACTACGCTACGCTACGGCAACTAAGCTGCAATTCTACGGCAGCACAAGTACCAGTCTTCGGCGGATCAACCGCGTGATCTCCTCGCCGTAACCGCCGTTCACGATCGATCCCGTCTGCCGTTTGAATCTAAGGCGGAGTGCGTATATCCGACAAGCGGCTCTATTCTCTCTATCAACCTGACTGACAGTTCGAGTCAGGTGTAATCCTTTATCGTCCCAACTCGACTGGTTCATATACTCAATCCGTTTCTAGCATCTACAACAGCTCGCAAAGAATTCCTCGTCATGTCGTTGTGACGTCCCTCTTTCACCTCGTCATCATCATCATCACCGGCGCCGCCTCCTCTATCATCATCATTGCCGCCACATCTACCCGCGATTGATCGTCACCACACATACACTTATACACAATCATGTCGACGCCATCAATACAGCCTCCACCACCAACACTCGCAAGAGGCGACACCCTCTCCCATTCACGCCTGGCTCAAGATGCCGTCCTCGACTCGGCCCCACTTCCACCTCCGCCCACCTTTCCTCTCCGCCCCATGACAGCAGACGAAATCGAAGCGGTCAAACTCATTGGCGCCGAAGACTCCCGCCACTGGAGCCACACCAAGAAATGGGGCACTACAGTCATCATCTCCCTCATGGGCTTCATCTCCCCGCTCGGTTCCGCAATCCTCGTACCCGGTAACGGCTTCGTAGACCACACCTTCAGCCTCGAGTCACGAACGCTCTCTCTCCTTCCAACCTCGATCTTTGTCGTCGGTCTAGGCATCGGACCATTCATCCTCGCCCCTTGCTCCGAGACTGTAGGTCGACAACCCGTCTACGTCATCACAAGCTTCTTGTTCATCATCTTCAATCTCGCCTCTGCATTCAGCCCCAACTTTGTCGCGCTCAACTTGCTCAGATTCTTTGCTGGTGCTGCGGGAAGTACCGGTCCCAGTCTGGGTGCGGGTAGCATCGGTGACATGTTCGCTCCCAAGGAAAGAGGTAGAGCACAGTCGTTGTATGGATTGGGACCGCTGATGGGTCCAGTACTCGGAAGCATTGTAGGTTGCTTCATAGCGGCAGGCACAAGAGATTGGAGATGGCTATTGCACGCATTGACCATCATGTCTGCGGTCGTCTTCGTCGTCATCGTACTCTTTCTCAACGAGACCTACGCCCCCGTACTGTTGCGGAAAAAACGAGAACGAGCCATCGAGACACGTCTTGAAGAGATTCGACAACAAGATCCCATCACCGCCACCCTCATCCAACCTAGCCCCACTCTCACCACTCGCTTCATCGCCTTGGCCAAAAGCTTCCTCCCATCCAGCGAGATCCTGCAAAAGATCAAGGTCGCCCAATCTCGACCCTTCCGATTGCTCTTTACCAACCCCATTTGTGCGATCTTTTCGTACTATCTGGGATTCTGCTATGGCATTATCTATCTCTTCATCACCCAGCATCCGCTGCTATTCCAGACAAGGGTGGGTGAACCAGATGCCCCCTCGGAGGATCAGTTGCCGACGTACAATTGGACTTTGGGCATCAGTGGCTTGAGCTATCTGGGTCTTGGGTTGGGATTCTTGGTGGCGGCGTTTACGAATGTATTGCTGCAGGATGAGATCTATGGACGATTGGTGGTGGCGGATGGCAAAGTAGGATGGTGGTTGTTTAGAGATCAGAGTGAGATTAAGAGGATCATAAGGGAGAAAGAGTTTGATAATGACAATAGGGGGGATCTGGAAAAAGACGTGCAGTTGAAAGATGGCGGTGAAGGCTCGAATGAGGGTAGGCATAGTGATGGAGGGGCGAATAGCGCTTTTGGAAACGTTACTCCCACCGTCAACCCTGATCACGACCACATTCCTTCCAAGCAGCACCCTTCTCCCTCAACCCCATCCTCACTTCCCCCCATCACCACGGAACCCACCAAAAAGGGCAGACCCGAATATCGACTACCTCTATGCTTCGTCGGGATGCTCATTCTCCCGCTCGGCCTCCTCCTCTTCGGCTGGAGCGCAGAGAACCAAACTCACTGGATAATCCCGCTCGTCGGCTCCTTCTTCGTCGGATGCGCCACCATTCTCTGCTTCCAAACCATCCTCGTATACCTCGTCGACGCATTCGTACCCTACTCCGCCTCGGCCACCGCCTGCGCGGTCCTAGTCAGGTCAATCCTCGCAGCAGTGTTCCCCCTCTGCGCAGAGTACATGTTTGAAGACTTGGGTTATGGAAAGAGCTGCACGCTGTTGGCAGGTATCGGACTCGTGGGTCTGCCAGTACCGCTGGTGCTGTACAGGTATGGAGAGGGCTTGAGGTTGAGATACAAGTTCTGCGGTTGAGAGAAGTTGATGCTTTGGTGGATGTTTTGTATTTGTACCGCTTTTGCCGTAAAAATGTCGTTTGTAAACTGGGTTGCGTACGTCTGGGCGATGTTGAGGATGCACACACACGTTTGACCTCATCATCACCACTCAGATCTGATACAGTAGAGAAGAGTGGAGTTGAATTGATAGACGATACAAATACAGAAGTTATGAAGAGGTGCACTCTCTTTGTTCTCCACGTTTTACACCTTGAGCGGTTGAGCAGAGACCTTGACCTGACTGTGCAAGACCTTGTTTAGGATGTTGCTATTCGTATGCAGACCTCTTTGCAAAATCTTTGCCGGGATGGGTCTCAAGGCACTAATCAATCCGATCAGAACGCTCAGCAGTGCCAAAGACCCAGCCTGATGCGCGGAAGCCAATGGGATAGGAACCATGTAAATGAGCGTTGTGATGCCCAACGTCACCTGAGCGGCGACTACTGCCACGGAAGCATTTGCCAACTGCATAACTCTGGGTGGCAGTGTAGGCATCAATGGTCGACTGCTTGCTCCGGATTTTGGAGCGACGCAAGTGTAGGCTCGTGAGAGACGATGCGTCTTCCAAGCCAAGCCTAGGACGGTGCAAGCGGTAGTGATGGCGAGTGTACGGTGGATGAGTTGGACGGTGACGGGGTTTTGCGAGAGATTGCGCCAGATTTTATCAGAACCATCGGAACGTTGTGCGAATCGATCGTCCATCAGTTCTTCCATGGGCGGTGCGATTCGACCATCTCCCATGGTGGGGAATTCGTTGTAGACCAATCCTGCATCCAATCCGGCCACCAAAGCACCCGACATGGCGGTGGTGAATACCAATCCCGCCACAAACTTGGTCAACCTCGAATGCGATCTCAGCAGAGGATGATTCAACGTGTTTGCCAGCTGCGAGAGCGCCGCCTGAGTCCTTACCTTTACGCCAGAGATGGACCCACTCAGCGTGGCAGCCTTGTAGTCGCGCTGAACGGCAAGACCGGTATGAAGCATGGCGAGATACACGAGGAAAGCCGTGCCCATATGCATCGCCAGTCTGAAATGCGACACTCTGGGAGTCCAATCTGCCGCCGCCACCAACGTCTGCGCCGAACTGGTGGGTACACTGGTCATGTCGACGTTTGCATCGAATCGCATCCTACCGCCATCGGTGTGGGCTGTGGAATTGGGATGATCATCCTTCACCACGGGCACGGGAATCGTGACCATCTTTTGGCTACCGCTCTTTTCGGGCGCCGTCAATCCGCTTTTGACCATAAACCATCCGAGGAAACCCTGGAATCCGATACCTGCTGCAATGGCAAGTAGCTTCCAACGTGTTCCTTGACCGACCCATTTCCTGGTAACAAAGTACGCGGCGGGCAGGACGAAGGCAACGCCGATCACTCGGCCTAAGACACGATGACCCCATTCCCACATGTAGATGGATTTGAAATCGTCCAGAGACATTTTGCTGTTGAGAAGGACGAATTCGGGCGTCTGTTTGTACTTGTCCCATTCCGATTCCCATTCGGGGGTGGTCATGGGGAGTCGCATGCCTTTGAATCCGGGATTCCACTCGGTGATCGAAAGACCGGATTCGGTGAGGCGGGTGAGGCCACCAACGACGACGATGGCATAGACGAGGAAAGCTAGGGCGTAGAGGTGGAGGGCTACGATGGGTTTCGAGATGAGAGGTGTTGATGTGGTTCCAGAGGCGGATTTGGCAGCGGTGGTGGTGGAAGAAGAGACGTCAGAGGGAGAAATAGCAGCGGTAGATTGGAAGCGCTTGGACGAGGCGATGAGGTTCAAGATTGTCGAGGACTTGTACTTGAGAGCAGCGTCGGTAGTAGCAGCTCTTTTGACCGTCGACAAGCCTCTGAAAGCCGCAGCTGTTGCACCCAGTCCAACCGTGGCAAGAGAACCAACCCTTGGCGTGGTCATCATCCCCAAGCGACCCACGGAAAGACTTGGACCAGCCGCAAGCCCAAGCCGCAGCCCGACGATTCTAGGCATCATGCGAGCCGCCATGATCTCTATTCACCTAGAGAATATGGTTGCGAAAAAGTGGTTGTAGACAAACAGTAAAGAGTAGTGTAGAACAGGAAAGAGGTTGAGAGACGAGACGAGCTTTAAATTAACTGTTCCTGGAAGAAGAAGAAGACGACGCCGCGGAGGGAGGGATTTGATAATCCATTGGCTCGGAAATGGATTGGAGCAAGGGATTATGGTAACAGGAATCTGCGACCCGATTGCTCCCGATGGGATAGTGCTACCGATTGTACACACTGTTAGAACGTGTTCGGCCATGCATGGAAACTTTTGGGTTGGCATAGCAGCCTTTTTGACAAGAGAGACAAGATTCAAGGACCGCAACACTAGTACTCTGATGGATGGAATGTGAATCAGGATCAAGATTCTAGAATTCTCACCTTTCTGACCCTTCCTGTACTGTACAGTACACACCATCTGCGATTCATGCCGAGGGTTCCACCGATTCACTCTTGACTTTCACTAGAATGCAAGAGTAGTGGTCACCGTGGGTCGGATTGTGGGGCAGGCGGCTGTGCTGGCAGCGGGACAGGCATAGCCACAGGGACCACCGGACCGAATCGTCGGGGTCACTCATGCCTACTTAAACTTCCAGATGTTGGCTACATCTTGCTGCTTTCCTCACCTATTCACACAGTTACTACCTATCCTCCATCTACAGCATCCCCAAATGGTCCGTTTCTCATCCTTCATCACACTCTCCATCTTTGCCCTTTGCTGCATCACCATGAGCTCCGCAGTTCAAATTGCCAACCCCGCCAGCGAATACTGTGTTCAGCAGGGCGGTACGCTTGAGACAGTCAAAGACGAACAAGGCAACCAGGTCGGCATGTGCAGGCTTCCCGACGGTAGACTGGTCGACGAGTGGGACTATTTCCGTTCCCAAAACGATCCCGACTACGTCCCCGAGACTGACAACAAGCCTGCCTCCTGCCAGGCTGTCTTCAAAAACTGAACGTCCACGAGCCACAAGACATGTCGATCGCCCGTTTCCACCTTTCAACAGATCCATTCTGCAACTACCACAGCCGCCGACACTTGAGTCATCTGCTTGGGCGTCCATGCTTGTACTGCACGCCTTTTCTGAACCACGTTGTCCCTGCACCGCGAGTCAATTGCCGCCGCTCATCATAATGAATTCAATCCGGGTTGATCATGATAGAGCTAGCTGCCTTTCAAGTTGATTTTACCTCACACTTTGTCTGTTATACCGCATGTTAATCCCATTCTGCCATATACCATACTCCAATGCTCATCTGACTGCACCACGACAGATTCCCGCTTTTGATCAATGCCGTAAAGAAGACAAAAAACAAAAAAAGAACATGTAATTGCAAAAGATATGACATTCGTGCCTTGTGCCTTGAAGACTGGTCAAGCGAGTTTTCACCTGCGGCCACCCCTGCGCTTGGCCATCTCCTGTGCCTTCTTCTCCTCCTGCAGCCTCTGCTGCTTGATAACGTTTCCAATACCAGCCAACCTCCTGTCGTCCTTCCTGAGATAGTACAGCTTGGCCCTCCTCGTCCTCCTCAGCTTGCCCGACTTGTCGTTCTTACCCGCCTCAGCTTTCTGAATCACCCTGACATCCTTGAGCAAGGGAGAGTACAGGTTGAATCGCATCTCTACACCCAACTTCTGCACCAAGTTCCTCAGCACGAAAGAGGTCGAAACACCGCGGCGTCGCACGGCGATCAGCACACCGGAGAACGAGGAAAAGTTGGTCTTGAGCGGAGTCGTCCAGGATTCGACAATGAGCACCGAACCGGAAGGGATGCGATCGGCGGATTTGCGGTCAAACAGCTTGGTGAGTCGATTACCAGGGTCGTAGCGTGCTCGAAGTTCCGAGTGAACGCGGGGCATGACGGCGTCAAAAATCGTCTTGGGAGCAGGGGGTGGAGTGATTCCCTTTTTGGTCGAGACAAACGCAGGCACTTCTGGGATCAATGCTGCCGACGAGAAGGGGTATACTGCGGCTGTTGGGTCCAAGTAGGAAACAAGAAAGCCAGAAGGCTACCAATTCAGTATATCTATTCCATCTGTAAACAGGACCGGTTGAAGGCATACGCTACGTACATCGCTGAGATTCAGCTGCCGACTTGGATGAAGAGGCTGCGGCTGCTGCCTCTGTGCTCGCTTTTGTTGTAGACAGGCATCGTCGAGCGCGGTAGGTCGATGTGGACGCCGAGGTGGAAGCAACCGAAGATGAGCTGGATCCAACTCGAAGCGACTGGAAGAGCGCTGTAAGCTGCTTGGATGATCTTGAAGCCGACATGATGTGCAATGTGAATGATGATGAGCAAAGCGCAGATGTTGTCGACACGATGGTAGCAACGATATGAGCATCAGCTCCTCGGAAAGAGCAAAAAAAACGACTTTTTCGACTCTTTCTGTCCCAATTCTTCTTGAAACAATTCACTCGGGCGAGAAACGCGTGACACAGTTGGCAATCTGACTGAATTGGCCAGAAATTGTCCGGATCCGTGATGGAAGGAGGCTACAGTACAGTGCACAGTCAGACTGAACCAGATCGGGCGGTCCTCGCTCCTCTGGAAAAGCGCCTCGACTCGACCCTGACTGCGCATTTCAACTTTGAATGCCGCCTTTCTCACCACCTTTCTTCATCTCATCTCACTTCTCCCATCTCTTTACAACCATCCATTTCGACTGAAGCAGCGACGACACACACACACACACACACACACATCGCAGCTTCCATCGACTCAGCGCGCGCACATACTTTTCGAAAGGTTCTGTTCGCAGCGCCAAATTCGAGGTGTCAGTGCCCTTGTAACTATAACCGGCATCCCGAGCGACGTTCCCGCATCTCTTCGTGTTCAGCACAGTGGGCCACGACATCGCATCACCAGCGCCAAGTTGACCGACACGGCTCTCAGCTTCGACTCGCCTTTCCCGCACAATCCCCTTTCCAATTCGCAGCATCTTCGCCACGCACAGCGGCGATCTTTAGTCCGACACAATGGCAGCGAGAAAGTTGCAAACAGAGATCGACAAGACTCTCAAGAAAGTCGCAGAAGGCGTCGAGATCTTTGAAGACATGTACGAGCTTCTCCAACGATCCACAAATTCCACCCAAAAGGAAAAAATGGAGTCGGATCTCAAAACCCAGATCAAGAAGCTTCAACGTTTACGTGATCAGATCAAGACATGGCTCCAGAGCAACGACATCAAGGACAAGAAGCCTTTGCTCGACAACCGCAAACTCATCGAGACTCAGATGGAAAAGTTCAAGGCGTGCGAAAAGGAGATGAAGACCAAGGCCTTCTCCAAAGAGGGTCTCATAGCAGCCGCAAAGATGAACCCCAAGGATCGCGAAAAGGCAGAGATCTCGGATTGGTTGTCTACCCAAGTCGACGAGCTCTCCCGACAGGTCGAAGCAGCCGAAGCAGAGATCGAAACCATCTCGGGCTCTGGAAAGAAGAAGAAGGGTTCCGCCAAAGATGAACGCGCATCCGCTCTTGAGAACGCCAACGACCGCAGAAATTGGCACATCTCGCGCCTCGAGATTCTCTTGCGCATGCTTGAGAACGGCAACCTCGACACAGAGCGCGTAACGGATATCAAGGAGGACATTGCATACTTTGTCGAGTCCAACGTAGAGGAAGACTTTGAGGAGGATGAGGGTATCTATGACGACCTCAACCTCGATGATGGCGAGGAGGCGTTCGGCCTCAAGGAGACGGATGACATGCACAGCAACGTCGACTCGACTGCCGGTATGGACGACCTCAGCTTCCGCGACATCAAGGATACGCCGACAAAGCCACGACGCGACAGCCTGGCGGATACCAACACCAGCAGCATCACCACCGCCAATGCAAAGAAGGACGAGCCGGCTACCTCACCAGCACCTTCCGCACCCGCACAACCCGCTGCGCCACCAGCTGCTGCACCTCCATCCGCGACCAAGAAGACCACCAAAAAGGCCTCTCAAGAGCCCGTGGCAGTACCAAAGGAGAAGGCTGTCCCCACTGCCAACTTTGCACAGGCCAAAGCACCTCCCGCATTTCAGTCTGCTGTCCTCTCGCCACCGAAAGCGCCAAGTGCTGCGCCACTACCACCCATCCGTTATGCCGCCGCCGCAGCTGCAGCAGTGGCAGGCAGTGCGGCTGCATCCGCCGCGGACAACTCGGCCGCTTCGCCTTCGACCACGACCGCATCCATTACCAACGAGTCGACATCGGATGCCAACTCTGCCTCGGTCAACTCGACATCCGCATCTTCCGCCCAGCCATCGACAGCGACAGCACCCGTGGCACCTTCGACGCCTGCCAAGTCGAGCGTAGACGCAATCAAGAACGACGCTACCGAGAAGGCGCGATCGGCATCACCAGCCCCACCCGGTCTTACCAAGGTGGACTCGGCCAGCGCCGCCAACAACGCGGCGGCACCAGCACAAGATGCATCGGCAACCGGCACTTCCGGATTCCAGCCCGCCCAACTCGCAGCCTCCTCGGCAGCAGCGAGCGTGGTGCAACCCGCCGGTGGTGGAGCAGGCACAGCGGCGCAACAGGCAGCAGCGCAAAAGGAGGCAGGAACCGAGGCACGTCTGCCCACCTCGCTCACCGATCTGGTTTCGTCGTTTGAATCGGCCAAGCAGAAATCGCTGCGTCGGGATGTCAACCTTGGTTTGGTGCACAAGTCGCTCGAGTCGTCGTTCATGAACGTTCCCGAACCTTTGGACTCGGACAAGCCCAAGTACTACGTACCCAAGAATCCGTTCCCTACGCCGAGCTACTACCCGCAAACGCCTGCGAGTGTATTCGACAATCCGGCGCTGTATTCGAAATTTGACGTCGACACGCTCTTCTACATCTTCTACTACCAACAGGGGACATACCACCAGTACCTGGCGGCCAAGGAGCTGAAAAAGCAAAGTTGGAGATTCCACAAACAGTACTTGACGTGGTTCCAGAGGCATAGCGAGCCTCAGGCGATTACCGACGAGTACGAGCAGGGAGTTTACGTGTACTTTGACTGGGAGGGAAGCTGGTGTCAGCGCAAGAAGTCGGATTTCCGGTAAGTGTGACAGTTTGAGGCGAGCAGCCTTTTTTTCTTTAACTCGTTGCTTTTTGTGAGTGGAGATGAGGTTGCTGACATTGGTTGCTTTGTGTTGTTACGAACGGTGCAGATTCGAATACCGATGGTTGGAAGACAACTGATTGGTTGAGAAAGCGCCCATCCAAGCTCTCGTACTAGTGCACACTACTGTTGTAGCAACTGTGGCTGATGTTTCGGAAATGGTCGAAAAAGAAGAAAGTTTTTCATGTCACACTGATCTATGGTTGTGCATGTTCGAGACGATCTACTTTGCACATGCAGAGTTGGATTCTAAGTCACCGGTCAATCACAAGCGCTGTGACTGTACGCACGCAAGGGGGGAAGGGGGGATGCGCTTTGAGCTGTGCAGATGAAACAAAATGAGTTGATCACGTGCGATGTGTGCTACCTGACACTTTGTATGTCATTGACTCTGTGCAGTATGCTGATGACTTCAAAAAAAAAAAAAAAACACCGGCGGAAGGAGCGTTGGTGAGGGAGGGGCGATAAGCGAGGGCGCAATAGTGCAGCTCCCAAAGCGTTCTCCGATCTCTCGTTCTCCCTTCGTCCGCTTTGCGCTTTCCCCGAAGACACATGGGATGAGGGGGGGACGATCTGATGCGAGATGCTATGCAGTGCAGTGCATTAAGAACAAAGACGCTAGTCTAAGTGTGTGATTGAGATGGGGTTTAAAGTGGGACGGGTTCGGGTAGGTATAGTGGCCTTTTTTTGCGGATGTTGGATTGCCGACGCTAAAATGTATCCTCTCTGTGCCGTACACGTACTGTACATCCATCCCTTCTTTTTGAAGTCTTGGCTAGGTTTCTTTGCCACTTGCAAGCCGCCGCTGCTGCTGTTGCTGCTGCTTGTCATGCTATAGTGTGGATGAAAGGAGGGTCAAAGCTAGATGGTAGCTGGTGAAGAGATGTTGCAGCGGGGTTATCTTTCCAAATTGAATGAATGCAGATGGAGATGCGCTCTACATATACAGTACAGTACATACACACAAACTTAGGCGAGGTATCAATCTATGTTTGTCTGCATCTCGGCGCGGCTTTGGCGAGATTTAAACGAGAACAACACGAGTCACCCAATGTACACACGCTTACTATGCAAGTGCAGCTACTGTAGGTGGTGTAAATGCTCTGTCGATCGTTTCTACAGCTCTCATTCTTCTACTCCGCTGCATGCTAGTTCTATTTCATAGACTATGATGACCAACTCGTAGCTTGTCATTAAAGAGGCGTAGATATTGGCGACGGATTGATTTCGAGTCGGCTCGCAGTATCGAAAGAGTCATGCATGCAGGATGCAATGGTTTGGCAGGGATGACTATTGATACAGTCTGTAGAACCGGGATTTGACACAAGTTTTATTTGGCGCTCCGCTTTGATAGGCCTTCTAGAAAACCAATCACAAAAGAAACTCCGCTTGACACATCTCGCTCGTTTGGATTCATTTCCAATATTCCACTGTCACTTGTCCCAGCTACAGAGTCTCCCTTTCGATTGGCTTTGCTGTGAGAGAAGAGATGTAGAGATGCGAATACTGTACAACATGAGCTCTCGTCTCTCTCGTTTCGGTGTTTTGTAATGAAAAGTGACCCACGCTTCCGATCCGGTCCCGCTTTCAAACTCAAAATGCAGGTATGCCGCACTGCATTCTGTACACTTGTGCGATTTTGGCCCCACCAAACAGTCCCACCTTGTGTAACTACTGTATGTTATGTGTGCGCATCCACATCTCTTTATCCGGTGCGACGTGCCAAGCAGGTGCAACACCATCTTAAGGCGTGTGAGTGGCGAACTTGAGCTTGCAATGCATCTTGTGGAATGCACATGGGCGGAATCCAAACTCAGCCCCTTTTTTTTTTCTTTTTTTTTTTTTAGATACAGTAGATGCACATGCAAAAGACGCAGGGTGCACAACCCTCTCTCCGTGAGTTGCACCATACCAGTCCGTACCCTCCGCGGCTTCTCTTTGACTCTCCCCCCTCTCTTTCTTGCCTTGGATCATCTGTCGACACCATCCTCAGACAGATTCCGCTTTGCTTTCTCGTTAGTCAGTTGTTCTTGTTAATCTGCCCAACCAACCACCCATCGAATCGACTCGTGTAATCATTTCTGCCAGGATCACACACAAGCATCTCATCGTTCACGTCGACAATGCCTTTCTAATGCACCACTACCACCACCACCAACAACAACAGCAACAGCAACAGCAACAACAGCAGCGACGACACAGACATGTCGCTACGATTTCTCACCCGCAGGAGAGACCGTGATCGCGATCGCGACCGCTCATCCAGCCACACAACTTCGCCAGCCTCTACCTGCGTCATCCTACCCTCAACATCAGCAGCCAAGGCCAAGTCACCCGTACCCGCCCAAGTACACATCATCAGCTGGGATCCTAAGCAGCTAGAAGCGTCCGGTAGGGAAGTGCACATTCGCTCCCGTGGCGATGATGCACGACTGGATGCCACCCCCGTCTATACCGCTGATACCACTTCCACTTCCACTTCTGCTTCTACCTCTGCTCGTCCCTCTTCCACCATCCTAACCAACAATTCTACCACCCATACAAGGCTCAACCACAGAGCTACCAGCGCACGCCCAAGAACAGCACCTCGCACCGACGCCCACGATCGAGCCTCGCCAGAATCCTTCTTCGACTCTGCGCCCTTCTCCGCGCCCATCACCGCCGACATCCTACGCCACGAGCACGTCGAAGAACTCGTCCCATCTTGGTCAACACATGATTCCCTCGAATCCAGCCGCATCAACCCCATCCGAAGGCTAGCCTCTAAAGCACGCCGTACCAAGTCTCGCTCGCAGCATAACACCACCGATTTTCACCAGTCCTCACTTGACGCCATACCCTCTTCGCTACCTTCCACCTCTCGTTCGCCTTTCTCCTCCATCCATCGCAATGCCTCGGTTCAGAGTCTGGCTAGCTTCATCTCCTTCTCTGCAGCGGGCAGCAAGGATACCGATGCAGATCCCATCCCAGCAGGTGCAAGCACCAGCTTCTTGTCCCGCATCCCGTCCACCAGCAAACTGAGGAGAAAAAAGAACGCCAGTTCCGCAGACATCCATTTCTCCACCACCGCCTTTACTCTTCCCCACACACACGATGCAGACGTCAAAGAGCCGACAAAGCCAAACAGATCTCGCAGTGCATCGTTGAGCAACATGGCCCCGAGATTCTTGAGGAAGGATCTACCACTTCCACCCACGCCGAGCAAACCGAATACCAGGGGGAAAGCTGGTGCTCCCCCGTCAGCGTGGAAGGCTGAGACTGGCGCTGGCGATGCATCGAGCTTCAGCTCGGATAACGATGCTGCATCCTCTTCGGCGGGTCACATTGACTCGACTCCATCGGTCAGCAAGCATGCAAGGCAGGGTAGCGCAGATACAAGCATCTTAACCACTCATGCTTCTTCGGTGCAAGCGTCGCACCTCCTCTCACCACCTCCCAGCTCGACAGAGATCACATCCAAACGATTCTCCGCATACATCTCGCGCTCACCAGCTTCTCCAGCCCAACCCTCGGATGCCTTCCAACATCACCAGCTTCAACCTACATTGGCCAATCCAGAATCACCATCCATCTCAGGTCTCCCTTTACCGCCTTCCAATACCGGTAACACCAACACTAGCCTCCCCACCGACCAGCTATTCAAACGTCTCGGACCACCCCCCGTCGGTCTGGATCCCTCTTGCTTCATCGAACGTGTTTCCTTGATCCAATCGTACATCCTCTCCCAAGTTCCTCCTGCACCCTTGCCCAAGCATTCTCCGACTGACAGCAACAGTCTGCGACTCAGTCTCCCTCCTCCACCTTCTTCCAACCCTTCCTCGAGCAGAAGCATCACTGCGCTCAAAGACGAATTTGACAAATTGGAATGTTTGACCGAACAGCACATGTCGCTCTCGCTCCCACCGGCGAGCCATGTGACATCGTTGCGATTGGAAGAGGCCTTTTTGGAAGCACGCCGACGATGCGGGGTAGATGCAAGTAGGAGTTGGTTTAGCAGTCCTAGCTTTTCGGAAGCGGCTGATCTGCACTGTGCAAACGGAGGAGGAGGCGTAGGGGTAGGAGGCGGAGGCGGAATGGGTGGAGGATTGGGTCTCAGTGGGATAGAGAGGAAATCGGAAGTAGGACATGGAGAGGTGAGCTTGAAACCTGCCCCGAGGAGTAGGAGGAGAGCAGGAGTGGCGAATGGGATGCGCGGGAGGAGGCCTATCACCGCTCCCGAAGCTGCCTATGATAGCAGCGGCGTCGCAGCGCTAGCACGTGGAGGTGGTATGTCATTCACAACACCAACCTCAGACCCAAACGGTGCCAGACCAGGCACGGCAAGATCAACCCTCACCCAACAGGTCTCGTCAGATTCTCATCGCACCATTCTCAACAAGGGTGAATTATTCACGCCTCAAAGCTTCAGTGCCAAACCCGCACCAACATTGATCGCGGATCATACCAACCCTTCGGAAAAACCTGCATATCCACCTTCCACCACAACCACCCAAACACGTCTAAGTTCCAGCGATCACGATAGCTCAAGCAGCCATACGCATTGTTCGAGTTGTTCGGTGAAAAGTCCGCTCTTTCTGAGTCATTCCCATTTCCAACCTTGGCATTCCGATTCGAACTCGTTTCTGCCCAACTATTCGACATCCGCAACCGCAACGACGGCGATGACGGGGTTGCTGGTCAAGACGAGAGATTCTCAGGATACCCAGGCAACCGAGGAAGAAATTGGTGCCGAACAGCTGGTTAAGATCGTATAGCTGTATGAGAGGGCCTTTTTATTCTACTCCGTTGAGAAAGAATAATCAAGGGTTACATGGTTGTAGTTCTACGTTTGGCAAGTCTATGTTTAATTGTTACTAAGGCGTGATAAAACGTGTGAAGGTGAAGGTGAAGGTGAGGGGTTCAAGAGTGAGAAGATAGGTAGGAAGCACTCACACAAAAAAGCTTCCTTGAACAGTTTCACTTTGCTTTCTCCCTTTTCGCCAACTCTGCAAACCATTACCACCGTCTCTCCTCTTTGAACCGCTCTCGACCTGCACACAAATCCCCCCCCCCCCCCCCCCCCCCCCCTTTTCACACATAACGAACCCCCTCCCTGTTTTGTTTTTCTTTGTCAAACGCAACGAAATTGTACATACGATACAAACTTGAGAATCACATTTACCCTTCGCCCAAAACAAACTTTCGCAATTGAGCCAAACTGTACGGTCGTCCCGCATCACCATGGTCATCATCGAGAGGAGAGGAGGTAGATTGGAAAATGTACTTCCATCCAATTGTTTGTGCCAGTTCCAAGAGGAGATGCTGAAACTCGTCGAGTTGTTCGACTACTTGGGCTGGTGAGGTGTAGCTCGGTTTGTCTTGGGATGCATCCTGCTGCGATGGTTCGTCCGGATCGTTTTCGTCCTTGTCATCATCATCGACAGCTTGAGGTGAAGGAGAGGCAGTGAGGTAGGACGAAAAATAAAGTTGGTGCTGTAACTTCTCGATCTCTGTCACAATCCCAATCGCCCTCGTCAAATGCATTGCACTCTTGGGCAAAACCTCACATCTCCCAACCACCATATCCGCCACCTTGAGCTCCACTTTGATCTCGGTTAGCATCGCCCGAACTAATCTCTCTTCCTCCTCTTCACCTTCTCTTTCCATTCCCAACTCGATCAGATTCGTACGCACCTCAACCACCCTCACCCCACCACTTCCAGCTACATCCACCACCACCACCTCCCTCCTCACAATCCCAAACAAAAACTCAACCACCCTCTTCGCATCCCTAACCCTCACCCGATCAAATCGACAATACGCATCGTAGAAAGGTGCAAAGATCCGATCGAAGACGCGCTGCGCAATCGTCTCGTCAAATTCGCTATCCACCACTATGCTGGCAAAAGACGCTTCGACCACATCCGCAATTGCCTTTGGTACGATCACGTCGGATGGCAAGTCCTGCCAGTACTGCCCGTGTTCTGTTTCGGCTTCATCCTTGCTCTCGTTGAGAGCTGTTACGATCGTGTCTAGAGATCTGGCATAGTGTTTGATCGTTTCGCAAAGCACGGTACTGTTACTCGCCACATAGCTGTGCAGACCCAACCGATGACCCAGCGCAGACAGGGTGGAGTTGCTCGCCAGTAGACCTTTCAACGCCGTCAACTCTCCAGGTGAAAGTCGGTCGTGTTGCGCGTAGATCCGCGTCACAATGTAGAAGTCTAACCATGCATCTCCCAAAAACTCCAACCGCTGGTAGCTAGGCAATACCGAGGCGAGCAACGATGGATGGGTAAAGGCTTCCAAGCCCAGATGCGGGTATCGATACACGTGCGAGAAGACGTGTTGCAGGTGATGTAGGGCGGATAAGGATACGCGGGATTGCCAGGATTCGGCGACCGACTGCGATTTCAAGTCGAGAAGCAGAGCGTTGAAATCCGAGAGCGTCAAGATGGTACCAGGGATAAGGTGGAGTGTTCGACAGATGAAGAGCGCACATGATGTACCGGAGGTGAGGAGAGCTGCACCGATGAGAGCCTCAGTGATGTCGGACAGAGTCTTCTCTTTGATCCTATCCACATCTTCCCCCTTGACCACCTCAACATCATCCACCACCACCCCCATCTCCTCCTTCCCCGGTTCGGCAACAAGCCTTCCACCCACCTCCCCAGCCATAGGCCCAACAAATCTCTTCGCAACAATCCTCGCCCCCGCAAACAACCCATACTTTTCCAACTTCAACCTCCTCGCCTCGTTCAACAACCTCACATTGGTCAAAATCCCCTTGTTGGCCAAATGCAACTCTGCCTCTGTCCTACTCAGATGCGTGGTAAACGTATGACAGGTGGCGACGAGCTTGAGAAATGTATCTCCTAAAAACTCCAACCGTTCGTAGTCGAATCCAGATCCTGCGGAAGGGGAGGTCAGCGCTTCCAGCACCAGATCGGTATCGATTCGGCCGGAGAACAGATCGGCGTTGCAAGCTCGCGCCAGGAGAAGCTGGTCGTACCGCGTCAGAATGGAAGGGAGAAGTAAGACGCTTTGAACGAGGTTGAGGGAAAGCGGGTGAAGGAGGTAGAAATAGGGAACGATCAATCGAGATGCTGATGTTGGCCGAGTGTCTCTCTGCTGTGCAGGGGTGGGAGAGAGAAGATTTTGCACTTTGGCCATCTTGGTGACTTCCAACAGAGGCATGTTGGCCAGCTCGAGCGAGAGAACGGTCGACATGTCTTCGGGTGGGATGGATCGGGTCGAGTGGAATCGACCGTACATTCGGAGATGCTGGGTGAGGTAGGTGTCTGTATCGTTGGATGCGAGGGGTGAGTTGGGTGTCAGATCGGGTCGGATGCGGTTGAACCGATACAGAGAGTGCGAGTGGTAGCTGTGCTGTCGAACGAGTACACGGCCTTGCAATTGCGATTCGGAGAGGTCGAAGGGGGCACGATCGAGCGAGGGGGGGAAATCAGATTCGACGTCCGAGGCGGTTTGCACTTTTGTGACGCCGGCAACTCTGCGAACGGGCAAAACGAGGACTGTCGGCTCACCGTCTCGGTCGTCGCTGCGAGAAGTCGAATCCTTCGACTTGCCATGGACGCGATGGGGATCTTTACGGCCGATCAGCTTGAATACGAACCTGGTGAAGCGCGTAGCTGCCTCGACATCGTCGTTGCTAAGCGAGGCAATCGCGCCGAGTGACTTTGGACGGACATCCTTCAACCGACCCGACGAATGAAGCAGCTTGAGCAGTTTTGTCTCCGGCAAAGCCCCGCCCCGCGTGAGCAGCACCAGCGGCTGAAACGACCCGTCAAAGTCATCCAGTGGAAGGAAAATCGCATGATACACTCCCTTTCCCTCTTCCTCTCCCGCATCCCGGCTGGCAACGAACCTCGCCCAGCCATCCATCTTTTTCACCGGCACATCGATCGGTTTCCCACTGCCCCTCCAAGCCTTGTGATGCGGATTCACCTTTCCACCTGCACTGTTGGCCCTTTTCACTTCGGACCGATCGATGAGCTTGGGTAACAACCACTCGTCCAGCTCTCCTAGCTCTCTCAGCTGCTGACAGGCCTTGAAAGCGGCCATTCGTTTGGCACTTTTCTTGCTCCTACACTCCCCCGATTCGACTCTCCGCACTGCACTCGTACTCGGTAGCTCCAAAACGCAGTTGAACATCTTTGCATCACCAAACCCCTCCTCAGCCACTTCCATCTTGTATGCCAGTACCGCATCTTGAAGGTACTCGGTATGAAGGGTCGCCGCGTAGTGCGAGATCAGCGTCGGTGCGTCCTCGGCAAACAGCCTTGCACCCGTAGCCTCCTCAAAGATGCACTCCTCTTCACCCGCCTCCACGTCATGATCTGCTTCGACCCGCAGCTTTTGCAGCCATTCTTCCTCCCAGTATTCCGCATCGTGATTCTCGGCGATGCCTTTGAGCCATGTACTGCGATTAGCTTCTGTGTTGAACGCGTTGAGGATCGCTTGTGCGTGATCGCGATTGCCGGTCTCGGCCATGATGATGAAACGGCTCTCTTTGGCTCGGGCTCGTCCGCGCGATTGGAGGAACGAGATGTGGCGGTTGAAGAGGTCAAAGCGGATCACGAGGTTGGCGGCTTGGATGTCGAGCCCTTCTTCAGCGATCGAGGTGGCTACGAGCAAGTTGGTGGGATTACGACGCCGGAATCGGTTGAGCGCTTGCACTTGGTCATGCCAGTCCATCCCAGGAGCGCCACCTGAGGCATTACCGTTCTCGTGGCCAAGCAGGAATTCGGGATGAATAAACTCCAAACCAGGCACACGTTTGATCAGTTCCACCAAAAGAGTAGCCGTCTGGCGACGCTCGACAAAGACAATCCCGCAGAACTCGGCTTTGCTCGGCTCAAAGCATTTCAGCGTCTCGATCAAGCGCAGTACTTTGGGCGAGACATTGTTCGCATCGAGCGATAGAGTGTTCGGCAGTGTAGGCTGCGATCGCATATGCAGCAGGATGCGCTGATTCAGCTCGCTGTTGGTAGAGAGATGTGCCACCGCCAGACCCAGTCCCAAGCGCGACCCAGAGCCGGTGGATTGAGATCCACTCCCAGGACTACCACCGTCTCCACTGGAGCTACCTTGACTTTCGGGAGGCGTGAGGGTCGAAGTGCGCATACTGGCGTCGACGATCCAGTCGTCGCTGACGAGGGTGCGCTTATCTCGATGGATGTTGACCCATTTGCGAGCGCGAGATCTGTACTCGAGCAGGGTGCTGTGCCACAGCAAATCGCATCCGAGCGGTCCCAGATGTCGCATGGTATATTCGAGCTTAGGCCGCACTTCCTTTTCAAAATGCTCCGTGACTGGATCCAACACCACATCGTCGTCTCCATCTGGACTCTTGCCAAAGGTGGCGATCATTTCGAGGCTGAGCTCGGACAACTGTGCCCCATCCTCTTCATCATCGAGCACAGTGTTGTACGAATCGTACTCTACAACCATTTCCTCCGGCTTCTGTTTCACCTCCTTCAAGCTCTGCAGTGTCTCGTTCGAAACCGTATGAATCCTGGCATCCATCGTCTTCTGCAAATACCTCGATGCTTCATCAAACTCCCCCGTGCTTGTGAAAATCGGGCTTGCAGTCATTCCAAAGATCTTGGGTCTCTGATGCACAGGTGCGAGCCTGTAGTACTTCATGATGCGGAAAAAGGGATGGTTCTTGAGCGCATGATGCACCTCGTCAAAGATGAGCAGGTTGAGATGGTCCATCTTGACGAAACCGTGGATGAGGGCGTCGAGGAAGCATTGGGCGGTGGAGACGATGACTTGATGCGATGCCAAGAGCGCAGACCATTGAGGTTCACGCCAGGTATCGACGGTGAGCTTGTTGTTCTTGCCACGGATGGTATCCTTGAGCTCGCCATAGAGTTTTCCGACGGAGAGGTTCGAGTTGCCTGCGATGACGGAGGATTGCTGGTGGACGAGGGGAACTAGGTTGACGAGAAAGAATGAAACTTTGCGGCGCTCGAAGGCGGAAGCGTGGGAACCACTCGGGGGAGAAAGAGGTGGTTCGATACTTTGCTGGTGAACATGCTGCAGCAGTAGGACAGAGATGAGCGTCTTGCCACTGCCAGTATCGAGACAGACAAGAACGTTTCCGGACTTGGCGAGCTCGGCGAGTTCAAGCTGGTATGAACGAGGGATGCATGCTAGCTGATCGGAGCGGAGCTGGTCAGAAGGGTCGACAGAGGTTTGGGCAGAGATGTGGTCGATAATCCTCTGCCGTTTCCTGCGATCGTCTTGCTCTGGAGGAGATGGGGTCGTATCGGGTGAAGAGGTCGGTGTATCATACTGGCCTGCACCAGGTGACTCTTCTAGACCACGAGTACGTTTGGTCATAGTTTCGGAGATCTGAAGGGCGGAAAGATGCTGTGACAGTTGAACGGGAGCAGTGGTGTGGAGTAGCTCTGTATCTAAATTGGAAGGTGGTGGGAAGTCGGACGAGGATGGTGGGAGATCCATTGCGCGAGGATATGTATCCGAAAAGTGGGCTTCATACGTCTGTTTGACGGTGCGGAAAGCAGGTTCGTCTGCACTTCCTTCTCCATCAGCGCCGGCGTGCTGAGAGCTTGAGTCTAAAGGTGCGCAGACGGCATGGGCGTGGGCAAATTGTGCTTGCCGCATTTTGTGGTTACCTCGACGAGACATGTTGAAGTTGGGTTCCTGTCCTTCTAATATTTCCCATCCTTCCAGCAGCTTATATGCGAAACTTGGTGTTGACTTGCGTCTTGGACCTTGTGATCAAGTGGGCGGCATTATGAAGGTCCAAGCTCGAACGCGGCGCTATGCAAGCCTCTTGCAGTATGAGGCGGAGCGCTTTCGAGCGACGTCGGTGGGCAGAGAGTGAGGAGCTAATCGCAGTCAGCTTGTTTTTGGTCTAGAATCATTCCGATTGATGCGCATGTGAGATGTAAGGTTTGGTCGGTCGTTCAGAGACGAACAAAGGGATTGCAGGCATGTTGGACAAAGGTAAGGTGGAAGCTTAACATGTTATTCAGGGTCCAACTTTTCCTTTCTTTCTTCCCTCCCAGCCAGCCAGCCGGCCGAATGCCATTTTCCGAAAACCGAGTTTTGAACTCCAAAATTCGGTGGAGCTCAACTGAGCAGCGATGTTTCTCTCCTCTCTACTGTATCCTTTGACCTCCGCTCTGACCTCTTCCATTCCATTCCTTTCCATCCTACCACCACCAGCCCTCACTGTCTCGATCTTACCATCACAGAGATAGTACATCACAATGTACAACGGTATCGGCCTCAAAACAGCCCGAGGCACAGGAACAAACGGCTACGTCCAACGCAACCTCTCCAACTTTAAACCGCGCGATAACCCTTTCAACAAGTCCAAACCTGGCTCTAGCTCCTCCTCTTCCTTCGGCTCCGATGTCCGTCACATCCAACCTGACGCTGCCATCCTCGAACACGAACGCAAGCGTCGCGTGGAAGTGAAATGCATGGAACTTCGGGTGCAGCTCGAAGACGATGATGTCCAAGAAGACGAGATTGAACTCCAGGTCACGGCGTTGCGCGAGAAGCTGCTTGCCCAACTCAAGGAGGAGGAACAGAAACGAAGTGAAACTGCAGCAGCTGCGTCAAGCTCATACTCGAGGCAGGAGGCAGCCAGGTTGAGACCGGGTGAAACGCACAAGAGGCTCGAAGCGAAACAACACGACGACCGACGATTCGCCTCTGCTGTCGGCGTCGACAGCGCCTATCGCGAAGGTGACGCGTTCGACCGCGATCTGCAGGAGCGTAAAAAGCAAGAGAGGATCGAACAACGTCGTAAAGCAGACGAACAGAGACGGTTGGATTGGGAGCGAAAGAAAGAGCTTCAGCAGCTGGCAAGGCGAGAGCGCCAAGGTCGAGATGGTGGTTGGGCCAGTCGTGGTCGCAAACCTTCCGCAAGAGACAACAGCAGATCCGTTTCTCCCAGGGCAAAGAAGAGGAGCAAGTACGATGATTCTTCCGATAGCGAGTCATACTCCTCTGCTTCAGATTCGGAGAAGGATGTTTCCCGACGACGAGGCGCAAAGGGTAAAGGAAGGGATGAGGAGGAGAGGCGAAGGGGAAGATCGCGTTCCATTTCACGCTCGGTTTCGTCGTACTCTGATTCTAGGTCGAGGTCGAGGTCGAGGTCTCGATCTTATTCTCGCTCCCTTTCTCGCTCCCGCTCCCCAGCAGGCCGCCAGCGCAGACGCTCGTACTCGCGCTCTGTCTCTGCATCCCGCTCTCCATCCAGATCTCGATCGCTATCCAGATCATCGTACTCCTCACGCAGTCGCAGTCCGAGCCCCCGTCTCAATCGCAACCGCAACTTCAACCGCAGCATTAGCCGAAGCCAAAGCCGAAGTCCAATCCGTCAACGCGCCAAAGGTAGACGCACATCACGATCCGTCTCACGTTCATCCTACACCTCTCGTTCTCGTTCTCGTTCTCGTTCTCGTTCTCGTTCTCGCTCGATGAGCCGAAGCAGATCTCCAGCACCCCGTTCTACGCGTCTCCGTCGAAGAAGGTCTCGTAGCACCGATTCGAGGACACGGTCAAGATCGGTCGATTCGAGATCATCCCGCTCTCGCTCTCCTTCGCCTCGAGCAGACAGACGCAGCACAACACACAGAAAAGCTAGAGACGCATTCTCCCCCTCTGATCCTGCATCTCGCTCGCCTTCCCCTCCACCTACAAAAGCTCAACCTCCCGGTCCTCCACCTGTCAAACCTGGCCCACCACCACCTCGTCCTCCTGGAATCTAAACCCCCCCTCTCTCTCTCACACACCCAGATTTCGCCTCACCCGCAAACACCCCCCCCCCCCCCCCCCCCCCCCAAAAAAAAAAAAAAAGACGAGATGAAATTTTTCCCAACGAGCAAATGAATCAAAAATGAAATAAAATTGTCCTTTCCTTGAGTTCTAAAGATGCATCTCTAAAGTTAGCGAGGTTATTGAAAGTGTTGTTGAGCAGAATGCTGATGTTGGTAGGGATTGTTTTGTTGATATAGGAGGGAGGAAGATTGATAAGATGGTTGGGCATAATGTTGGGTGTATTGGGTAGGATAAGATGTTTGATTCGGAGGTTGTGATTGAGGGTGATGAGGGTTATTGTTATGCTGAACCTGTTGTGATTGTTGATGATAACCATGTGCAAGAGTCGGAGGGGTGGGAGAAGTTGAATAGAAATGCATTGTTCCCGAAGCCACATGTCCTCCCTGTTGCTGCGGTTGAGATCCAGGAATAGGAGGTAAAGGAGAAGCAGACCTACCAGGAGGAACCCAATTCATCCCCACAGCCCCTTCCCCACCAGAACCAGGAGGTGGAGAATACAAATACCCACTCGAAACAGACGAACCAACACCACCACTATGACCACCCGCACAAGTTGATGCAACGTACGACTGCTGTGTTGACTGTGAAGTAGCTGCTGACGGAGGAGCACCTTGCCAAGTGTTTTGCGAGTAAGACTGCGACAGAGAATGCGAGTGCGAGTGCGAGTGCGAAAGCTGAGGCTGGTGGGTGGCAATGACAGCAGGAGGTGGAGATGGTTGTTGTACGGGTTGGTAGAGATGCGAAGGATACGAGTGTTGTTGTAAAGGAGTCTGTAGAGCGGTCGAAGAGAGCGATGTGGAGCTCTGCGTGGATGGCAAAGGACGAGGCACATGTGACTGTGCTGGCTGGCTGTAGGGCGAAGGAATGGGTGTGTATCCAGAGGGCAGTGGAGACGGCGCACCAGGAGAGGAGGAACGAGGCGGAACCGAAGGTGGTTGCGCAAGATGTCCACCATGATGCGACATTGCCTGCTGCTGCTGCTGCTGCTGTTGCTGTTGCTGATAATACGCCTGAGCATTAACAACCGACGGCGTGTGAGCAGCAGGGCTGGTACTATACTGCGAGAGAGCAGAAGCAGGTCGAGCAGCGGGCGAGACAGGTCTCTGTAGATCCTGAGAATAACCACCGTTGTTGGGTGGAGGAGTATAGAGCGAAGCGAGATGTGCTGGCGCCTGGTAGATGTGCGACTGAGGAGGACGCTCGTCAACATGCGAAGGTGTCGGAGGAGGCAATGGCTTGTCCATGGTGACTGTGGAGGCGGAAGTGGAGTGGCTCAAGCCCATGTTGGACATGGATTGAGTCAACTGGTCTGCGCCAAAGTCGGGTTGAGGCATCTGATTGTAAGCGGTGGGGATGTGGGAGATGGAGTGCGAGCGAGGAACGCCGTATTGCTGATGCTGAATATGTGGTTGTGGTTGTGGTTGTGGTTGTGGTTGTGGTTGCTGTTGGTGCTGCTGCTGATGCTGCTGCTGGACGATGGCTCCAGGCCGGATAGTGGCGTATCGATCATCACTCGACTCGGCAGGATGGGTGTTGGTGAGGTAGTGGCTGCTTTGAGATGGAGTCATAGAGTGCTGCGAGTAGTAAGAAGTCGAGGGTGTGATCGAGTGACCGAATTCCGAGGGCATAGGTGCAGCAAAGCTGTTGCGTCTCGATGCGCCAGCGGCAGGGCCGATCGACGACACGTTGGAGGGAGCAGCGGAATGGTAGGCAGACGAAGGAGGTACAGGGCTAGTGGAGCGCGAGATGCTGGCGGGTGCGTAGGCAGGAGTATAGGCGTCCAGATTAGCAAGCGAGGAGCTGGGTCGAAGGGTGCCACTGCCAAGATCGTACATGGTCTGTGAGTGGGACATGGACGAAGCAGGTCTGTGAAGGCCTGAGGCGAGGCTGGAAGTCGAAATGCTGCTGGACATGCGGTTGTGGGTGTTGGAAGCAGCAGCACCACTGCCACCGGGTCGCATGGAGGCAGGAATGGGAGGATGGTCACCTTTGCCCTTGGGAGGCTTGGGAGGACCACCGGAGCCGGAACCCGACGACGACGACTTGCCATCTTGAGCCTCATCGATTCGCTGGAAGGTGCCTGCACCTCCGTACGTGTCTGAACCCGAAAGCACAGGTTTGGACTGCGGTTGGCGCTTCTTGGGAGGAGCAGCGGACGAGTAAAAGGTGAGCTCAAGATAGACCTCGCCGGCATATCGATCCTTGGCCTTGATGGTGACCCACTCGTCAAACTCCCCCGTCTTGAGCGTTTCTGTAAGGTCAACAATCCCTTCACCGATGAACTCGGGCTCTTTACTGTCATCGGCATAGCAAGCTACTTTGAGGACCTTCTTGCCACCTTTGGGCTTGGCAGACGCTGCAGCAGAGGCGGAGGAGGTAGGCTTGGATGCAGAAGCCGAAGCGTTTGCAAGGGCATCCTCCATATCCTCGTAGATCTCGAAATGCAACTGCTCGTCCCAGGTAGGATGCTGACCACCTCGTTTGTCTGGCTTTGTCTTTTGCTGTTCCTGACCCATGCTGAGTACGGTGTAGGGATCCTGCTTGCCGATGGATTTCTTGTTGGGCAAGTTGCGCGCCTTGAGGACGACGCAGACGAGGGTGCCCTTGTGGACGGGCTCGGTAGCGGCGGGCATGATGGGTAGGCGGAAGGGTGTGAAGCGTCACACGGTGGAACTTGAAAAGCCTGCTGCTTTGTAGAGTGAAATGAAAGAGAGACGAGACAATGAAACGAGGGTTATCACCACGGCATGCGAAGTAGGATGGTGGTTGAAGAGACTGTAAGCTTGAGTGATAGTGATGGTGATGGTGATGGTGGTGGTTACGGATGGTGTTGATGGAAGGAAAGTGGAAGAGATACGAAGTGTGTGAGAGAGGTGTGGTGATTAGAGGTCCGAACGAAACTCGCCTAAAATCGTGTAAAGAAAGCTGGAGCAGCACTGCACAGCCTGCAGCAGCTTTCCTTACGCCGTGTCTCGCACACACTTCCTGTCTGCAGCCTCTTTGTATGTTGTTTCTCCGGCGGAGAATGCCAACCCTCGTCCGAAAGCTTAACTGCCTTGGTTATCGCACAGTCACAGCTACGATTATCCCTTCGAGGCACTGTTCCTGATACCAGATACTTGTGCAATCCTGCTTTGTGCGAAGTGTTGTGTTCTGGATAGAGGATGCAAAGGTGTTGTTGTGGATTCGACCTCTGTTTCAGAAAAGAAAAATAAGAAAAAAAAAAAAGGAGTTTTGGAAAATGGTCAGTGCTGTGCTGTGTTGTGTTGTGTTGTGTTGGCGCGCGCGCGTTGTGTGTGTAGAATCGCACAAACAGGACCAAAGCAACTGGCTAACTGGCTGACTGGCTGACTGTCATTCAACCAACACTACTCTCTGCCTCTCTCGACTCCTGAGAAAAACATAACAACAGCCAGCAACGACAAAAGTGTTGGTTCCATATCGCGAGTCTTGCGATGCCAAATACCTCTGCCCGATCCATTCAACATCATTTGCTTTTGCTTTTCCGACTCCGAGCCAACGTGCTCAGTCCACCCTCATCTCCTTGCCTCCGTGCCAATGACCGTCTTTTGTTTCGCTTGAATCGCACAACATGTTATGAACGCAATGGTGGTGGACGGTATATTATCGATACTATGTCAGGTGTGGATGCAAAGTAAAAGTACAGATTGCTATGTAATGCTATGTCTATCGAAGGGGGCAGATGGTGGAGATTATAGGTGGTCTAGGGACCTTATGGTGCGCTGCGTCCGTCACTCGATGAGCCAGTAGTAGCGCTGCCACAACTCTGCTCGATCTCTTGTTCTTCACGCTCCAGTCTTCGCATGGTTGCCATGAGGATGCGCTGACGTCGCTCTTCCGCATTGTTGCCCTCGTCTGACCCGCTTGTAGCTCCTCCCAACCGACGTCCTCCGCCAGGTGCACTCCCACTACCTCCCGAAGAGAGCTCGGGTGCACTGGGTTCATAGACATCACCATCTACAAGCGAGTGTGTGCCGTTCTGCTGTGCACGCTCAAACGCCTCGATCTGAGCATTCAACTTGCTGTTGAGCATCTTGAATTCGGGCGGATGATCCGCCACCTTGTTATGCGCCAATTCGTGCACCAGAACCTTGCGTGTCGTCTTGTAATCTCGAAATCCTTCCGCATCATCAGTACGAATGCGCAGCAAGATTCGCTGACCTGCATTCTCATTCAACCCAAGTAATCCTGGATGTTCCCAGGGTAGCAGCTCGGTCAGAGCGCCGATACGGAACTGATGCAGAGAACAGATGTGCAAGATGCCTGGATCGCGGCTCAACCGTGTGAGATAGTCGATCACCTTGGCGTGCAACGGAGATGAGGTCGGTGTGATGGGATGTGCATAGATGTTTCCAAATGGAGACAAGCTCGAGCCCGGTTGGGTGGTGTTGCGAGCTTTGGTGCCGCGAAGCATGCTGGGATGGTATTGGCGTGGGGCGTTGCGTTTCTGCATCTCGCTCTCGTCTTGATAGAGACGCTCGAGCTCCTGTGAGGACGGTCCTAGCACTGTCAGTTTGATGTCGGGTTTACCAATGAGGCCAACATCGGCGAGAGTTCGTGTGTCCATGTTGCCTTCGCCATGCTGGTGACTGTTCAGATCGGCGACGCCTGCACTTCTGGGCACGAGCAGCTTCTGCTTGTCGGCTGGCACATAGGTGAGTTCCTCGACTGCTTGGCGCAGTTCCGATATTGTACTCGAAGCCGGCAAAGCCTGCAGAACGTGCTCCTGCTTGCGATGGACTATGGTGAGGTCGAGACTATCCATGTTTGTTTTCGTTTCGAGTGTCTATGGAGACACTGCTATGTCAGGATGAATGGCTTGGAGATATCTACTTCAGGTCGTCGTGGCGCCTGCCCCAATGATGATCAAGTCCATCGATCGGAATCACATTCGAGAGTCAGCTGAATGCTATGATGGAGAAGAAGCAAAAGGAAGAAACGAGGCTGAGTCGAATGTCAGATCCAAAGCTTCGTCATCATTGCTATCCAAAAGCTCGAATAAATATTAAGGCTTGAGAGGTGGAGGCTTTGCAGCGACCAAAAAAAAAAAAAAAAAAAAAAAAAAAAAAAAAAAAGCGCGCGCTGTTGCCTGACAAATGATTTGTGAGAGCTTCGTCAGCCCTTGTCGGTGCACGCATCTTGGCAGCGTGTGTCCGAACACGGCCGAGTCTTCTTCTCACCTCTCTTGTCAATGAAGCGAGAATGTCACTTTGTTCGTCTTTCAAGGTGAGCTGTAAGAGCAGCAGCTGGGCAGTCAAGCCCGTTCAAGCTGGATGCGCCGTCTAAAAGAGTCATCTTCTGAGGAGAGACACACCCTCTAGCATTTGCCTAGCAGGATCGACCGAGGACGTGGCACAAGCGAGATTGAGAACCAACCCAAACAAGAAGGGTCTCCCCAAACAGCAAGAGCATCAGCTGGCATTTTTCGACATGAGCATCATTACTCTCTGAGAGTACAGTAGTTACAGTATTGGCCCGCTCGCGTCTCTTGTTTTTGAATTTTTCCGACGAGTGCAGTAAGCTGCAGCTTGCAGGGCTGTGTCTCCAGCGATGGCGAACCCAACTCTCCCCGTCCCACCAGACCCTTGTTGCCTTGATTTCTTCGCACGCTGATCGCGGACGGTAGCCTGTCACCACAATGGGATCCGATCTCTGCATACGGTACAGCCTTGTGAGCCCAACTGACTTATCTTGAGCGCTTCTCGTCACATTCAAGGAGAGCAGAGGTGTCGCCGGTAATGGTAGCGATCCATTCTTCCAGCATTGAGCACAGGCAGACCAAGATCTACGCTCCATGTTGAGCTAGCCGTGCACGCACTCTGCATTCCCGGCTATGAATCTCGCGCACAGACCAAAAGGCTCCCCACACCGACTCACTTTGAGTGGCACCGCACATGTGGTTACCAAAGAAAAGTACAGTAGTGCGAACGAAGAAGAGGCAACAGGAAAAGGAAAGAGAGCCAACACAACGTTGCCGGAGACCGGCTACTAAATGTGGGCCAGTTTAACCGGATTCCAGTCCAAAATAAAATTCAATTTTTTGTTTTATTTTATCGAGAAGAAGAAGAGAGCGCATCCGGTCACTCGGCTTCTCTGTTCGGTCTGATTGGGCCGCGTTCTGCTGCTCCAATTCTACCGCCTTGCGTGCGCTGCTGCTGCTCGAAACAAATGTCCACATCTATACATTTGTTCGTTCTCTCTCTCTCTCTCTCGCTCTCTTGATGAGCTGTGTGTGTGCTGCAAAGCTGTTGTTGCTGCAGCTGCATGGTGGTGGCAGCACTCTCGCTCTTTCTGCGCGGGTCCATCTCCCTCTCCCTCTCCCTCTCCGCCGGACTACACACACACACACACACACAACATACTGGTTCCCCACAAAAATATTTTGGTGATGGCGGCCATGCTGCTCCTCTCTTCTCGTGCTCTTTTGCCGCAGAGTCGCTTCGTGTCGTTCTTCTTTGCTTTGTGACCCTTGCCCTTGCCCTCTCCCTCGGTTTGGCTGCAGTCTCTCCGCCCCAACCTTGTTTCGACTTGCTTTGCTTTGTGGGCTTGGATCTCTCTCTCTCTCTCTCTCTGTGTGTGTGTGGCCTGACCGCTGTTTTTTAGCTTCCGGTCCAGCTTCCGACTCTTTCTCCCGGACCATATCCGGTTGTCCCAATTCATTCTCCCCTTACAAGTACTCGACACGTTTCCTCTGTCCTTCCTTCCTTCCCTCCTTACTCCTTTCTCGTCCCACTTCCCCGCCTTTTTTTCTTTGGTTCTTGCTTCTCTACCCCACCTCCCCCCCAACCCACACACGTACACACAAACAATCACAATGTCGACCGTCCTCCCCGCAAGCCTCGGTGGCGATGAGCTCATCAAAAAGTTCATCGGTGCCGGTACCTGGTCGTTTATCGAGGACAAGTTCACCCCTTACGGCAAGGAGACGCTTGTCAAGGTCATTCGCTTTGTCATCGACGAGTGCATTCCCGCTGAAAAGCTCTACCATGCCCAGGTCTCGACCGACCCTGCGCTTCGATGGAAGGTTGTACCCGAGATCGTCGAACAGCTCAAGAAAAAGGCAAAGTCTCAGGGTCTCTGGAACCTTTTCCTTTCTGGCAAGCACTATCCTGATGTCGGCTCTCCCTTGAGCAACTTGGAATACGCCGTCATCGCAGAGATGACCGGACGATGCTCTCACTTTGCCTCCGAGTCGCTCAACTGCGCTGCTCCCGACACGGGCAACATGGAGGTGTTTGCCAAGTACGGCAACCAGCAGCAGAAGCAGACATGGCTCAAGCCTTTGCTCAACGGTGAGATCCGTTCCGCTTTCGCCATGACCGAGCGCTTCATCGCCTCTTCCGACGCCACCAACATCCGCACCTCGATCCGACAGGAGGGCAACGAGATCGTCATCAACGGACACAAGTGGTGGATCTCGGGCGCCGGTGATCCGCGTTGCGCCGTACACCTCGTCATGGGCAAGTCGGATCCCGACAACAGCAACACCCACGCACAGCAGAGTTTGGTCATTGTCCCCGCCAACGCACCGGGAGTCAAGGTCATCCGACCCATGCAAGTGTTTGGCTACGATGACGCACCCGAGGGTCACTGCGAGATCATCTACGAGAATGTTCGTGTCCCCCTTGGCAACCTCGTCCTCGGATGGGGTAAAGGTTTCGAGATCATCCAGGGTCGTCTTGGACCCGGACGTATTCACCACTGCATGCGTACCATTGGTACTGCAGAGCGTGCTCTCGAACTCATGCTCGCCCGCTGCACCGACCAGCGCAAGAAGGCCTTCGGCAAGACCCTCTCCGAACACGGAACCATTGTCCAGAACATCGCTTGGGCACGTATCAAGATCGAACAGTCTCGCCTGCTCGTACTCTCGGCTGCCAACATGATTGACAAGACCAACGCCAAGGGTGCGCTGCGTGAGATCGCCATGAGCAAGGTCGCCGTCGTCAATGCCGCACTCGAGGTGCTCGACATGTCGATGCAGGCTCACGGTGCAGAAGGTGTCTCACAAGATACCATCTTGGCTTACGCCTACGCTCAGCTCCGTACCTTGCGATACGCAGACGGTCCCGATGAGGTCCACCTCCAGCAGCTCGGAAAGTTGGAGCTCCGAAAAGCACCCGAGGTCTGGGAGAGGATCAACAAGACCAACGCCCTCTCGGACGCTCTGCTGGCCAAGAACGGAATCAAGTCGCACCTTTAAACCAATGCCCCCAAGTTGTAGTAGCTTTGTTCATGTCACAGCCAAATCCTAAATTATTCTGAGATCCCGTTTTTGATTGATGCGATGTCTGAAATGGATGTGTCCAGCATTGACCTCTATACAACAGCTCAGGTTTTGTACTGTACAGTCCCTGTTCAAAGGAACGAGGACGGTGGCGAAAGAATTCCCTTGCCTTGAGGAGAGAGGGTTGAGTGGCGAGCCAGCTGAACTGAGATGTAGGCGAATTCGACCTTGCACCGAACCAACCGCAAGCAAAAGCGTTACAAAGTGGAGGAAGCGGGACTAAGCACGCGCGTTTGAACCCTCTTCCCCGCTCTTTTCCTATGATTTTCCAGATTTTTTTGGAAAAGCGTTTTCGGGCCACATCTTTGCATAACAAAAGACCTTTTTTTTTTATCTGGAAGCACAGCACAACATCAAGTCTCAAACTATCCTCAAGTTGGATCATCTCGAGTCATCATCGCTATCAACTACACCAAATCTTCCTCTTACCGGCAAAGACTTTCATGAGCTCTATGCTTTAAGAGCACGAGCTGTTGACGGCATAGGAACATGCCCTGTCGTTGAAGCGTTGCAAGAAAACAGCCTGCGTTCGGCTATACATAGACACCCTGTCTACATCTAGAGCTGTCCCTTCTCAGAAATCGACCACGAGCGTTGTGGATCACAGACAAAGGATCAAGGCCGCTATCATGTCGTCACAAGACCCTCGAGTCTACCAGGACGCGCCTGGCCTCGAACTGCAAAACGATGTGCTGGCTTCTGTCGAGCATGCGCATTCCGAAGCATCATCCTCGTCAGCTCGAATGCACGAAGCCACATCAGCAAGCCCATCATCCCCATCCCGAGTCAAGCCAGCATCAGCCTCGGCAGACATAAGCCATCTCGACACACATCGCGAGAGCATACAAGCAGATCTCGAAGCAGCCTCGGGAGCCCAACACGCCGACGTACGAACGAGCGAATCCACATCATCCACGGCCGACCAGCATGCACTCCAGCAGAACGAGTCGTACGGTCAGCGTCTGACACGAGTGCTCACCGGAGATGCTGCCACAGAGCAGCAGGATGAAGACGACGACAATCACCACAGCACCAGCGAGCGGTCTAAACGGAAACGATCGCTGCCTCTCTTGATGATGCGCCGTAGGCCACGTAGCGGTGTCAGGACCGAGCCTAAGCGTAAGAATGCCAACTCTGGATCCGTCTCTCGCTCGAGCATCCGTCAACGAGCTGAGGAGCTTGCCAGAACTGCAGACTCTGAAAAGGTCGCACAGGCACAATCCATAAATGGTAGCGCCCCATCCACGGATGCAAGCAGCAGCCAAGAACCGGAGCGCATCAGGATGGTGGGAGAAGACGGCAAGCCGATGCGTCGATCAGGAATCAAAGAACGTGTACTTCACTTCACGCCTTCCTGGTTCTCGGTCACCATGGGAACCGGTGTGGTGGCTACCTTGCTCAATCTCCTACCGTGGCCATCGATCCATTCGGGATTGCGATATCCAGCGGTCTGCTTCCTCCTCGCCGACATTGTCATCTTTATCCTCTTCCTGTGCGCCTTCTTTGCGAGGTATCTCATGTATCCGGAAGTGGTACCGCTGACGATCAAGCATCCGCAAAAGTCCATGTTCTTGGGCACCATCCCCATGGGTCTCATTACGATCATCAGCGGTATTGCCCAGCTGGGGACGGCAGAGTTTGAGTTGGGGATTGGGTTCGCGCTTGCTGCTAGTGGATTGTGGTGGGGTGCAACGGCGTTGAGTCTAGCCACAGCGATCGGGGTGCCGTTCAGTATGATGACGTATCAGAAGCACTACTTTGAAGGTATCACTGCGGCGTTGTTGCTTCCCATCGTCCCACCCATCACTGCAGCGGCAACGGGCAGTGTGATCGCAGAGATCCTCATGCACAGATACCCCACGTACGCATTCACCATTATGGTTGTCAGCTACCTCGTCCTTGGCATCGGTCTACCATTAGCCCTCCTCATCCTCGTCCTCTACTTCCAACGCTTGCTTCTCTTCAAAAGTCCACCTCGAGATGTCATCATCTCCGTCTTCCTCCCCCTCGGCCCTTGCGGTCAAGGTGGGGAAGCATGCCTCCATCTCGGCCGTGTAGCCCTCCATCTCTTCCCCACCATCTCGACCCCCTCTTCATCCTCGGGCGTACCCCAACTCTTCTCGGTAGGCCAAGCACTCTACGGCGCCGGTCTCATCTCGGCAATGCTCCTCTTCGGCCTCGGCATATGGTGGTTGGCCATCGGAGTCTTGACCATCGTCCGAGAGCTGAAGCGTGGCAAGCTAGGATTCAATATGGGCTGGTGGGGGTTGACTTTCCCCTTTGCAAGTCTAGCGATTTGTACGGCAAGGCTGGCGATAGAGCTCGACAGTCTGACGTTGAAGATCGTCTATACGGCGTTTGTCATTGCCAACATTTCGTTGTGGTTGTATGTGGCGATTCCAACGGCCAAGGGCGCTTGGACGGGAAGACTGTTCAATGCTCCTTGTCTTGCTGATCTTCCGCTTAAGCCTTGATTTGCTCTGTATCTTGTA
The DNA here is from genome assembly GCA_900323505.1 of Ustilago trichophora. Classification (NCBI taxonomy): domain Eukaryota; kingdom Fungi; phylum Basidiomycota; class Ustilaginomycetes; order Ustilaginales; family Ustilaginaceae; genus Ustilago; species Ustilago trichophora. The sequence goes on from OOIN01000041.1 coordinate 136,403, forward strand.
TAACATCATCATCCCTAATTGTAGTTCTACTTCTGCTTGTTTCGCAACGAGTGTCAAGCCAACGCGGTATCCTTGTGTGGTGTCTCCAAGAGACGAGCGAGCTAAACGGTCTAACATCTTGCTACTTTTAATTCTGCGCAAGACGCGCATTTCTTTTTGACGCGTCTCCTTGTCTTGTTGATTTCAGACGCGCACCAAAAAGATTCGCGTGTGTGTCGTGTAAATTGGTCTCACTCTCGCGCTTCTTTACTGTATTGCCCAAAGCGAGAAAGAGAGACAAAGGCGTGTCGTGAGCATTTCTAGTTGAGTGCTTTGACATCTTGTCTCGTCACTCACTTCTGCACCAGTCGCCTCTTCCACTGTTTCCTCTTCGCCCATCCAACGTCCGAATCCTCACTCTTTTTGGTCGACATCCAACATCTTGACATCTACGCGATACTTTGCTGCTGTCAACGTTGAGAAGAGAAAATCTTTTGGTAGACGGTTTCCCGGAGTCCAGCCTGGACGATCAAACTCTAGGCCGAGGCCTTTCTCTTAGCAAGCATCTCATTTGATACTCCTTGCCCAGCTCACCGGCATCTAGAGCATCGACAACATGTCTGCCAGCGCACCCATCCTCCCCACCATCTCCCTCAACATCAACTATGACGACGAGCGCGAGAAGATCACCGATTTCTTGCTCTTCTTCAAAGCTCCCGCCTCTCGTCTCTCCACCCTCTCTTCACAAGGCGGTGGGGCTCCGATCACCTTGGAAGACCCCGACGAGGATGACGAGGAAAGTTTCAACGTCGATCGCCAGCTGACCGGTGCCATCAACCGAATGGATGTCGATCGTTCCACCACCGCATCCACCTCCCGCCAAGTCCCCTTCTACATGCATCAGCTGCAAAACATCGCCAATCGAGAACAGGACTCCCTCATCATCGACCTCAACGATGTCGCCTCTCACTTCCACTCCACCACCAACGAATCCTTCAAACCGCTCGTCGGCTCGATCCGCAACAATGCCAAACGATACCTCGACCTCTTTTGCGAATGCGTCGACAAGCTCGTCCCGCAACCTTCCAAGGATATCTCGCACAAGGACGATGTGCTCGATGTCATCCGTCACCAGCGTATGGAGCGCAACGCCCGTACCGTAGAGAGTGCCGAGGATCCCAACGATGCAGGTGTCGCACCCGAAGATGCGAGCGACAACATTTTCCCTCCCGTCTTGCTGCGTCGCTATACTCTGTATTTCAAGCCTTACTCCGGTTCTAGTCAGCAGGACAAGGACGAACCTCTTGCCGTGCGCGCCGTGCGCGGATCGCACTTGGGAAAGCTGATCACCGTCCGTGGAATCGTAACCCGCGTTAGCGAGGTCAAACCTTTCCTCCTCGTCGACGCCTACGCCTGCGACGTGTGCGGTGCCGAGGTATTCCAAGAAGTCACCTCTCGTCAGTACATGCCTCTCACACAGTGCAACTCTCGTCGTTGCCTTACCAACAACACGCGCGGTCCGCTCTACCCCCAGGTGCGCGCAAGCAAGTTCGTTCCCTTCCAAGAGGTCAAGATTCAAGAAATGGCCGATCAGGTACCCGTCGGTCACATCCCGCGTACCATGACCATCCACGTCTATGGACCTCTCACGCGTGCCATGAATCCTGGAGACGTTGTCCACGTGGGTGGAATTTTCCTCCCGATGCCTTACTCTGGATTCAAAGCCATCCGTGCTGGATTGTTGACAGACACCTATCTGGACGCACAATCGATTCATCAGTTGAAAAAACAGTATACCGCCATGCATCGAACTCCCGAGATCGCCGCGGCGATCGCTGAGCTCAAGGACGATCCTGCGCTCTATCAGAAACTAGCGTCTAGCATCGCTCCCGAGATCTACGGTCACGAAGATGTCAAAAAGTGTCTTCTGCTCCTTCTCGTCGGAGGAGTTTCCAAAACCGTAGGAGACGGTATGAAAATCCGAGGAGACATCAACGTCTGTCTCATGGGAGATCCAGGTGTGGCCAAATCTCAACTTCTCAAGTACATCTCCAAAGTTGCGCCACGTGGGGTTTACACTACCGGTCGAGGTTCTTCGGGAGTTGGACTTACTGCTGCGGTGATGCGCGATCCGGTGACCGACGAGATGGTGTTGGAAGGAGGAGCACTGGTTTTGGCCGACAATGGTATTGCGTGCATTGACGAGTTTGACAAGATGGAAGAATCGGATCGTACGGCGATTCACGAGGTTATGGAGCAACAGACGATTTCGATTTCCAAAGCTGGAATCACCACGACTCTCAACGCACGAACTTCGATTTTGGCTGCAGCCAATCCGCTCTACGGACGGTACAATCCTCGAATCAGTCCTGTGGATAACATCAATCTCCCCGCTGCGTTGCTGTCTAGGTTTGACATTCTGTATCTGATTCTGGATACGCCGACGAGGGATGACGATGAAAGATTGGCACAGCACGTAACGTACGTGCATATGCACAATCAACATCCCGAGCTCGAATTCGACGTTATCAGCCCTACACTCATGAGGCACTATATCGCCCTTGCTAGGCAGAAGAGACCTGTCCTTTCCAAGGCTGTTTCCGATTACGTCGTTGGAGCCTATGTCCAAATGCGAAGCCAATACAAGGAGGATTCAATTTCTTCTTCCACCCTCGAATCCGGACCCGGATCCAGCGGTACAGGTTACGTCTCAGCTCGTACACTCCTTGGAATCATCCGTCTTTCCCAAGCCCTCGCCAGACTACGATTAGACGACCAAGTATACATCCCCGACGTAGACGAAGCTCTCCGTCTTCTCGAAGTTTCAAAATCCTCCATCCTAAACCACCCCTCCCTCTCCTCAACAAGAGACGCCCTAGGTCAAGATCAAACCTACATCACCAAAATCTACCGCCTCATAAGAGAAGTCTACAACACCCACCGTCTCTCCACCTCCCAACAAGACCACAACGACGACAACATGGACCTAGACCAAGGCATCCCCCTCACCCATCTAAGAGCAAGAATCATCGCAGCAGGCTTCGTAGAAGATCAATTCCAAGAATGCCTCCAAGAGTATCAGGACTTGGGCGTCGTACAGATTTCAGGTAACCGTCTAATCTTCCTCTAAGATGGAAGAGGACGGATGGACGGTTCTGGTTTTGCTTTTTTTTTTTCTTCACGCTTCGATCGTGTTTTCGTTTTTGTTGTTCTTTAACGCCCCTTTATCACGCTCGAAATCGATACTAGTTCTGGTTTTGCAAAAACGTCATCGACCAACGATCCTGTGTTGAGTTTCAGCTCGACTGCGTTTGATCGTGTTCGAATTACGATTTTGACCTGTGTCAGGATGACAAGACCGCCTTTTGGCGAGGGCAACAACAAACCTCACCCTTTCACACAAAGCAAGCTGCCAGCTGGGAAAGGAAAGATGCAAAAGAACTGGAAATTGAAAAAGTTATGCGAGAAGGAGCCGAAAAGTGATAGAGGTATAATAAGATGTTGTTAATGTTGTTGGGTTATGATGTTGCGGAAGCATAGAGAAATCATAGACTGCTTGTGCTTTGCTATACGATGCTTATGAATGTGGAAATATGGACGGTATCGAGGCGATCTGAGTTAGCCGCAACAGGTCCAGCTGTTGGGAGTGATCGCCTGAGTATTGGCTCCATTGAGAAGCTGATCGGCGTCGTGACTAGAGAGGAAGATGCTATTGCGTTCACGGTCGGCTCTCTCCTGTTCGATCTGGGTGCGTCGTTCGACGAGTTTCTTGGTGACCGCGAGGAAGACTTCTTCGATGCCGCGATCGTCCTTGGCAGAGACTTCCGAGACTTCGACAACGTCCCAAGAGAGACTAAAGCCGTCGAAATCGGCAGCTGCGTCACGGCCGGCGTCCGAACCGGCAGATCCGCTAGAGGCTCCACTGCTGCCGAAGCTGCTGGGTTTGAGACCGGTGACTACGGCAGCAGAGGCAGGGGTGGTGGCGGTGGAATTGGGCGCGTTGGTGGTGCCGGAGGGGAGTTGCGGCCAGCCTGGGCTGGAGCTTCGTTGGAATGCGGCAAAGCGCGAGGCAGACCCAATGGCCAAAGATCCAAGCCCGCTCAGGCGTGATGAGGGACGAGTGGGGGATCCAGGACTGCCGTCAGAATCGTTGAACCCAGATGACGAGGCTGCTGCAGGTTGACTCTGGTACGGCTGTAACCAGCTTCGCACAGTAGCGCGTGCAAAATCGAGCTCGACCTGCCGTTGAGACCAGGCCAGATCCAGCTTGGCGCCGACGACATGAATGACGAGATCGGTCGTCATGTTCTTTTTCAGCTCTTCGATCCAGGCACGGCAATCCATGAAACTCGACATGGACGTAATGTCGTACACAATCACAGCTGCGTGACTACCACGATAGTACATGGGCGCCATGCTGCGGAAGCGTTCTTGACCTGCCGTATCCCACAGCTGCAAGCGCACCTTGACGCCATCGACGATGAGCTTTTTGGTCAAAAAGCTGGCACCGATTGTTGACGGCGTTGAAGCGATAGCGAACTGGCCCGAAGTATATCGGTGCACCAGCGATGTCTTGCCGACACCTTGGGAGCCAAGAATGACGACTTTCGCCTCGAGTTGATTGTTGGGCAAAGTCCCACGCTCACGGATGCGCGAGGGTGGTGAAGACACAGACAGCGTACTACCCGTGGCTGGATGGGGTGATTGCTGCGCGTACGATAGCGTTCGACTGGGGATCGGCGATACAGAGGAGATTGCACTTGATGCTGGGCCGCCTGCAAGACGATCGCCTGAAGTCGGAGACACGTTGGATACCGTCTGTCGACGCTGCGTCAGCTTGGGAGCAGTCCTTCCGCTGCTAGGACCATAGGTCATGGCATTGTTGGAAGGTGGAGAACGATGGGCAGGAATGTCTTCGGCCTTTTTGTGAGCTGCCGAGCTGATGCCAGTAGTGATGGTGTGACTGCGCCGAAGGAAAGCTCCGGTGCTAGTCTGAAAGTTGCGCAGCCTTGCCGAGACATCGTTGCGGTCACCGTTACGGCCGTGTTCGGCGAAAGGTGCGCCCATCTGACCGAACTCGCTCAGACCCGAGTCGAGCTTGGGGCTGGTCGAGGACCGCCTCGCTCTTGGTGGAGCAGCAGCACTGCTCTCTGTGATTGCAGCCCATTGTTGAGATACACTGAGGGGTGACCTGTTCGGTGCGTCCGTGGTGGCAACGTCGTTGGTTGCAGCAGCTTTGGACTTGGCTGTGCTGACACTCGACTCTGCTAGAGGTTGGAGCGTTTCGACGGCGTTGCGAGACGGAGCTCTGCCCAAGCTTGGATGCGAGGTATGGAAGCGGGAAGTGGAAATGACCGCATTGCCACTATCCTGCTCTGTGAGCGAAGGAGATGCAGGTGCAGAGTTGAGGCTCTGCAGGCTGCGTAATCTTGGCCGAGACAAGCGCCGTGAGTCAGGAGCACGGTAGGTGCGTGCAGCGGCGGCCTCAATTGTCTGAGGATGACAAGTGGTGGATGGAGCTGCATTGGCAGTACTAGATTGCGAATGGCTTGGTCCGGCCTCGTCGGATGCATCGCTGCCAGACGAATCTTGGGTAGGCTGCGATGGAGGGAAGAAAGGAAAAGCGGGGAACTGCTTATCCTTTGTTGGAGAGGGTGTAGTCACGGGCGATGAGAACGCCGATGGGAAATGATGATGCGACATCGTGCTGTAGACTACTTGCGCCGTCATGATATCGTGGTGCTTGCAGACGATAAGCGTTTTCTCGAATGGTAAGAATCGGAATGGAGCGAGTAATGATGTTGCGCTGTCGTCGGCTGAGGAGTCCGACTTGCTGTATACGCCGCCTTGTCGAAAGATGGTCTGAGGAGGGTATCGAGGTCTGGTCTACTCTATTCTTCTGAGGATCGTGATGGGAGTGCGAAAAGATAGAAGACGACGTCGATGGGAATCCTTCGGACCAATTGCGGGAAAGGTTCAAACCAAGAAAGAGAAAGGGTGAAGGCAAGGATCGACAGGGTCCTAGTCTAGTCGAGGTGCATGCCGCACGGACAGTCAGGTGTCTCAAAGTCGGGAAGAAGTGAATCGGACCCTGCGTATATCGAGCGAGGATCTACGTTCGGTCCAAGTTGAGGGCGGGCTGTTTTTGCGGTTCTGCTGCAAACAAACGAGGTGCAGGAGAGTGTCGAAGAGCGCAAACCGGGACGGAGTGATGGGAGTGGAGAATGGGAGGATGAGTCCGCGGCGTTTACCGACAAGAAGCGAGCTGTGGGGTATTGTGAGCAAATCTGGTTTGAGAGCAAATAGAAAAAAAAGAAGAGCAAGATGGCGAACCAGCGCACAAATGCGGTGCTCTAGAGGTAGCTGGCGATGATCAAGTGCATGCGATGCATATGGTTGAGCACTGAATACGGCAGGATAAAAGAGGTGCGAGGCTTGGACAGCTGCCAGAAGAGGTGAGGTGGAGCTGCACGAGGAGAGACAGAGGAAAGGTGAAACGAGTTGCGGCGGACAGGTTGAAGCAAGCTGGCCGTCACACGTCGAATGGATGGGGATGCGGTGATGGCTCGTCTATCAGGGCAGGTTGTGCGCAACCCGACAGGAAGCAGACGTCGAGGCGGGAAGAAGATGTGTTTGAGAGTGGGTAGAAGCAGGCGCAGCGATGGAAGCTGAGGAAGGCAGGTTAGGACCTGTTTGAACGATATATCGATTTAGGGTTGGGTTAATGGCGGTTGACAGGTGGGACAGGAACCGGATGAGAGACAGAGAGAGATAGAGAGAGAAAGGAGATGAGGAGCAGATCTTCGTGAGACAGGGTCTCGGATTAGAGCTGCGGTCGAGCAGAAGCGAGGCGTGGACAGGACAGGATAGAGCAAAGGGAAGAGGTAGAAGCTGAAAATAGGCTTAGGGTTGAAGGGGAAAAGAGATGGCGGAATAGGCAGGCGGTGGTGGCGAAGGGTTGCGTGGATTGATTGCGAGGAATTGGCGACCGAGTGCGGCGCTGTCAGATTGATTTGACTGCAAAGGAAAGACAAGAGAGAAGAGAGTTGCGGCAACAGATGCGTCCGGACACAAAGGCGACAGCTTATGCAGCTTGTGCAGCTGTGCAGCAAGATTGCGGGATTCAAGGTGATGGGTTGGTGGTGTGCGAGCGAGGTGGATAAAATGGTAGTTAGAGATGTATGTATGTATGTACTGTATGTATGCTGCGGAGGATGCAGTGAAAGGAATGCGATCCGGGATGGGGGGAAAAAGAGATAGCAAGAGAGAGAGAGAGGGAGTAACTATATGTCGCGTCGAGAGGAGAGGAGAGGAGAGGAGAGAAGAGGAGGAGGAACAACTCAAAAGAGTGGGCTGTATCAGCTGCAGACTGAGCTGCAACTCTGCTGCAATGCGCTGCAGTCGGGTGTACTTTGGTGGCATGCACCCTTTTGTTGAATCACATTTGACATGCACAGAACTCACCTTGAAGAACGAAACAAGAGGATCAAAAAAGAACAGAGTCGTTCAGCCTCCTATCTCCTTTTGGCTCCTGATGACAGTACACAGTCGTACACAGTTGTACGTAGTTGTCCATGTTGCACTGGAGTATTGTACTCCTGTCTCGTTTGTGGCATGGCGTTAAGGTGAGCAAAGCAAGGATGGGCGTAAGTTTACGAGTCACGTCGAAATTCACTTTCTTGTTCGCATCAAAATGAAAATAAAATAAAATACCCAACTCGCCTCGATCCGAGAAAGCTCGGCTCTGTTGCAACGCAACCCTCTTCACTCGGCATAACCCGCGGAGAAGTCTTCGTTTTGTTTTGTTTTGTTTTTATTTTAAAAAAAATCAGAAACACTGCAGTGGATTGCAACCCATGACCACGTTTCTTTGAACAAAGGCTGTTTTCCAGTGGGGACACCAAAGTGGGATCAAATGCCAAGATGTGAAAGAGATCCTTGCCAAATGAAAAAGGTGTGACTGAACAGAGGCAGAGAAAAAAAAAATGAAATATAAAAGAAAATAAAGATCGAGTTCAGGGTCCAGCCAAAAGACGGAGAGATGTGGACAAATTCACCAAGTGGAGAGAAATTTGACTCGCATCTCGAAGCGTCGAGATCAAGTGCAGTACAGTAACTCTTACGCCATTGAGTGCACGGGCGATTACGCCTTCCATCTACAGTACTTGGCAACCAACTCGGCTGGTTCGGTCTCGATCACAGAATCTTTTTTTTCTTGTACAATGCAACAAGGCAGCAGAAAAGAAAGAAAGGGCGGAGAACGGTAGAAAAGAAAGTGACCGATATTGAATGTAGCTTTCTGCACATCGCATCGCATCGCATCGCCGTGTTGGCTTGAATTCCTGCAGATTTGAGGGAAATCCGACGACCAACCACCCAACCACACAGTATACTTTACACAGTCGATATCCATCACACAGACAATCTGGCTTTAGCTTGCGCTTGGCGGAGACACAAACCTCGAGCCCGTTCCCGGTGCAATTCTAGTAGCAAATTGGACTGTATGCTTTGTGCATCATTTTTGGCAGTATCCACTCGATCCCGACTTGCACGACGCTTGAGCATACTGTACTTTTTACATCTGATCCATGCGGTGACTTTGTCTTTTGCCAAGCCGCAAAGCATCGACTCCGAGTCCTTTGCTCAAGGCAATGTTCAACTTCCGCATGGTAGCAGTAGTAGAATAGTGGATGCTATCGAACAATGCCAGCTGGCAGAAAAAATGCCGAATTGAACACTACAGAAAGTCTCACTTTGACAGCTTTTCACCGCAGCCTTGGTTTGACTGCTGAGACCCTTGACCAGTGACGTGCTCAAAAAACAACCCTCGCCAGCAGGACACTTTGCTCCTCCCTAACCGCCCAACCGCCAGCAAATCTCTTCCCAAAACCACTCAACAAGGGCTCCATACTGTACAAGATATCACGGTGAAATACATATGTACCAGTTCGGCTAAGGGAATCCACTCGCCCACTTTGGCGCTAAAAAGATATCGCGCGTTTATGCATAGACATCATTGCACAGCTAACTAATAAGTCTCCTACTCGACTGTACCCCGCATCCTCAGTGTAGAAAGATCTCGAGATTCACCCCTTTCGGACCACGAGTCTTGACACCAAGATATTCAGAGGGCAGTCAAAGTGTACTGTACTGTACTGTACTGTATGAGGGGAGCTGATCTAAGAGAGTTCGGATCGGAACAGCCGAAAGTGGCTTATGGTCGAGACCCTCTCTTTCTTTTCTTTCTCTCTTTTCCATCTCCTATTTTTCTCTCCACCAGATTCAGCTGGCGAAATCAGCGCATGACCTCTACCCGGCCTCGCTTGTCTTTGCTTTCTTTCTCCACCAGCACAGCATATTCGAGGCGTCGCGTCGGAATGGGCGGAGAACGAATATAGGATACACCACAGCATTAAAACAGCGCGCAAAAAAAACTGCAGTACAGCAAGGTATATTCCATGGACCCTGCGTCTCTCTGAACTCCAAGAGATTAGAGTTTGGATTCAATCCCTTGTCCTTGACTCTCCTTGTTGTTGTTGCGGAGAGGACCGAAAGAAAGGGATGATTGCAACACAGTATAGTATAGTGTGGACATGACTCGGCAAGCACAGTCGACACATGTCTCGCTTCCTGGTGCTTGTCCGTCGACCTCCAACCAATCCACCATCACAATTCTCGATCCATCGTAACCCCCTCCCTTATCAACATAGATCCATCATCTCTGAGAGAGTCACGTCTGCGTTTACTTGCACAGCTTTGAGCCGAATTCAATGGCGACCATATCAAAAGCACGACGGACCCTTCACCTTTGAACGAGCAGCCGCCAAGCAAAAAAAAAAAAAAAAAAAAAAACCACTACATAGACGTTCAAAAGCGGTGGCTTGAACAGTGTTGGACCTCTATCCATCTCCAAACCATCGTTCCTTTGATCTTGGCCAAAAACTTGTGGCTTTTTACTAACTAGATCGGGGTATCAAATGTCCCTTTCTTGTCGTGTCTGACACAACACCACCCAACCATGATGCCGAGCGCACCATCATCTGATACACAGTACCTTTCACCGTTGGACCCTGAACATCCATATTCTGTCGCGTAATTGGTACGGTCATGTGACTTAGCCGAAAAGCCTTCTGTATGTGTTAGACTCACCTCCTTACCACATTCTACAAAAACTCAACTAAACTGTTAGATCATGCTAAACTATAGGTCAGCAGAATAACACGGCAATCTACAAATGAAGAAAGACAAAAAGCACGCCATAGCATTCGACAATGGTGTGCTCCTCTTACCGAAGAAAGATGCCATCGAGTCGCCGTCTGGTGCCACACTCACGCTCCACCTTTGCATGCATGCAGCAGTGCACGTCCCCAACTACAGATTATTGCCGGATCGGCTAAGTTGCGCGGTACTGTACAGTACTGTACAGGTTTTAGCAAAATGAGCTGAGTTGAATCGAGAGCTTGGCGAGAGATGTTGTGCTTTGCGAAGAAATGAATTGCGAGCGAGCTCACTCCTTGCCTTATCCTGGCCCGTTTGGTTGGTTGTTGGTTACTGCATGGATGGCGAAATCCAGCTCCAAAGTCGGTCGGGTCTCTGCGTATGTGTGGGGCAAAAAAAAATCCAAGAAGAAAGCTTTCGTTCAACTCCCCCCGAGAGTACAAGAAGCTCAAGCTATCCTCATCATCATTGACTTCTGATCTACCATCATCATCCTCACTCGTAGATACCTTTCAAAAATGCCCGGCCTTCGTCTTGGTTCCATCGCTCCTAACTTTACCGCTGAGACCACTCAGTAAGTATTCATCCTACACCTAACAATCAGCATTGACTTGATGTCGGACTGCATACAGCTCCTTCACAGCTTTCTAATCGAGGCGTGTGGAATAGCGGTAGGAGTCTCTCTCGCTCTGCAGAGTCTCGGTGGCGACCAGCAGCCGTTTCTCGCGATGGAATGCAAATTCATCTCAACTTGGTATGCACACAGAACTGTATATTGACAATCTCTCTTTCCTTTTTTGCTGTTCTTCTCTCTGGTAGCGGTGTTCTCAACTTCCACGAGTACCTCGGAGATTCGTGGGGAATTCTTTTCTCGCACCCTGATGATTTCACCCCTGTTTGCACCACCGAGCTCGGCGAGGTAGCTCGCAAGGAACCCGAATTCAAAGCACGCGGAGTCAAGATCATCGGTCTCTCCGCCAACGACATCGCCTCGCACGATCGATGGATCAAGGACATCAACGAAGTTGGCAACACCACTGTCAATTTCCCCATCATCGGTGACAAAGATCGCAAAGTTTCCACCGAGTACGACATGCTCGACGCCCTGGACCCCACCAACGTCGACGCCAAAGGAATCCCCTTCACCGTTCGTGACGTCTTCGTCATCGACCCTAAAAAAGTCATCCGTCTCAAAATCTCATACCCCGCTTCCACCGGAAGACACTTTGACGAAATCCTACGAGTCATCGACAGCCTCCAAATCGGCGACAAGTACAGAGTCACTACCCCAGTCAACTGGCAAAAGGGAGACAAGGTCATCGTTCACCCTTCCGTTCAGGGAGAAGAGGCTGACAAACTCTTCCCCGGTTACGAAACCGTAAAGCCTTACTTGAGATTCACCAAAGACCCCTCCACCAAGGCTTAAATCGCTTTGCCATACCTGTCACACCCTTCATATGGCAATAATGAATTATGCAATCTCGCACCATCTACACCCTGTATCATTCGTTTGATCAACATGGTGACAGCAGCAAAAACCACCCTTGAGTCAGTAGCACATCGCACGGGACAACAAATGTGAACCAAAATGCATTGAGAAGAGGAACAACGAAGTGTGATATGTGCCACAAATGTGAGACCCAGCGACTATGGAATACTAACAAAGACGCGATGAGGACGTGCAGGAAAGCCGAAAGAGAAACTACTGTTGTTGCTGCTTCCAAGCTACATAGTCATGCCAAGAGCGCTCTACCTTTTCCGAGCGATACCTTCTGACGCGCAAAGCATTACGAATATCCTGTGTGATCCTTCCGTTGAAACCTGCCTTTCGAATGGCCGAATCGATAGCTTGTTGCTTTGTCCAACCCTGATCGGGGATCACATCTGGCAGATAGGTTGCGGTGAGAAAAGTGGGTGCTGAAGCTGAAGATCTGGCGAGGCGGGATTTTTTAGCTGCTGGAGCAGGGGTGGAAGCACCTGAGCCTGAAGAGGAGCTTGCGCTGTCTTCGTTGCCTCCCGCGAGCAGGGATCTGAAGGCGAGGTCAGGGTTGGGAAGATGGATGTAGATTCCGTGTACGCCGACTTCCCAATCCAGATAGTCTTCGCAGTCTTCGAAAGCGGTTAGCAGCGACACTGCGCACTCGAGACGTGAGAGCTCGGCTTGGGAGATGGGCGAAAAACGACGATCTTTGAAGGCCGAGATACTGGCATATTCGGCAAGGCCTTGAGCGAGTGGGTAGGGCTCAAACGTACCAATGCAGCCTCTGAGACGAGGTGTGGGTCGGGAAGAGGGAGGAGAGAGGATAGACTTGCGCGTAGAGCTGTGAGAAAAGATGTTCCAAGTGACAAAGAGGGGATACTCTTGATGTCCGTCATTGAAAGGAGGAACGGGTTCGAGTGATGAGCGTGGGTCCAATTCGTGCTCGATGACCATGAAGCAGTAAAAGCAGTGCTCGGGGGTAGCAGCCGAGGGAGCGCCGTTGGAAGTGGAAGGAGCCATCACGATCAATTCTCAGGCTACGAGTTTTTGCGCGAGTAGCTATTCGAATGCAGAGGAAGTTGAAGTATATTATCCTCCCCAGGAGGATCGTGATACGCTTGTAGACAATGCAGAGAAAGCTGATCCATGCAAACCAGGCACGGTAAAGGCCAGTGCAGATCGCAGTGAGACGGATCAAAATCGAAGCGACGGTAAGCCAGCGTCGCTTAGAAGGGCAAGAGTGGCTGTTGTGGCGACGGGGGATACCAGCTCTCGACGACGCCAGAGAGTGATCGAGGCAGGAAGTATGCTTTTTTGGGGGATGTTATGTGACGATGTGGTTGGAGCTTTGAGGATGTATGATGAGGGAAGAGGAGATGATAGCGCGGTATGGAGAGGATGGTCCGAACGTTGAACAGCGCAAGTCAAAAGTTGGACCCTGCGTCAGATAAAGCGCCTTGCACAGTTACACAGAGAGTGTGCAACCATCTTTCAAAGCCAAGAAAATTGAGCCATGAAAAGTTGGCTGTAAAAAAAAAAAAAAAAAAAGATCCATGACGGGCTCTTGTCGCATCCCGAAGAGAGAAAGAGAGAGAGAGAGAGAGTTGTTGAAACATGCCAATCAGTGAGACTGATACGGCCGGAAACAGAACGGAGCAACCCGAAAGTGCGCGAGCTGAAAGAAGAAGCTGGCCACACCGAAAGAGCAAAAGGGGAGCATGACATCAGCATGCCTACAGTCTGCACTGTGATTGTGATTGTGATTGTGATTGTGGGCGGGTACGTGCGCAATTAAAAAAAAAAAAACGTGTGTTTGTGTAGCCTTGGCCAACGTACTGTGCAGTGATGCCTCCACACGCCCAGCTGTGCGTCGCGATTTCCGAAGCTCCTTTTCGTTTGAATCAAAATCGGATGTGTCCGAGGACTAAGTTAACCCTGATTCACGCCCTGAAAGCGGATTTTTCGCTTTGTGAGAGCTGCTGTATCGACGCTGTTTCCAAGGGTACAGATACAAATGCACTGTACAAGGTAGTAAGTACGAGCGAGTGAAGCCAAAGATAGAAACAAAATGACTACTGTACTGTACATCCAAGGCCGAGCGGATGAAGCAACAAAGACACACAGACATGAGGCTGCTGCTGCTGATGAATGTGTGATTGACGCGGTTGCTCAGTCTACAGTAGCTCGCTTTCTCTCATCTGTGTGATGATGCTTCTCGGCATTCTGGCAGAGAAGAGCCTTCCCTGCTGGTCCATCCGCTCAATCCTTGGAATGGCTGGATTACAAATACCACTTGTCACGCCCGCATCCCATCTCCGCAAAGTCTTGAATCCTTGACCTTCACAACCTACCACATCCATCCTTCCCATCCATCACCAACATCGTCAACATGTCCAACCTTCCCGGCCTCCTCATTGATATCGTACGTTTCTTCCAATCCCCCTTCCCCTGTCCCACTCCATCTGTTGCTTCGACCTAGTACTCACTTTTCTTTGGATCTTCTCTCATTTGCATCCCCCTAACAGCCTCGCAACCCCATCCTTGCGGTGGGTATCCCCGTCGCCGTCGGCGTCCTTGGCGGCTTTGCTACCAAGTCGTCCAACTACTCGCCCGACTCGGTCTGGTACAAGTCGCTCAAGAAGCCCAGCCTCAACCCTCCCCCCAGCTACTTTGGCATCGTCTGGCCCGTCCTCTACGCTTCCATGGGTTGGGCCTCGCACTTGACCGTCAAGGCTCTCGACCGCACCCCTCCCGGTCTCGGACGTGACGTTGCCAAGAAGGCCCTCTCGCTCTACTGGATCCAGCTCGGCCTCAACGCCCTCTGGTCTCCCCTCTTCTTCGGTACCGGCAACGTCGGTCTCGCTCTCGTCAACATTGGCGCCCTCACCGGTACCGTCGGCTACTGGGCTGCCACCGTAAAGGACGTCGACGAGACCGCCGGCCTCCTCACCATCCCTTACGTCGGATGGCTCGTTTACGCCACTTACCTCAACGCCAGCATCTGGTGGCAGAACTACGGCTCGTCCAAGTTTGGCAAGCTCAAGAAGGAGGCCAAGGACCTCTAAGCTTTTTCCCCTTGACTAGGACCAAGCATCGTTGCTTGGCAGCCATGCAAGCCTATTCGAATGTATTCTATAAATTCTTCCGACTCGATCAGCTACCAAGATTGATATCAAATGATTCAAAACGCTCGTGTCGGTTGGTCGAGATAGAGCTCGAACGTGTGCCGCCATCCGATCCTGCATCAGCATTTGCAAAAGCCATCTTCAGCGAGACTCTCACTCTGGCAATCGCACTGCACAAGACAAGGAGTGGGAACCTGATGCGCATTGTGACATTGCAAATTCTATTTATTCCTTGTCGATCCAGTCTTGAAGTCATCTATCATTTGGCGTGCGAAAGGTGCGACTCAACCCTGCCTGACAGAGCTGCGATCGGTATCCACGCTATCTCTTCTGTTCTTGATGGGCATAAACTGACGATCCGGATCCTCTTGACCGAAAAAGACGGTCGATCCTTCCACCACGCCTCTTTCCACCCTGCTATCTCTGCTGCTGTGAGCTTCGAGTTTGGCCATGGCATCGTCAAAGTCCATATGGGTAGTGAGTGGGCGTCTGGGAAGTGGCGTCAAGGCGTGTCTAGCGTCGAGGTTGATACTGAGGATGTTGCTCGAATGCGCGCCTTCCGAGACGCTGATCAGTAGCGAGTACTGCTGCTGCTGTTGCTGTTGTTGCTGTTGCGACGAAGGGAGGGAGGCGGTGGAAGGGCTCTTGTGAAGGCTGTTGGATGCGCTTCCACCCGAAGATCCACTAGAGCTGGTACCGTTGGAATTGCGTTCGTACACTTCAAACGTGATACTGGCGAAATAGTCGAGAGGTGGCATCTTGGGCATGACAACGTTCAACTCGGAAGCCAGTACCAGATTGAGCAAAGTATGAATGTGACTCTCCTTTGTAAAGTAAAGGCTGCAAATTCCTTTGCTCTCCTTGGCCCCCTTAAGATCCTCGACGATATTCTTGAGGAGAGGCATCGAAGTCAAGAATCCAATCTCCTCCTTCTCCTCTGGAGTAATACCATACTCTCTAGGACAGATGAAGGAGAACAACGCCAACGCTTTTCGATACAATTCGTGAAGATGCGTCAGACGTTGATCCAGATCCTCATCCTCGCAAGCCGCATCGGCAAAGACGGTTTCGATAAACTGTCGATTATGCAAACCATCATGGCTCAGCATATCGTACAATTCCGACGAACGCGAAGGATCATGCGGATCCTCTTCGAAATCGTTGAAAAGTTTCTCCCAACGTTCTCGAAACAGTTGAGGAGTCTCGTGAGTACACCATCTCGTCTGAACCCGATCAATCGCTTTCCCCAACGTCTTGTAGTTCAACCGCATAATCTCGCGCAACTTGCCCAACAATCCAGCGATCTCCAACGCCAACTTTGCCGGAGGAGGCAAATCCTCCGCCCAATCATCCGGCACCTTATTCGCCTCGGGAGAATCAGGCCTCAGCGAAGCCTTCAACTTCTTCTTAACCACATCCATAACATCCTTGGCCGCATTCGAATCGTCCAACAGATCCTTTCTAATAATCATCTCCTTCTCCCCGCTCGACTCGTCCAAAAACGCAGCTGCAAAGATCTCTGCCGACGCCGTCACCCTCCGCTCGGACGAAGTGTAGACAGTACAGTTGGAAAGCGCGTCGGCATTCATAATGATCATATCTTTGCGCATGTTGTTTCCAAATTCTTTCGCCTGGTGTCGAGCCGCATGTGAGAATTCTCCACCCCACTTGATGATGAGTTGCATCTTGGAAAGGTCTCCGGAGGATTTGTCGAAGCTGGGTTTGATCTGAACTTTGGTACCCGGCATATCCTTTTTACGATTGATGAGTTGGATGATGAGCTCGAGGTCTTCAGTGTTGGCTCCGGGAAGCGCGAGTGCTTCGGAGGCGGCGGTGGAGACGAGATCGAGTTGAGTTCGAAGGATGATCTCTTCGCGTCGGCCTTGGAGTAAAGCAATGAGCGGAGCGGCCCAGGTCTCCGAGGGTTTGAAGGATCGCTTGAGCTTTTGCTTGGGCGTTCGGTCACCGTGTCGGAAGACTGTAACGGAAGCCTTGAGATTCCAAGCTGAACGTTCTCGTTCTCGTGGGCTCGAACTACCCATTCCACCACCCGAGCTGCCAATCGGCCTTCGAACTACGTTGGTCTTACAGAAGCGGCTGAGGATCTCGGCACACTTGTCATAGTAAAAATCGTTACCCTTGACGAAACTCCAACCATTGACGTCGATGACATAGCTCTTACCCCCTACGCGAAGCAGGTCGAAGCCGCAAATGTTCTGCTTGAACGCCTTGGAGATGGCAGTAGCCATCTTGACCTCTTCATCGCTGAGCTTGGTGATGTATCTAATCTCTTTGCCATCCGGATTTCTCTTGACGACCCCGTCCACGACGGGAGACTTTCTCGTCTCGGCATGGACAAAGTGCGGACCGATGGTATACACCTTGATATCCTCTGCATTGTCTACGTCCATAAACTCCTCGTAGATGTACGAACCGTCCGTCCTGGGCTGCACCAGGTTCGGATCGTACTCGGACGACTTGTTGCCCACCTTCCTGAACAACCTCCTACCGCCGCCCCCTCTATTTTTGGGAAAGTAGATATGAATGTTATGATCCTCGCCCGAAACCGGCTTCTCGACAAAAGGTTTGGAAATCTTTTGGCCGCCGATCCTCAACACATCGTATCCTTCCATGGCGCACTCCTTCAAATCTCTATCCTTCTTCAAATCGGCCCCGACCCTCTTTTTCAAATCGTCAATGATCACATCCTCCAAATCAGGACCTCCATCCCTATCCACCTCCAACCTTCGTGGCGTGGGGACACCGACACTGTCCAAAATCTGCAACACTGCCCTACGATCCCACAGCACCTGCTGCAATCTGAGATCGTTGACCAACACGGGTTTTCGCAGATCCGCATACGAGATGGCTTTGTCGAGAGGGAATCCAGTAGAGAAGAACGAGATGAGAACGTCTACGATGGGCCAATCTTGGACGGGTTCGTCGAGGATGACTTTTTCGCCGAAAATGGTCACGTCAAAGTCTTTGGTGCTGATCAAACGGTTGAGGATGTTCTGCATAGGTTTGCTACGTGCCTTTCGATCCATGGCGGCTACGCCTAGTTGTATACGCTCCATCTTGGCGGATGTTAGAAGAAGGGGGGGAAAGGGACGTGGGTGTTGGGATGGAATGATGGAACGACAAGATAGGAAGGAAAGGAAGGATGTCGTATGCTGAGAAAAGTCAGAACGTGCTCCACAAGTCAAGAAAAAAACAATTAATTGGCACAAATTCTTATCGGCTGTTTCGCTCGGCTCAAACAGTCCGTGCACCCTACCACTCACCGAAAGCCCTCTCTCTCTCTCTATCTCATGTCGAAAACGATAGCATTCGACGCTGCCATCCCTCAGAATCGAGCTAAAATTACAGTGGAAGCCACACACAAAGAGCCGTGGATTATCCAGAGGCAGTATGATTCTGATGATGATGAGCATGCTAAGAAAGCGACCACAAGTACAGCACAAAGAGGTTACGCCGAAAGTGGCAGTATTTTGTGCACGTGTGCGACTCTACAATACCAAGGTTTCGAAGCTTCAACCAACGGTCCAGACTTTGGTAGCATCTCCGCCCTTGTTTCACCAACGCAGCGTCTGTCTGCAGAGTTCGCCTCTTTACCAAGCGATACAGTATGTCGAGAAGACGACCTCGACCTGACACAAAGAGGCGAAGAATGAATTTTCCAGGTCGGCCACTTGGAACTGTGTTGGCCCAAAGCCCCTTTTTGGTGGAATTTCTCAAGAGAGAGAGAGCAAACAACACAGCAACACATCCGAGACCCCCGCTTTTTTTTTTTTTTTTTTTTTTTTTTTTTTTTTTTTTTTTTTTGGCGTTGAGTGATATCCAACACAATCTCAGGGTTCACACGCCCCACCATCCTGTCTGCTCCTAAATCTCAGCTTGATCATTCAGTCCTTCAGCAACCACAGCCTTGCCGCTCGTATTGATCCATTCGCTGCCGTCCTCTGGAGAACAAGCACAAACATCCGCATTCCAAGATTCAAATTGCACCAAGTCGACATCAACATGCCGCCAACACACTCGATTCGATCGTTACAGATGCCACCACGCCATCACGATCCAAATGGCGGCGGTCACAATTTTCCCAACGCACCTCCCTCACCCTCCCTCTCAACCACAACACGAGCTTCTCTCGATTTCCCATCCCGACCCGCCGTCCTCATCACCAGAGCTGACCTACGAACCTCCCTCGCAGCCTACGAAGCCCTGCTAGCCTCTGCAAAAGCCTATACCTCTGCCATGCTCTCCATGGCCAAAGCCTCATCCGATCTCGCCTGTGCCCTCGAGACATGTGCCCGCGTCAAAGGCGCCCACAACTCTGGTCCCGGCCTTCAAGCTGCCAGCGGTCTTCATTTCCTCAAGAGCAACTACGAGCAAGTCCTCTGCGACACGTTTTGGAAAGACTTTTCCATCCCCCTCCTCAGTCACTACGACACCTATCGATCCGCATGCACCGACCGTCAAGTCCTCCACGATAAAGCCGTCACCGACAAGTCCAAAGAGCTCAAGCAGGCAGAGGCACGCAACAATCGCGCTGGACGTAAAAAAGAACGCGATCTCAACTCGTTCCGTCGTGCACTCGCCGAACTCCAATCCCACGTCGACGCAATCGACGAGCTCAAAGCACAGTACTACAACGAGGTGCTCGATGCCGAACAGGAAGTGTGGCAATTTATCGAGAGTAAAGTGGCACTGATCGTAAGATCGCAGATCGAGATCTCGGAAAGGATCAGTTCAAAAGGTTTGAACGATCCTGTGCTGGAACAGATGCTGGCGACCATCCCGGATCCGTTTGGTAGCTATGGACCTGCAAAACAGGATGGAGAGATCTTTAGCATTCTTCCTCCCATTTCGTTGCTCAGTTCGGGTGCCAACAGCCTTCATAATACTAGCACCGAGGCTGCGACAAACGATACCAGCGTGACTGATGCCGATCTCACCTCCGAGGACGCCAGACCAACAGGGACCGCTGCTGCTGCGAATGGAAGTTCGAAAGCAAAACCCGTCCTACCGGCCAACATCATGTCTCCCTCTACACCTAGCAAAGGTCTTTCTCGAGGCATCTCGAGTTCGAGCAGCAAAACCCTAGCTGCATCTGCTACACCCACCCGTCCCCGCAGCAGCAGCAACTCGAACACAATCGACGACCTTCCCTCATCTTCCACCCCGAAAGGATCTCGAGCTACCAACGCCTCTTCAGCTGGAGCCACCCCCAAAGCGCGAAAATCCGCCTCTTGCACGCTCAACGGCCCCACCCACTTGGCAAGAGACTCTCTACTCGGCCTCTCTTCGGTCTCTGAAGCCACTACAGCCATCTCGACTTCGGATGGCAGCCCACATACCGCGTCTGGTGGTCTATTTGGCTCTGAAAGTGTCGATTTTGAAGAACTGCTTTCGAGGGAACAGCTTCGTAGAGACGCTAGTGACAACGGTGATGACGCAGACGCAAATGCAGATGCGGAAACAAACCCTCCATCGACCGCGACCCAAGATTCTGAAGAACCAACGGCTACTCCTGACGCTGCGAACCCAACCGCAGCCGGAAGACTCAGACAGGTCCTAAGCATTATAGAAGAGGACGCAAGTGGACCGTTGAGCAGAGCCGCGAGGATGGGGACTGCTTCGAGACCGGTTTCGTCGGTATACGATGCAGGACCGGATCCGTTTGCTGATCACATTGCTGAGGCGAGACGCTCGGCAAGCCATCATGATTCCAGTAAACCAGCAACGGCAGCAGCAGCAACAGGCGACAGAGATGCAAGGGGAGAAGACGAGACACTTGAAAACAACCCGAGTAGATCGTCAATCGACGATGGTGCCTCTCGTCATAGTCGCACACCGTCTAAACTTAGCATTGATTGAAGGCTCTCAGCGTTGTTTAACGTACAAGATCGCCTCGAGCATGGCATTCATGCTTGGTAGAAACTGGTCTTTTTTTTTTTTTTTAATGATACCCCCTGTTATGGAAGTAAATCAGCTCGAGGATGTGTTTCGTGTCTGAGTGTCTGTGCGAGGAGGATGAAAAGGGTACGTTTTCAAGGGTCCACAAGAGATGGCGAGACGCACTCGCACGAAATAGCAAAGAAAGCAAGGGTTGTGTTAGAAGAGAGAATAACGTCACTCCGCTTGGACGCGCCAAGATGCAATCCGCAGTTGCGACACTGCAAGTTCTGCGTAAACTCACATTGCTCGACCCTAGGATTCCACTTGTCCGCCACCCTTTGGAGAGAATACAGTACATGATGCTAAGTCCGGCAATGTGCAATGGAAAGGCTGTGCATGTTGGGGCGTGTACAAGAGTTGGTGTGACTCGGTGGAGCAGCGTAAGGGGGAAGAGGGTCGTTGGAGTGCTGCTCACAAGACCTCACCGCTTGCTTGCATGTTGCATTTCTTTGACCTTGTTCTGGAAGCTTTTTCGCTGGACTTGTGTGCAAGATTGTTCCCTCACCTCTTCCTCCAATTTTCTTCACGTATATGGTATAGACAGCAAAGAAAGTCTTGCCTCATCCAAAGGCCCTCAGTTACAGAAGAGACTGAACGATTGGTCGAACTGAACGAAAGAGAGACAGAGAGAGAGAGAGAGAGACAGACAGACAGGTGACGATCACTCAAAATCACACTGTACTGTAACACTAGAGCATGCTCGGGCCACCAAAATTGACGTGAGAGACAGAGAAGTTGTGTTTGGAAAATCTGCAGAGCTATGTGATGTTGCAGGGTTTCAAAGCACACAGCTCTAGTGCCTTAGAGGTTGGAAAGGGTGTGAGAGTGGGTCGCGTGCGCCGTTTCGTTGAGGATACCAACACACAAGTAACTTACTGTATGTGGAGAAATAACGGCGGAAGGTGGGAACGGGCCATGCGCGTCACTCTGCTTTCCTCTTTGGTTGAGGCTTAAGCTCTACCTGGCTCTGCTCTGCCGTGCTGCACTGAGGCTTGCAAGCGTCGTCACACACTCACACCACACAGTTCCATCCGAAAGCAGCTGTATTTAAACGCAGACCCTTCCTCCATCCGACGTTGTCACCTTCTTACCACCACACCAACACCACACACACAAACAAACACCTCCAACACTGTTCCAACAAACATACACTCTTCAAACCTCACTTCCATCCGGATCACATCTTGACAATGCGAACATTCCACAAGGTCGTCTTCAAACCCGACTCTCAATCCACCGACGAGTTCATGGTGATCGTAAATGGCGAAGAGTACAAGAAATGGATCAAGGGCGACAAGACCATCCCTCTCGCCGACGTAGTTGACTCGTTCGACGTCTTCCACACAGGCACCGGCGCCCAAGGTATCATGGGTAGACCCTCGAAACAGCTGCTCGATACCGTATTTGACAGCCACAAGGACGTAGACGTCGTCCAGCACATTTTGGAACGCGGTCAATTGCAGACTGCTACCCACAAGGAAGGCTACAGCACCACCAACGACGCCCAACAGGGTCAGAACAGTACCTCCAAAGGCAGCGGTGCCGGTTTCGGTGGTCGTTGATTCAATCTCATGCATTTGCCACCAGCTTAACATGAAGACGTCGAGGAGGCAAAACACTTGCTTATACCGCCAAATCTCCCTAGTCTAAGAGACCCTCATCAACAGCATCCATTGCCCCTCCTCACACCCTCTCCTTCCATTTTTTCCCCCCCATCCAATCCATCCTCATCCTTTCAGCTTCGAATTTACTGTATTACAATCCAAATCATGCCCACACACACACACACACACACACACACACACACACATATGTTCAACGCGCAATGCTTATCCTTTTTTTTTTTTTCAAAGAGTCACACACATAGACACACATCTTGCCGCTCTTGCTCGTTTCAAGTCTTAACCTCTTGCCTGCTTTGAGGTCAAGACGCTTATCACGGCCCACTTTGAGGTGTTTCTGAGTGCTCATCAATTACTCTGCATCAACGCAATCGCAATCGCAATCGCAAACACTCCAATCCCTTTTACGCAAGAGGTGATTTTAACGCCTTCTACGACCGCCAAATGACCTAGCTGCATCTCTACGGTTCCTTCTGGAAGCGCGAATGTTGGCCTCTTCTAGTTTTTCGATATCGTCGTCGTTTAGTCTCTCCAAGAGTGGACCGAATTCTCGCGATTCGTGCCAATCACGCCAGATTCCTTCCAACGGTCGGGGTCCCCGGGATAGGATCTCGCGTACTGTGTACGTGGCGTTGTGGAGTCGCTGAGACGGGGTCAGAGTTGGGTTGACGGTGGTGACGGTCGAGACGGGTGCGACTGCTTCGGAGATCATGTTGGATAGTCGGGCCGAAGAACGTGTGGCAGGTAGGACAGAGGAAGACGAAGGTTGGATGGCAGGGGTGGATGTTCCTTCTCGCGTGGGAGCGGCTGTGGCCGTGGCGGTCAAGTGAAGTGTTTCAACATCTTCCTCATCGTCATCTTCTCCACCTGCTGCAGGAGTATCGGTGTTGCTTTCACCGGTATTACCCGTCGGATCGACAGAAGCACGTGCAGATTCTTCTGCTTTCGCTTCTTCATCCTCCTTTTGCACAGGTGAGGACCTGACCTCCTCCTCCTCTTCTTCCGCAGCTGCACCAGGTTGCACAGATACCTCTCGCGGAGTATTGGTCCCCGTCGCATCGGCCGATTGCAACTGCGACTGCGCTTCCGACGCCGTATCACCTCTCTCGAGCCTCTTGCGCTGCTTTTCGAGCTTCTCCGCATGCAACTCTGCCCACGCCATCTCGATCTCCTTCTCCTTATCCTTCAACACTTTGCCACTTCCCGCGAGTCCCAGTTCGAGTGCAGCACGCTTGTGATTGATCAACTGCTCGCGTACGCTGTTAGCGATCAACGACTGGGCTTCACCAGATAGCCCCAAATCATCGCACAGCTTCCTCGCAAACGATTCCGGAGTGAGTGGCGAACACAGATCCCACTCGAGTCGGTCGCGTAGCATGTGTCGCAGGATTTGCACCTCGTAATCGACAATGACTCGCAGATCGTCTTCAAAGTCGCCTAGACCTTCGCCGGCGTCAAGTCGTTTGGCCATCTGCTTGCGCCACTGACGTTGGAGCTCGTCGGATCGTTCGAGACCCCAATCCCAAGGTCGGCCTTCTTTGGTGGCTTCCTCCTCGGGGTCGTACTGGGACCATTCGGAGGCGGGTAGTGAAAGCTCGCCCTCTTTACCGCTGATGCGTGCAGAGGCCCATACACCGCCAGCGGCGGGTTCCATCTCGATATCGGCAACTCCGGTGGCATCGTCAATCTGCTGGTTGATCATGTTCATGATCTGCGTAGCGTACGGCTCCACGGGAATGTCGAGGTCCTCGAGCAAAAGCTTGGCAAAGTGGTGGGGAGAGATGAGACGCTCGTTCATGTTCCATGTGAAAGAGTCTTTGATGCGATACTGCTCTGCTTCGAGATCGATCTTGATGGGAACCAAGATCTCGTTCCTGCCTGCTTGCCGCGCGAGATCGTCGTCGTTGTGGTATACGTGATTGGTGCGATGGTAGACGCGCTTTGCGACCATCTTGGACGCTGGTGGTGGCAGACCAAGATACGCTCGAGAAGAATCTTCCTCGTCGTCATCGAGGCCCCTTTTGGCACCTCGAGACGCCTCGTCCTCGGTACCTGCGCGCGACATGTCTTCTTCGAACTCGTCGTCGGAACTACCAGCCTCGGCGTAGCGGATGAAGCCAGCAGCGGCGCGCCTGCTGCGTCCGGTGGCACGAGAGGCGCGGTAGGGCGTCGATGCGGTGGAGTACGTGTTGTCGTGGCTGGGAGTGCTGAGTGGGTCGAGAGGCTTGCCAGAAGGATCATACCATTCGGACTGGGGCATGGGCTGAAGCAAGTTGGTGGTGCCTGCCTTGATACGGGCAGGGAAAGTGCTGTACATAGCTTGCGGGATGGTGGGTGCCGATGCTGCTGTTCCAAATGGACGTGGTGGAGCTGATGGCGTGCCCGGTGCGAGTGGAGCAGATCCTCGACCCATAGAGTAAGCCGCTGGCAGTGACTGCAGAGCTAGCTGGCTGACACCATGTGTCTCGTGCGGCATACCAGATGTGGCTGGAAACGAGGGATGAGGGGAGAGCATGTGCTGCTGTTGCGACAAAAGCGCAGAGCCTGCTTGTAACAAACTGCTACCTGATCCCGAAGGTGTTTGGTGGAACTGTGGGCGAGATGCGGATGGTTGCTGGAAGGCTGCCGGCGAGGCATAGCTGGGAGCCTCGTAGCGTGATGAGCTCGAAACACCATTGGCCATGGCAGCAGGCGGCACAGTGTTGGATTGTGTGTAGGGCGATGATGTCGCAGCGGCCGATGTGGATGGCGCAGAAGTCGGTGCAGGTGACGGATGACCAGACGTCGATTGACGCGTTGACCGACGTGGGCGATCCATTTTGAGGATGATAGAGGACAACAAAGAAAGAAAGAAAGGGCGAATAGAGGTGATGGAAGTTGCGAAGGACGAAAGAGGCTTTCGCTCAGCGAGCCGAGGTCGAGATTGGAAGCTGAGCTGCACTCTCTGTGCTTTGGTGCCTTTGCCCCACTTAAGCCAAGCTCAAGACTGATATAATATGATACAGTATGATGTGATGTGATGCAAGTGGAAGAAGAATGAAGGGATGCGGTGTGGTGGTGCAACATGTCGCACACCTTTCATTTCACATCCAAAAAGAGCATCGCCGCGAAATGCGAAAGCCCAGCCAAAAAAAAAGACGCGTTTGTCATGCTTGATCAAATCGGGTTCATCACTTTCCCCGATTGCGGCTCATTCTTCGCGATTCGGACTTCAAAAGGCTAAAAAAAAAAAAAGGGTCCTTCTCACCTCTTTGGCTGCTCAACAGCGCCGCTTTCTTCCTGTTTAAGAAACCACTCGCTACACTACAATCACCATCGATGCTGGCTCGAAACGTCAGAGCGATAGGTCGTCACGCTCTTCGTGAGCACTGCGCCTCGTCTTCTGCCTCTTTGCCACGCTCTTGCCGCTTCGCCCTCGTTGCACCTCCACATGGCGGACCTCAACCTCGTACTCGAACATACGCTTCCACCGCAGCATCGCGCCAGCCCGGCAATTCAACGCAGCCATCTTCTTCAAAGCCAACAAAATCGGGTCAAAGTCTCGCTCACGACGCATTCTATGGCGCCTTCCCATCCAGAACACATATCTGCGGAGAACTGCGCCCCTCACATGCAGACCAGCAAGTCATCCTCACAGGCTGGCTTCAGTCGTCTCGACAAGTGTCCAAGCAACTCGGCTTCCTCACAATTCTCGACCACACCGGTTCCGTCCAGCTCAAAGTTCAACCCACTGCCGACTCGCCCGCCCTCCTCGAATCTTTCGCCTCAATACCTCTGCAGAGTGCCGTCCTGATCCGCGGCAAGGTAGCTCTGCGTCCAAGCCAAGACTCGAACGCGACACAGTCGACAGGCGCAATCGAAATCCTCCCCTCGAGCTTCACCCTTCTCAACCCAGCCACCCGAGATCTCCCCTTTCAACCCTCTGATTCGGTCCACGCAGACGGCGTATCCGCTGAGCTCCGAGCCCGATATCGATACCTCGACCTACGTCGCCCTTCTCTCGCAGAAAACATCCGGCTACGCAGCCGTGTCACGCATGCAGTACGAAACCATCTCTACCACCAGGGCTTTCTCGAGATCGAGACTCCCGTCTTACTTCGTTCCACACCGGAAGGAGCACGAGAATTCCTCGTCCCCACCAGAACATCTTCTACTCTTGCTGCGAACACGTCGTCGGAACCAACCTTTTACGCCCTCCCCCAATCTCCTCAGCAGCCAAAACAGCTCTTGATAGCATCAGGTGTCACGGACAAGTACTTTCAGATCGCAAAGTGCTTCCGAGACGAGGATGGAAGGAAGGACCGCCAACCAGAATTCACGCAGATCGACCTTGAGATGGGATTCGTCAGTGGCGGACCTAAGTCGGATCAGGCAGCATCGCAAAGTGCCACCTCTCCAGAGAGCAAAGAGGTGGATAGCAGAGATGCTCAAGGACAATGGAGAATTGGCGGCCATCAAGTCCGAGACGTCATCGAGGCGCTTGTCTCGCGAATTTGGCAAGTCGCAGGCCGAGGAGAACTGTCCACACCCTTCCCCGTCATGTCATATTGGACCGCCATGTCTCGGTACGGTTCAGACAAGCCAGACTTGCGCTACGACTTGGCCCTACACGACATTTCCTCGGGCTTCATCTCCTCCTCTGATGTTTCAGAGCCTCACGTCACAGAAACAAGCCTAGAGATCCTCCCATACCTCCACTCTTCCACAGGCTCACTCTCCAAGAAGGAACTAGACACCCTCCTCCAACCCTTCAAAGGCAAAGTGGAGCGCTTCCGCATCGCCTCTCCGGACAACATTCACGAGCTAGCTGCACTTTTACTCAAGAAATCGGCTCTCACCCGCTCCTTCCTCTCTGAGCTCTCTGACGACCTGCCCGCATCCGAAGTCAACGTTGAGCATCTCGCATCCGTCCTTCGCACCGCCATCACTTCCGAAACCCAGGTCACAGATTCACCACTCGACATCTTCATCTCTACCCGTCCCAACCCACCCGAAGGCGGCTCTACCACCCTTGGTGACCTTCGCAAGACCATAGCTGCCGCTCTTGCATCCAAGAACCTCCTTTCCTTCCGCACCAACGACGCTTTTGCATGGATCACCGAATTCCCTCTATTCACTTTAGCTGATGAGGATAAGAACCAACTTTCCTCGCTCTCCTCTTCCACCGGTTCTACCACCAGATGGCAATCCTCCCATCATCCATTCACCGCTCCGGTATCATCCGACATTCCCCTCATTACACACTCTTCCCTTGACCCCGATTCCATAGCAAAAGTGAGGGGACAGCACTACGACCTCGTCCTCAATGGGCAAGAGATTGGTGGAGGATCTGTTCGGATTCACTCTCGAGCTTTGCAGGAGACTGTCTTTCGGGATGTTCTCAAACTTGATGAATCGGAGAGGGGGAGATTTGCACACTTGGTACATGCGCTGGATTGCGGTGCCCCTCCACATGGTGGGATCGCTCTAGGTTTTGATAGATTGATGGCAATTCTGTGCAATGCAGAGAGTATCAGGGATGTCATTGCTTTCCCGAAACAGGGATCGGGAACGGATCCTCTCTTTGGTTCACCAGCGCCGCTGAGGGGCGAGGAAGAGTCGCAGGTTGCTGCCGAAGAGTTGTTGCGCATGTACGGTCTTTCAAAGGCCAAGGCGTCAAAGGAAGAAAAGTGAGAATACAATTTGCATTGAAGACCAGCATAGAAATACATTTTCTTTATGGGCAAGACATCTACCACCTCTTCTCTCTCTCCAGTGCCATTTTTTTCGAGTGCCAAGCCCAAAGATAAGACCGACCGAGACAGAGTCTAGATCATATTCCGCAGAAGCACCTTGTAGCACTCCTCATCATACGGCTTACCATCCTTGACAAAAAACTGCGTATCCTCAAAGGGTCTCTGACAAGCCGAGCAAGTAAAGCATTCCGGATGATACTTGCCACCCAACGCCGTAATCAGATCGTAAACAATCGGCTTCTTACATCCCTTACACCTTGGCTTATGCAACGAGACATGGCACTTTTCACAGTACGGATAGCCCTTATGTACGATAAACTCCATCCCGCCATGTTTCACCTTTCCGTTCTCATCCGCAGTCATCAGCCCCGGATCCGACCCAGCTGCAGACCCGGCAGCTTTGGGATCGAGGAACGGATCTCCACAGTTGGCACAGAAAAAGTGCAATTCGTGGTAGCATCGCTCCTTCGTCTCGCCATCCTGACCCGTGAGTTCTTCGTCTTGAACCGTGATGTAGCGTTCATCGACGATGGGCGTGCGACAGTGGAAACATCGTTTGGAGAAGAGTTCGTGATAGTCGAAATGGCAGTAGGGCAGTCCTTCGTGTTCGTAGAATGCTACGTGTTCGAGACCTTCGGAACAGTGGGCACAGACAAAGCAGCCGGGGTGGAAGGTTGTGCCGAGGGCATGGACCACTTTGCCCGCGATCCATTTACGACAACCGTGGCAGCCGGAGCCGCTACCGACGGATGACGCAGAAACCCGCCCATTGATGGATCCAGATTGCGCGTAGGGTGCAGAGGAGGGAGAGTGGCTCGTTCCAGCTCGTTGCGATTTGGCACAGGGTTCGGCGGAGAAAGAGACCGAGATCGAGGGTCCTCGACTTCCATTGCTCGTCTGCGACCGAGCATCGTCATCGTCAGCAGTCACCGAGATGACTGGACCGGAACTTGCCGATGCATCATCACCGTCAGGACCCGAGATCTGGATCGACGGGCCATCATCGTCCCCACCAGGCAGGACGATAGTTGGCACGGCAGCGGGCGATGGCGCTTGTTGGATGATCTTCTGACCAGGCGCAGGACCTGCTCGCGAGACACTGCTTCCACGTCGACGCCTGGGTTTCTCTGGCTCCTCGTCCGGTGCATCGAAGCTAAAGACCGGAATGGGAGGTGCGACGGGCGATGATGGCGCAGCAGGCTTTGTAGCGCTGGAGTTATGGCCCATCGACATGTTTGCCATAGAATCGACCAGTTGTGACGTCTCCTGGTAGCGTGCTGGTTCGTGACGTGATGTTGACGGCTGCGGCGATTGCGAACAGGTGGCAGACTCTTGCGCTGGATTTGGCTGCGCAGCTTGCTGCATTGCATCCTGGAATCGAGCAGGAGCAGAAGGTGCTGTGCGCTCGGGAGACTGTTGATGGCCAAGATCCGGCAAGGCACGTCTGCGGACGGTGCCCGAGTCGACCGAGTTATTGAGGGCCGATCCAGCGCTTTGGCTTGCTACAGGCTTGGCTTCGGGAACTGCCGCAACAGGCTCGCTCTGGCTGGTCGGCAATTCCCGAGCGTGAGTCGATGGGCTGCCTGCCATCCTCGGAGCTGGCATGGGCGGGGAGAAGGTGGTGCTAGCGAGTGCGCTTCGAAGCGGTCGTCGTTGTGGGACACCTCGTGCCATGAGAGCTTCAGCTGCCAGCCTGACACTTTCCGTTCGGTTGAGCGCAGAGGGTGGTAGTCGCGACGTTGTGCCTGCGACAGGCGAGCCTGGGCTGCCAGGATCTCCTTTGGCCAGGTTGGACGATACATAGCTGGATGCGGCTGAGATAGTGGCGGAGGACCCGGAGGGTGGCCTGGGAAGATCACGTCGGACGCTTGCACGGTTGGAGAGGCCCACAGTGCCTGTGATAGGGGAGCCTGGAGCAGAAGGATTGGACGAGGTGCGCGTGGGTTGAGGCAAAGGTCTGCGGACAGAGCCTACGGAAGAGGTCGTCGACTGTCTACTCAAGTCTGTCGCGTAGGCTGGATGCGGAACTTGTGCAGGTACTCCATTGACACCGTTTGTGGCTGGCATGGGTGGAGAGTTCATCTGCATAGCAGGGAAGGCATGCACGTTGGGTGGAATTGCTGAAGGAGCTGCGCCGGGCGAGATAGGAAAGCCGACACTAGCTTGCGGTGGCGAGGCCATGCTGACATTGTGCTGCTCCCACGGCTGTTGCAAGGGCGGTGATGCTGCGTAATAGGTGTTTGGAGCGGGCTGCGGGGGAAGTGGCTGGCTCTGTGGTGCTGGCACCCACGGTTGCTGTTGTTGATGTTGCTGCTGTGGCACAGAGGCGTACTGTGTGGGTGGCATAACATTCTGATGCGAGGGTAGGTATTGAAGATGCGATGCAGGCACGACATTGGTAGCCGCGTAGCTCATGGGCGTTTGAGCCGATGAGTAAGTTGGCGCTGCTGGAGCGTATGCCGATGAGTGCGGATGCGGAGGTTGTGGAGCGTAGATGACGGTTTGTGATGGCTGAGCCGGGTTGTATGGCATGGCTGGAGCACTATCCCGACGTTCTCTTGCATAGCCAGCATAGGCTGGACCAGAGGCAGTATCCGAGTGGCTGTATGCCATGGCCACTGACGAAGGTTGAGGTGGTGGCTGTGCATACACGGAATCCTGAGCTGGAACGTATGGTGGCTGCGGAGATACATGGGCTGGCTGCTGGTAGAACTGATGCTGCTGCTGCTGCTGTTGTTGTTGTTGCTGCTGCTGCTGCTGCAACTGATGCTGGTAGTTGTAAAAAGCGCTCGGTGCGGGGGGAGCAGGGTTGGAGTTGACCTTGGAGCGTGCCCTCTTGATGGGGGAGGAAGGCGTAGAAGAAGAAGAAGCAGCAGCCGCGTCCTTGAGATCGCTTACAGAAGTTCTGCGCGAGCGAGGAGGCTCCGGAGAGTGGGAGCTAGGTGGAAGATAGCCACCGCGTGTATGGGTATCGTTCATCATGCTACCCTTCTGGGATGACAGGGGCTCGTAGGATGAGCTTCGTCGAGGTTTACGAACTGCCGTCGATGGCGGCGGAGGAGGAGCATGTGCGAGCCAGGCGGCCGACATGTCGACAGGTTCTTGTACAGGCATCTTTGATGCGGCTAAGCTGTCTTGGTCGGCTGAAGGTGTGAGAAGGAAGAAGTGTCGCCTGGGCTACTCGCTGTGGGCGCCGATTGGTAGGCACAGCCGAGCGGGCAAAGGTCACAATAGCTCGTGATGACCAGAACGATGCTCGAACGTAGCAGCAATGACGATGATGGTACGGCAGGAAGATGTGGTCGAGATGTAAAGTGGAAGGTGTGGGCCATGACTGCGCACAACACTTAGCTCCGACTGTACGCTTACTTCTCAAGCACAGCCAGGGTTCACAAAACATCAAAAAAACACAGACACACGCTAAGCTTGACGCGCGAGACCAACACCTCATACACACACACAGCCAATTCAACTTCTCCTCGGCAGCTCCTCAGCGCACGACACACCAAAACCCACAAATCATCTGCAATTTTTAGAAAAATAGGGAACACAGGGAGCACAAAAGGGGCACAGTGACGCGACAATGCGTATCGGCAACAGCCTTTTTTTTAAGCGTTTTGTGCGCTGCTGCTGCTATTCTTTCAGGGGGATTGTTCACGCTGCGCCGAGACAGAGACAGGGGCTTTGCCAATCCACAGTACCAACGAGATGATTGAATTATTCTCCGACGCTTCAATCATCCCTTTCAGAGTGGCCGCAGGGAGTGATGTACTGACAGCTTGCCATCGAGTCAGAACGTTGAAGAGATCCATGGTCTGAGTAGTGTGTGGCAAATGCTGCTGCTGCTGCTGCTGTGTGAATCGTGTGGGTGGGTTGATGTTTAGTGTCAATGTTGGTGTTGCTTTTTGACTGACCGATGCTTACATAATAGTTGGGATCACGTGAATCCAAAAAGAGCAAGGCAAAGGAAGGAAGAAAAGAAAGGCTCTCAAATGCTCTGTGTTGCACTGCAGCCGCTGCGCTGACCTTTCGGAAGATCGCGATTTTTGAGTTAAGAAAGCGTGGGAGAAACGGATCAATTTTGGCATCCTTTGCTCTCTGTCTATGACCTTTGGCCATCACCTTGCTCGCCGACACCTTCTGAACCATCACACTGATTCTTCACACGCCATGTCGGCTCCCATCCGAAACTTGCAAAGGGGCGCAACCCGCGCTTTCTCCCAGAGCAGCTCTGCGCTCGTCTCTCGCAATGGCTCAGCATCCTCTTCGGCCCACCCTGTTGCATCCTCTTCGTCCAGCTCGGCACGCTCCAAGCAGCACAACAAGCGCCAAAAGCGAAAGAAGGATGAGATTCTCCGCAAGGCGGTCGAATTGTATCACTTGACCCCGTCGTTCCTCCCAAGCCCACAGCGAGCATCCAGGGCCACCTCTGCCGGCAAAAACTCGGCAGCCTCCTCTTCCGATGCTGCTGCTTCCTGGGAATCTGCCCTGGACAACACCATCTACTCGTCCATCCTCAACACCGACTCGGTCTCCCGACGATCGCCCAACCTTGTTCCAAGAGGTCTTGCCGAATTCTCCCGCGAGCAGTCCAACCGTGCTGCCTCGGTCCCTGCTTTCGGCAACACCGAAGAATTCGCTTCCAGCCGCGCCAAGGACATGAACTCTTTCGCTTCCGATCTCACCAGCACCACTTTCCTCACACGCAGGGAGAGGGAAGCCGCTGCAGCCGAATCAACCGCAGCAGGCCTGTCTGCATCATCCGAACGCACCTTTTCGCAAAAGAACGGGGGTGGACTTGAGCACTTTACCGACGGCGACATCGCCATGTACCATAGGAGGCACAACCACGCTGCTGGTGCAGGTTCCTCTTCCGGTCTCGACAACAGCAGGTACTCTGGCGCAGAGAGGCTCACACATCTCGATCGCATCACTCCCGGCGGAAACGAATGGTACCGAAGCCAGGGTCTCGACACGAGGAGTGCCCGCGTTCGTGACGCCATCTTTGGTACTGTCAACGGTGAACTGCCCGGTCTCGATGTCGTTCGCGAGAGGATTGCAAGGATGAGGCGTGAGAATGCTTCCCAGCGCAGTTCCGCCAACTGAGTTTGGCTTGTCGGCATCACGGTGGCGGCCAGTACCCCGACAGCGTCAGCATTCGGATGCCTCCGACTCGTGTCGATCGACTCGCTGCTCTCTGTATGATCACGATACCATACACCAGTCACCGGTACATCCGACTTTGTCACCGCAACAGTCTGCAATTCTCATTACACTCTCTAACGATTACCTGACATCGTCGGCTATGCCGAACATTCTGCTGCCTGCGTGACCTTACACTCTCAATGACTCAAAGGAGACCGCCTCAGACGCCACAACTGACCTCTATCGATGAGCACCTTCCACCCTCCGGCCTCCAGACCTGCACTCATTCTCGAACAGAGCCGCGCACTGTCAAGGTTCAGCTCAATGGCTTCTCATCTGAGCTTCAGCCGATTTTCTGTTCCTTCCGTCCCTATAAGTAGGGTAGCTAACACATTCATGCGATCCCCCTGAGCTTTTCACGTACAAGAGGATTGCTTCTCGTCTCCGTTCTCCTCAACCATACATCCTTGAACCAGCAGGCGTAGCCGCGACCGTATGGCTATCGCCACAAGCCATCATGTCTTTTGATTCCAAATTCTCTTCTTTTGACAATGTCGCTGCCAGTACCGGCAGCGAGTCAGTCTCCTATCCTGTCGCTTCTCCGTCACCAAGAGCTCCCATCATCATCTTTGGTTCTCAGGGCTCCAGTTTTCTCGATGGCTTCGATGTCATCCTCTCTCTTTCACGTATTCATCCGGAGCTCGCCGCCTTTCTCTCCTGCGCTCTCGATGCCGTACGCGTTGAGCTGCAAAGCGTCGCTGATCGACACGACGGTACGAATCTTCCCAACTCACAAAGGGAATCCGAGGTAGAGCTGCTCAGTCTCCTTCCTCCATTCGAGCCTTTCTCCGACTTGAAGACGCTGGTCAACTTTCATCATCGAAACGGCCTCAAAGATCCGGTCATCAATGGCGTGCTCCTATGTCTCCTCCAAACAGCATACGTCGTCTCGGTCTGCTGTATATCACGTCAGGACGATAACGACCCCGATGATCTGACCCATAGATTCGAGGCAGTCTGGACAGCTATCTCTCAGCCGTGCTCACACCTTCTGGGCTTCTGTACTGGCGCTCTTTCTGCTTTCACGATTCGACCGTTGGTGGAGAACAGGGTGAACGATCCTGCAATCAGCATCTGGGCATATGCACAGGAAGCAGTCAAGGCAATTCGCATCTGCTTTTGGATCAGCCTGCGCTCGGCTCAAGCTCGTCTTCGCCTCACCGGAACACAAGGTTGCGACACTTCGTCCGACCCTTGGAGCATCGTCATTGCGGTCAAGGATCCAGACTACGTCGAAAAGGTCTACCTGCGTCTATCCAAGCTCAACGAACTCGACCAACAACGTCCATTGGACAAGCCCGTTTCGCTCGTCGTCACCGCTAGAGCAATCGGCCAGATTTCGATCGGAGGACCTCCTCGGCAGTTGGAGCGTTTCAAAGCGTATCTCATCGAGCATCTGGGAGTCAAATGTCGAGCCTTTCCTCTGCAAATCTTCTCGCCCTACCATAGTCCAGATCTGGAGACCGAAGCGTCCCTGGTGATGCTTGACCTCGAGCGCCGTGGTCTTGTCGACGATTCCTCTTTACCACCGAGTCAGAAGATCTTGTGGGAGACAGCAAATGCCAACATTCTCGCAGAGTCTAGCTTGCGTGGGACTATGCGTGCCCTGATTGGCAGCAATCTCTGTTCAATCGCAGACTGGGACGCGATGATCGACAACCTTGTGTTGCTGGAAGGGGAGCTACCGGACGCCGCGCCATTGGCTACCAGCACCATTGTCTCCTTCGGTCCCGGATCTAACCTCGCAACTGATCTTAGGAAGCATCTCTCCGGCCAGTCTGATCAACCTCCTTCAATCGAAACATTCAAAATGCTTGACGTGCCAGCACTTTGTCAAAAGTGGATCTCGTCCAAGAACACATCAGGGCCGATGCTTCCGCTTCTTCCGCAGCCCGACGTTCACGGCGAAGAAGTCGTCATTGTGTCGATGGCTTGTCGCTTTCCAGGTGAGGTGCGCAGTCCGGAACAGCTCTGGACATGCCTCGAGACAGGAAGATCCACCGTCACAGAGATCCCGAAGCACCTCTTCGATATCGACGCTTACTACGGCGAAGGAAAGAATCAGACGTCGGCGAGACACATGCATGCCCTACCAGAGAATGTGGTCAAGTCGATGGATGCCCGACTCTTCAGTATGTCACCCAAAGAGATCGAGCAGCTAGACCCGCAGCACCGGCTCGTGATGCTATGCTCGTACGAGGCTCTTGAGCGAGCTGGCTACTCACCCGAGGCCAACTCTCCGTCTTGTTTTGACGGGAAACGCATCGCGGTCTGCATGGGTGCGAGCTGGGACGACTATCGAGAGAATGCCAGCTGGAACATTGGCAGCTACTTCATTACGGGCAACATCCGCGCCTTCATCCCAGGTCACATCTCTTTTTCGCTCAAATGGGAGGGTCCGAGTGTGTCGGTGGACTCGCTTGAATGCTCTGCGGTTTCGGCTCTCCAATGGTCGAGGCGGGCACTTCTCAGTGGACAGTGCGATGTAGCCTTGGCTGGTGCTGTCAATGTTCTTACGCAGCCGCAAATCTTCATTGCGATGGACAAAGAGGGTATCCTCTCTCGTAGCGGTACGAATGCGACATTCTCATCCAAGCTCGATGGCAAAACGAGAGGCGATGGCTGTGGCGTTCTGCTTCTCAAAAGGCGTTCAACCGCATTGCAAGATGGCGACAGGATCCTCGCGACTCTTTCAGCGGCTAGGACCACATACCATGGCAAGGCTACGGACGATGAAGGCGTCGCCGCTCGTCAGTCCGACTTTCTCGCTCAAGTCATGTCCGAGGCCGACATGTGTGCCCGGAACCTTGTGCACATCGAAGCCAGCGGATCTCACTCGCAGCAGGTCGAAGCAATCGAATTCGATTCGTTCGCTCGGGTGTTGGCAAATCCGAAAGTTGCATCGAAGATGCCACTCAACGGTGGTATCTCTGTCGCAAGCTCGAGACCCAACATTGGAGCAGGAGAAGCAGTTTCCGCCATCGCTTCCGTGATGAAAGCCGTCTTAATCCTCGAGAAGGGCAGCGTTCCGAGGCAAATCTCCATCGCTCATCCCTCTCTGCTTCAACCCAGCATTGCAGCTATTTGTGAAAGCTCGGATCTGTTTGTGCCGACACAAGCACAACTCCTGCCATCATCATGGCGCGAAACAGGGCGCACTGGCATTCTTGTGAACAGTCTTGCCACCACTGGGTGTCATGGAGTCGTGTTGGTGCAAGCACCCACAACCGCCGAGGTGTCTTCCTCACAGACTCTGTCGGCTGTCAAATCACCTTCTCCCGGCGCCGAATGCGCATGGATCTTTGTCCTTTCCGCAAAGACAAAGGATTCTGGCGCGATGCTGAAAAAGGAGCTCATCGACTATCTTCAGCGAGAGGTATGCTTGGCGGATCTGAGCTACACTCTTGCTTGCCGCAGGACACACCACCCTTTCCGTCTCAGTGTCATTGCCTCTGACCAGGATGAGCTCATCAAGCGTCTTCGCGGTGCCGACTTCATCGAGGCTAAGCCAGCGGCCGATCTACCAGGCTTTGGCCTACTCTTCCAGACGCTGAAACCTTCTTCCGTCCATGGTCTCGAGGCGCTGGTCAACCTCACTTGGAGCTTGAGGGACCGATACGAGGCGCTCACATCAGCTATACCTCCCTCCGATGCTCATAGAGTGACCCATCATCAGATAGACCTGCTGCAGATCTGCTTAGCTTCGCTTCTTGAAGATTGTGGCGTACGCCCCGCCGTCGTTAGTGGCAGTATGGCTCCAGCGCTCCTTTCGGGTGGATGCATCGACCAACAGACTCTTTTCGGTGAGCATTGTTTGAGCCAATTCATCACCGGCGAGCACCGTCTCAAGCTCAATGTCCCGAAAGAAGCCGCGAAGCTGGTGACGCATGAGGGTGACATAGTCCAAATGTCGTCTGAGCTTTCCCTTCTTCATGCCCTTTCAGAGTCCTCAACTATCGAGGTCGAAGGGAGAGGGCACTTGCCTGACAGCTATCGCTGGATCAAGATTGGTGAACTAGATGCCAGCGACGTGGTGGCAAGAGACCCTCTTCTAGTAGCTACCTCTGAGGCTCAAAGCCTTCAAAGGTCCTTGCTTTCTTCGCTGGGCTCTTTGCATCAACAAGGTTATACCATTCGCTGGATCGAATATTTCCGACCTCACCTCCATCATCTTCAGCTGATCAGCGAGCTACCCACATATCCTTTCCACCTTCAACAGTACTGGATGGAGTACCACGATCGCAATCT
Organism: Ustilago trichophora; assembly: GCA_900323505.1. Lineage (NCBI taxonomy): Eukaryota > Fungi > Basidiomycota > Ustilaginomycetes > Ustilaginales > Ustilaginaceae > Ustilago > Ustilago trichophora. Next base: position 173,976 of record OOIN01000041.1, read on the forward strand.
CTTGCAGACCACGGTGCCAGCTCAAGGTGCCGTGGATGCTGGTAGACGAAGCGCCGGTCTCAGCTTTGGTCATGCTCAAAGTTCGGGCCAAGAACAGACGTACGATCCGCCTACGCAGCCCTTGTTGACGTTGCAGATAGCAGCCAATGGTGCATCGGGATCCGGATTCGTGGACCTGGTCTTTGTCTCCGAGCTCACTGACGAGATCCAGACAGCTTTGCTGAAAGTTTCGACACCCTCGGCGATGGCTATCGAGTTGATGGCAGAGGCTGCGAAAGAGGCCAGCGAGACATCGACTCAGAGTACCTTGGTCAGCGAATCGCACCTCTTGTGCTTGAGCGAGGTAGAGCTATCCAGTACCAGAAAGCATCTGACGAAAGCCCACGAAATCTTGCTTTCTGTGAGGGAGCATCTATCGGGCGACACGGAAAGAGAGGGTCACATCGACATGCATCTTGAAGACAGATCGCCGCTCATTGGCACGTCTTCCTACCGATGGCTCAGTGGAGAAATTCTTGAATCGCGATGGTCGAGGCTACAGGAGCAGCTGGAGGAGAAGATCCGCCACATCAAAAGCGATGGCGAGATGCTGGCCGGGCGGCTGGTATACAAGAACATTCCTGGCGATTTGGCAAACAGAGCAAGATCCATCCAACGCGCCTACGTTCAGATGCCTTCGCGAGAGGTGGTCTTTTGCAACCACACCCCATCTCATGATGACGCGGTGATCAGCGATGCACAATGTGTCCTCCCTCTGCTCCTTGCGACTCTGGAAGAATGTCTTCGATGGCTGCTGAGGGATCTCGACAATGAATCGGACGGTGAACACGAAATTGTTGGGATTGGCGACATTGTCATTCGAGACGACTGGCTCGATGAGCTGAAGCAGACACTGCGCTCGCCTAAGGACTACACGGCCTTGGTTACGCAGTCTCAGCACGCTCGCTCGATCGACGAGCCCATGATAGGAGCCCTGTTCGACATGTTACTCCTGGACGGGAACTCACGCATCGTCGGGGAGCTCAACCGCATCAGACTTGCAAAGTCCGATGCCGGCCCAAAGAAGTCAGCACCTCAGCTCGATACCACTTCAGCTCCACACGCCAAGAGCGAGCCCAATCAAGCTTCGAGCTCAGTTCCGTCGCGCGAGCCGGATGATCCAACAATGCTGAGCAATGCATCCCAACCTTCTGCAAAGAAGCCTGATCAAAAGAGACGGACAAGTCGTGCTGCCGGTTTGCACGCCCAGATCCTCGGAGTCCTCGCCTCTGAGCTCGGTATCGCCGTCGAGGAGATGAAGCCGAGCGTCAAATTTGCCGATCTCGGACTCGATAGCCTTATGTCGCTGGTATGCATGTCGACGCTCGAGACCTTGAACTTGGGCTTCGAGATCCCGCAGTCGCTGTTCATGGAATGCGACAGTCCCGAGGAGCTGCTAGTTTATATTGAACAGCAAGTCGGCGAAGATCCTCCTCACGATGATGCAGAAGACGGCAAAGAGGCCCTCATGCCCGAAGACTCTAGGCTGTCTGCGGATCCATCCGCCAATTCCAACACGACTAGCGTAGAATCACCTCAGGGTCCTCAAGCAGCGCACTCAGTTCCCAGCAACTCGGCAATCGAAGAGACCATGCGGATCATCGTTTCGACAATCGAGATGGAACTAGGTGTTGCAGAAGGCAGCATTGATCGTGACGCCAATTTAGCCGACCTTGGCATGGATTCGCTCATGTCCCTGCTCGTCCTTGGCAATCTATCGGGCACGCTGCCCATCGAGCTACCATCTTCGCTTTTCATGGATTGCACTTCGCTCCGTGAGATCCACGCTTTCTTGAAATTTGAGCTTGCTGGATCCTCCGATACTGCTGCACAACCTGACACTGCTGTCGAGCAGCCAATGTCGGTGCCAGCTCCAGCTCCAGTCCCAGTTCCAGCCACATGCTTCACAATTCCTGCACCTAAAAAGCCCGTTCTGATCCAAAACGGCACCAACGCAGGTAGCAAAACCCCGCTCTTCCTCCTCCCCGATGGTTCGGGCATGTCAACGGTCTACCAATTCTTCCATGCGATCGATCGACCCATCTATTCGATCAACTCTCCCTTCCTTGCCTCTGCCTCCACGTGGAATAGCGGCATGTCCCAAATCACCCAGTACTATCTGGCGTGTATAAAACTCATCCAACCCCGCGGACCTTGGCTTGTGGGAGGGTGGAGCTTTGGCGGTATGGCAGCGTTTGAGATCGCTCAATCCCTCGCCTGCTCCCCTGGTGCAGCAACCGATAGGATCGCCGGGCTGTTCCTACTCGACACGCCCTGTCCAGCACTGTACCCTCCTCTCCCGATGAGCATCGTCGATTGGATCTTCACCGCACCTGAAGTGAAAGACATCGCCCCGCCCGCGCTCTCTCCCAAGCTCGTAGCTCACTTCAAAGCCACTGTTGACAATCTCGATGGTTGGCAGCCGAGTCGGTTCCAGGAAGGTGATGAGAAAACGCCGAGTGTATGGTATATCGTCGCGGACCATCCACTACCGGGCAAGATCGAAGATGTCAAAGAGGTGAATGCTACGGTCAAGTGGCTGTTCAGAGCGAATCGTGCCAGGGAGAGCGGTACGGACGGATGGGATACGTACATTCCAGCTAACAAGATCCAGGTCAAAGCCGTGGCCCAGGCAAACCACTTTACGCTGGTGAGGGAGGCGGTGCAGGATCAGATCGCGCAGATTCTGGCAGAAGCCTGCCAGGTTGCTTTGGAAGCTTAGTGGCGGCTTGCTGTGATGAAGTCGAACCTTTCAATCCTCGTCAAAGCAATCGGACGGGCTTCTGCAAAGACCTCTAGGATCATAGCCCTGACTGCCACACACAAACATACAATGTCGTCAAAGCAGATACAGTTGCGAGTCATGTTCCAAAGAAAAAAGCCTAAAAAAGTGTCCGAAACAAATCTTTGCCACCATCACCATCACCAGCATGGTTGGGCCGGTCTGGAGGTAACATCTTCCCAAGACGTCAATCAGATGCAAAGCACACACCCCTCCCAACACTCTTTTTCCCCGTCACACACGTTGCGCCAAGATCGACACCTGCTTATGCCATCGAACCTGTCACACATATGCACGTTTGTTGGTCATGCAAAGAGATGTTGTTTGTCGAAAAGAAAAGTACAAATGTGAGACTACCCGCCTTGAGTAGCGACGAAAGCGGCAGTATCTCTTGCGTTTTCGAGATCGCTCAGTGTCTTTTTGTAGCTTCCCAGACCCGGTACTGCATGGAGCATTCTAGCGAAGCCTTCGAGGAGGACGTTAAAGTTGTCCATTAGGAGGTTGAGTTCGGATTCGTTTCTAGGGACGGCTATGAGTTGGTCCCATATCTCGTCGTGAAGCTGTTGACTGCTTAGCTTGAGTACGTCTGCGACCATTGCAGGGTACGGATGACGCCAGGGAGCGTTTGCGGAGTCTTCGATTGGGGTGAACTCTGTTTCCTGAGAAGCTGAGGAAGAGGAAGGAGAGGATGGGCCGGAACGACGACGGTAGAAGGCACCTTTGCGAGATTTTCCATCGGTTGCAGGAGGCGGAGGAGATGCACGACCTATTTTGGCAGAAGCTTCGAGTTTCACCGACTCGGCATTGATCAGAGACGCCATTCGAGCCATGCCGAGTGCGGCCGATCGACCGATGATGCGTCGTTCAACGGATGAGAGAAGCATGATCGAGCGAAGTTGCTGTTGTGGTACCGAAGGAATCGCATTCGCGGGTGAGGTGGACGCAGAGCCAGGTGAACCGTTCGAAGACCCTCCCGACCCATTGGTTTGAGAAGGCGAAGATCCTTTCTTCCCACCAGTGGGCGGACTACTCATCGACATCGGCGAAAAGGAAACATTCACCCCACCTCCATTTCCATTCGACGAACCCTTGCCACCATGAGTCGCACCATTCGCAGCATTAAACGCCTGAATCAACTCCAACTCCTTCTGTTCGATCTTCTTCGCCAACTGGGTGAAATGCAACACTCCGAGATGGATATGAATCACAAAGAACGACAACATCGTCCTCGCCTGTCTCGACAGATGCACAAACTCGTCCAGCGCCTTTGCGATGAGATGGTCAAAGATGTTGTGAAACAGTCGAATCGCTTCGATGACGTTCATGACCATCTTCTCGATCTTGTCAGAGACGATGCTGCCGCCACCGTGGACGAGGGCTTGGATGGGGTCCGTCATGCTGAGTAGGCCCTCGGTGGCGGTGTGGAGCACTCCGACGCGGCGCCAGATGTAGACTTCAACTGCGGTACCCCAGGCGACGCCGAGAAGGACAACTTGCTCGTTGAGGCCTCCTCCGGGGTTGTTGATGTTGATGATCGGCGCGTTGGTAGGACCGGGGGCGTCGGGATCGGTGGCTCCGATTAGCACATCAAAGGGGATAGCGTTGGCGAGGGCACCAGGGTTGCGGAGTAGAGCGGGGATCAGATCGCGAGCGCATGCTGCTCGCTCCATGATTCTACGTGACATCTCGGTGTCGACGGGGAAAGAGCCGCCCTCTTCGGATTCTTCGTGCATGTACGATTCGGATGTTCCCGGGAAGGCTCCAGGTGGAGCCTGTCGGGAGGGGAGGAGGTTGAGCGCGTCTTGGATTGCAAACAAGGCCTCGGCCGTGCGATCGGGAGGGCTCGTGTCGCTACCTGGAGAAGGCACGGGACCATGCGCTACGCCAGGGTCGGTGCCAGATCCGATACCAGACGATTGGTAGACCAAGTTGTCCTCGCGCATGCTGGAACGTCGACCTTGAGAAACGTGCGTCACGGTGTCGATCAACAATCCGAACCAGCCTAGTGATTCCGCCAGACCCATCAGATCGGTTGCGATACGGCGTTGCTCCATCACCTGCGGGTTGCCACTAAGCAGAGGGTTCTTGGAAGCCTTGTCGACCGTGCGCACAAGATCTCTGCATCGCTTTACGAACCACTCCAAGTGCCTCGAAGCGGTCTCTAGCGCAAAAGCGGCATCCTCTGCAGCATCTGCACCCGAACGAGAACCTCCCTCAGCCAGCGCACCCGGCGGTGGAGCCGTTACACCGAACAAGAACAACCCGTAGGCAATTCGACATGACCGTCTCGGTGCCAGTTGCAAGATCAGCGATCGTGCGCGCTTCCAAGCTGCAGTAGCGATCCGATCGTGTGCATCGCGATAGTTCTTTCCATCGGCTGCATTGCGCGAAGCTGCGTCAGCGGAAGACGATGTCATCTCGTCATCGAGACGGAACTGACAGGCATACGCAAGCATGGCTGCTTTGACTGCTTCATCGATCATCAGATCTCTCTTGGATCTGCGCCAGCCTCCGGGACCCATACCGACGATATCGGAAAAGATGTCGTTAAAGTGGGCCGAAGCTTCCTGTGCTGATCCCTGTCCACGGGGTTCAACCTTTGCGGGAGTCTGCTGTGGCTTTTCGCCCCAAACGCCCATCTCTCCGCCGAGATGGTCGAGACCGTAGACGAGGTAGAAGAGGTTGGGCTGGTGTTCTTTGCGTTCCGATGGGGCGTCGACGTGCCACGAGGCCCATAGTCGTTGAGACAGGTTGAGTGCGTCCAGGCCGATGGCGCTCTTGATGTAGGCGCCAAGGTCGCCGTCGGTGCGCAGAGGCGAGCAGGCCCTTGAGAGCCACAGATTGGCGTTGGGCTCGACCGTGTGGACGTAGAGACGCATGCGGTTGGTGGTGAGAAGCAACGAGTCGGCGCGCATGGCAAAGCGGACGTTGGGGCCGGTCGTTGACAGCATCTGAGATTCGCTACGGCTTTGGAAAGTCTTGATGAGCTGATCTCGAGCCTCGTTGTTCTGTGCACCGGGCGAACTGCCTTCACTTGACACCGACTTGGAGCGCATGCCGTTCTCGGATGAGTCGTCTGCAATGGCTCGCTTCTTGCTGCCTTGAACAGGAGGTTCATCCTTGGTTGTTTGGGCAGCCTGCTTGCTCTCTCGAACCGAGTCGGCAAAGTTGGTGGTGCATTCGATGCCTCGTCGCTGACAGTTGGAGCAGACGAGCTTGCTGTTGCTCGATGCGTTGCTGGAATCTTGGCCGGCATCGGACATCTTGCGCTTGTCACCCGTGTTGCCGTTCGTGGCTTGATCATCGTCTGCAGCTGTGGCCTGTGAAATGTCGTTGCCATCTGCGTCGAGACGCAACTGGAAGTCACAACCACGCTTGGATGCGCGACACTGGTCACAACTGATGTTTTGCCTTCGACGTGTTCGACGACGTGGTGGGATGCCGTCTCTCGAGCCTGTTGCCGAAGTTTGGCTCGTGCTAGCGCCGTTGGCGTCTTGAGCCGACTGGGAAGCATCGTTGTCCTTGGCTGCCATACTTTCGAGGTCGCCTTCCGACTTGATCTCGGTGAAACGAGAGAAACCGGCATCGTCGAGGATGGCAGCAGCCGAGTCAAACGTGTCGGAGCCGCCGTTGGGACCGTGGTTGGATGTGAAGGGTTCAAAGTAGCCGGCTTGCGCCGTCGAGAAGCCATTCGAAGGATCGTTGAGGTCTGACGGGACAGAGCCCATGAGATTCAGATCGAGGGGCACGGTGCCATCCGCTGGCCACACGGATCCTGGTGGGGCTACTGAATAGAAGGGTTCGTCGAGAGTCTGACCGGCAATGTAGGCCTCGGCGATGGGGTCTTCGAACGTGGTGAGGTAGTTTCGCTTTGGATCTGTGAGGTGCTCTTTGGAGCGTGGGGGAAGCAAGGCCTCTTGGAGCGAGCTTGAGCTTGCTGGGAAGTGATGGGAAGACGGCAAATTCGAGCCGATTGCGGATGGTGGCAGCGACTGAGGAGGAAGAGGTTGTTGTTGCATAGATGCCGCCTGTTGCGACGCTATCGAAGGAGTCTGGGAGGAAGACGTAAACATGGGCTGGGATGGCTGAGGCAGACCACTGGGCGAGCTGAAGGGAGGTGACTGGAAAGTGAATTGCTGGTGGTGGTGGTGGGGATGTTGAGAGTTGTTCTGTTGCTGCTGCGGTGTCATGGGTGACTGCAAATGCGGATGTGGCTGAGGATGGAAATGCGACTGCGGATTGGCAAAGTTGGTCATGGGCTGATTCTGAAAGTCGGTGCGCGGTACACCTTGTTGGAAAGCCTGTGCATGATGTTGCTGTTGTTGGTGTTGCTGGTCATCCCTATACTGTTGTGGGAACACGTTGACGGGTTGAGACCTGAACATGTTGTCTTGGGAAGGAGCCTGCATGTTGGTGGCGGATGACCACCGATCACGGATGGGTGTTTGGCTCGTGCGTATACGATTGTTACGGTAGAGATGTTGGAGTAGTTCTGACTGTACTCTATTGGCGCGGTGAGCTGGATCAAGAGCAAGACTCAGGATGCATCGTCGAGTGGGGGCGTTATAAGGATGTCGAAGCCGCAGAGAAGTTTGACGTCTGCAGGGCTCGAAGAGAAGCGTCGGATGTTGAGCCTACCACTGCTCGTCCGAGGCTGTCTCTGGATGTAAGAAACAATCCGAGATGAAGCTCGCAGTGTTCAAAGCGTAAAGCTGCGCAGAACTGGTTTGGAGAGCCGTCGGAAGCTTTCCGAGGAGGAGTGGTGATGATCGGATGAGAGAAGAGCGAATATCCGAAGGGCCGAACGTTCGACTTGGCCGGCAATCGATCGGTGCTTGAGAGAAGTTGCGTGGGATAGCAAGACGCACGAGTTGCAGCAATATGCGCGATGTATGGCGATGAAGATAGCGGAGAGAAAAAGGATCCGAGAAGCCGATCCCGATGTGGGTGGGCAGATGTACTGTACTGTATCCGGTGGTAGAGTGGCGATTGTCGAGAGAGAGAGAGAGAGAGAGAGAGAGAGAGAGAGAGAGAGAGAGAGAGAGAGAGGGATGCGCCAGTGAAATGCAGCGTAGAATGAAGCGCGGTGGAAACAGCAGAGTGGGTTGAATGGTGAACGCCGAGAAGAAGCAATATGGAGGAGAATGATGATGATGATGATGATGATGATGGAGGAGGAGATGATGGTGTTGAAGATGGAATAGACTGAGATGGGATGAGAGGATAGACTGTGACTGTGACTATGTGAGTGTTGAATGCGCCAAGCTATCAGCTGCTTGCCAAAAGCGAGTGAGTGAGTGAGTGAGTGCGGATGGACCGAGAGTCCAAAAGAGAGGCGAGGATTAGCTGCAGCTGAGCGCGCAGTTTCGCGCCAAATGCAGCCAGACGACCCAAGAGGGTTGAAAATTGGGAATGTTTAACGCGAAAAGAAGAGTGAAAAGGTGCCTTTTTTTGGTGCTTAAACCAAAGGGTCTCAGGTTGGGAGATGGTTTGAAATGCGGAGAGAGGCTTGAGAGAAGCGAGCGAGTGAGCGAAGTGGGGAAAATAGAATTGAAAAAGAGAGTGGCTGATTGACTTGGTTTACTGAGTCTGAAAATCCCATCAGATGCGTAAATCAGCTGGTGTACTGTATGTGTGAACGGAAAAGTTGTTTGTGTGGCTGCATACAAAGTCGATCCGAATACTGTATACCAGTCGGCACTCGATCAGTGTCTAGAATCCGAAAATTGCGGGGCCAGCGGGCCGACCCAAAAATAAAAATAAAAATAAAAATAAAAATAAAAATGGTAAAGCTTTTTTGTGTTACGTTTAAGCGAGCCATAGACTGGCACACGACTTCCGGATCAGCCGTTCACAACCGTTGTCGTCTTGGTCGGCGAGGAGAGCTGACCGGAATAAAAAAGATCGGTTGATCCGATCCGATTTGCCTTTAAACCAACTTCATCGTGATTGACACAGCCATCCGAACGCCGTTGTCGGAAACCACCTTTACAAGGCTGTGCTTTTACTCTGTTTGTTCTCTCTCTTCGGCGCCAAGTCGGTTCACTCGTCGTATCGACCGCTCGAAAGAGCGAGTGAGCGAGTGAGCGAGTGATTGGACAGTAGTGACAGATCATCAAACGCAGCTTCTTTTCCTTGGATATGGTTCAAACACGTACAGTACACGGTCCTCTAGAATCAAACATCCTTTCTTGATCGCCGACGGAAAGAGACTGCCTTGGCTAAGTTATCGATATGACGAGAGGTCCATTCACCGTCAATCTCGTTCTTTCACAAAAGGGTCCAAGCGTACTGATCCAACCTACAAGGCGCGAACAATGCCCATATTCTCATTTTTGTACAATGCCCAGCATGGGTCGAACCTTGTCTCATGATCATACTAATCACAACAGTGTGCGTGTGGGCTTTCGATATCTACACCAATTGAATCAAAGTGCTCTCTTTGACACATGCTCACTTTCAGGAACATACCACACACTCAACATACCAATTATGACTATCAACATTGCATTGAACAATACGGCGATGTTTTCAGTTGAACCCTAATTACAAGCTACTGTAGGCTCAAAGCTCCAAAATCAGCTCAAACAATCCGAGAGCTTAACTTCAAGCTCATTGCCCAGTTGCAGCTCAAACTTGGAAAACGTCTCGAGAATCTCTCGCATCGAATCTGTCAAGCTCCGATCTACGCTTTCTGCTCCGCTGGTCTTCCAAGCTTCCCTCAACTTCTGCTGCTGTTGTTGTTGTTGGCTGTTTGCGTTGATGCTACTTTTCTCGGCTTCGGGGCCGTCAGCTTGCTGTAGGTTCTTGTTGCTGGTACCGTTGTTGAGCTGTGCTTCGAGTCTTTCCAGCTTATCATCGATTTCGATGGCGCGCTGTTCGAGGTCGAGCCCAAACCGGCGGATTTCGCTATCCAGATCCACCATCGCCATCAACACCCGCTTGATGTCCTTCTGCACTGTTCCGTATGGATCCTCACCAAGGCTGTGACACAGTAGCTCTTTGAGGGCCAACACTGCACTCACGGTACGCGCTGCATCACGTCCGACGATCGAGCCTGCGTCGCATGCTGGTGATTCTCCGAACAACGCTTGTCGTCGTCGTGGTCCAAACAGCACATGCTTCGCATCCGCAGGTAACAGCTTCCACCCAATCGTCACAACGCCGGTGATGACCTTCGTAAGGCTCTGGACACTCAGCAAGGATGATGGGTTTGCTGCTGGCTTGACTGCCTTGGCACTACCGGCGCTAGAGCTTCCAGTTGCTGCAGGGGTTTGTGTTGGGGCAGCGCCTTCCTTTGGTGCGGTTTGACCGGCTGCCAATTGGTCCCAGATCGTGGATGTGGATTGTGTGTTGCTCTTTTGTTGCTGCTGTTGGACGGTCTGCTGCGATGCTGGTTGTGCTGAGGGTTGGCTTGCAGGCACCGGTTGACCTCGTCGAACGACAAATTGCTTCTGTGCGTCGAGCAATGCCAGACATCGATCCCTGATATGCGTCCAAGCCGCGATGTCAGAGTTGACATCTCGATAGATACCAGCTCGGCTCTCCTTGTCGCCCGCACTGAGACGGGCCAGCTCCGAGAAGGCATGATTCGAAAAGAAGACGATCGGCTCGTCGATCCCGTCCAAAAGCAGCCGATTCGGGTTCTTGGCGTACTTGCTGAGCGCCGCAAGTGGATGCGAGAGATACACATCCAACAGCAGATACGCCGTCTCTACCGCACACACAGCGGCAATGCTGAACAGAGTAGCACGGATGGACACGTCAAAGTAACCGAACTCGACGCGGAACGATGGCACCAGCAATCTTCGCATCAGTCCTCGGGAACCCAGTACGAGCAGCACTGCGCTCCACATTCGAATGCGGATAATGCTGTACAGTACGAGACTCGATGTCGATGCCAGGGCTGCGGCAGCCACTGCTTTGGGAAGTCGAGAGCCAAACGCGGTGACTACCCGGTCCTTGATCGTTAGATTGGCGTCGGAAGCCAACACTGCTGCATCGAAGACAGGTGCTGCGGCTGTTTCAGGCGATGGTAGGCATCGGAAGAAGATCGAGTAGAAAGCTCCGAGGACAGCCGAGTGACCAACGAGATAGAGGAACCGTTCGTTGAGGTAGAAAGAGCCATGCGACTCGACCCAGATTTGAGGGCCCCATCCACCCGACTGCGAAGTGAGAAGTGCTGCATAGCCGAGTGCCAGGATGATGAAGGCGGCGATGTGTTGATAGATCGAGTACAGTGTGGATGCGTCCGAGAGCGCTGCCGAGAATTGCTGGGCTTTGGAAGACGCCAATCGAGCAGGTGGAGTAGTAACCCTTGAAAGATTTCGCTTTCGCCTAGCCAGCAGAGGCAAGACACCAAAACCGAACGACGTCAAGCTAACAACAACGGTGAGTGGCGACGCGAGTGCCAGAGAGACGATCTTGAGAAGTGCTGATGTCAAGAACAGGTGCCATGCAATCGCAGCCAAGAGGAACGCTCTCATCTGTCGTGGTTGCAAGGCAATCTTGACCACATCGCGATACTTGGACGGCAACTGCGCCTGAGGCACAGCCGCGAGACCAGATGGCATCGCCTCGATCACTTTTGCGAAATTGTCGAAAAAGCCTCGATGGCTTGGACCCGAGCTCGTGAGATGGTGAAGGAGAGTAAGAGAAGGTGTTGTTGTGTTGATGTTGATTTGACCTTTTTGTGTGACTTTTTCTTGCCATTTTCGCCGTGTGGAGTTGACAGCAAGTCTCGTTCTTCTTCTCGCGCGAGTTAGACTGCATCCAGGCCAAAATTATTTAATTGATGCTTGGACAACTCTGTGCCCGTGATCACCCTTGAGCAGCAGCAGCAGCAGCAGCAGCAGCACTCTTTCCGCCTTTCCCTTCTTCCGAGGAAAAAAAAAAAGTAATTGGCAAAGCACTCACTCTGTCTGGCTGTGAGCTGTTGGCGAACTTCTTCCCAAGGCATCCAAAGTCAAGATTCCGATCCTTCTCATTCTTGTCTGTTGGAAAAAGATCAACATCGTCACTTCGCTCACCACCATCTTTCACCTATCCTGATCATCCAGCTCCAACAGTGCTTCGCAGCACAGACATCGCATATCTCTTCAGCCATGGTCGTCGCTCCTCTCGTCCGTTCGGGACGTCTCGCTTCCCGCGCTCTGCGCACAGCTGCCTCCACCAGCGCTGCTTCGTCCTCCATCGCATCCTCGTCCAACAGCCGCAGGAACCTTCACACCTGTCCACCAACACCCGAGGTTCTCTCCGACGGTTGCGCTCCCTTCCTGTCCGACTCCACGATCAAGCAGATCTCGCAGGGATGGCAAGGTGGCCTCCTCGACCTTCTCAACCACGAGGTCCGTGACACCGAGTTTGCTTCCTCCTCCATCGTAGAGACCGTCATTGGTCTGTCTCAGAACCGCGAAAAGATCCTCGCCTTCAACTACGCCTCGCAGGCACTCAACAACAGCTTCTTCCTCTCCACCTTGGCACCCCAGGACAAGTTGCGCAACCCTACACCGCTTCCCAAGCTCGCCACTGCCATCTCGAAAAGCTTTGGCAGCTTCCCCGAAATGTGCCTCGCCTTCTCCTCTGCAGCCTACGGTATGGCCGGCTCCGGCTGGGTCTGGCTCGTCACCGACCAGCACAGGAACCTCGGTGTCGTCCCCACTTTCGGCTCCGGTACCGTCATCGTCCAGAACCGTCTTCAGCAAGGCAAGCACTTCCTCCTCCCCAGCATCAACGACCAGTCCACCGGCTCCCCACACGGTGCCAACAACAACACCACCAACTCGTCCTCATCTTCGCCATCCGAACGCCCATCTCGCCCCGCTGACTCGCTCTTCGGCGGCCTCGGCATCTCGGATAAGGTCGGCAAGGAGCTCTACCCACTCCTCAACATCAGCGTCCACGAGCACGCCTGGTTGAACGACTACGGCATCATGGGCAAGGAGGAGTATCTCACCCGCTTCTGGAACTGCGTCAACTGGGACAAGGTCGAGGAACGCTTCGAGTCGTACTGCCCTCAGTCGTCGCGATACCTTTGAACCAGCTAACACACCCCTATCGACTCGACATCGACAAAAAAACAAAATCACACGCATGACACGCTGAAAACGCCATACTCTTGGAGCATCAGACGCCCATCGCAAGTCAAGTCGATTCGTAGACCCAGCAAGGTCACGAAGCGACGTGGGTCCCGACCATTGTACACTACTTACACCATTCAATGCAGCACGGTCTGCTGCCCATTATACGATCATAGAACTTGGCCATATTTCTTCGTTTGTCAGCATCATCAGAAAGGGGAATACGAAGTTATGAACAGGCAGGAAGGAAAGAAGCGAGAATCCTACAACAGCACAAGTTCGGCTTGCGCAGAGAAGGCAATCATGACGATGCAGTGTCGCCTCATTGGGCGCTGGCGATCACAAGGTCAAGAGCAGGTGCGAGGCAAGTCCAATGATCGCCGCTTACCTCGTGGAAGACGAGGCTGGTCGAGGTGGACCAGAAGGATTGCCAGTCCTGCTCATTGGCCATGACACCCTTCAGCTTCGAGTGATCCGTCGCATTGACGACCATGACCTTTGCTGGCTTTCGATCGGTCGCCTGGAATGCGAGGCAGCGGTACTCTGGCAGACTCAGTGCACATGATCGGAAATGCTCGCGGACCGTGTTGGACGTGATCCTGCTCAGCATCTCGTTCAGAGTATCCGTCGGAAGCGGCTTGATCTGTCGTGGACTCGGCGTATCGATCAAGCCAAGAAAAGCTACTTCGTGACCAGCCGACAGCAGACGACGAGCGACTTCGAGGGCAAAGACGCCTCCGATGCTCCAGCCAGCGAGCTTGTAAGGTCCGCACGTCTGAACGTGACACAGCATCTCGATGTAGCGATCGACCAGCTCGGCTATGCCTCGACTCCACGCTCCAATCTGTCCGAGGTAAGGCGAGTCAAAGCCGTAGACTGAGAGCGAGTTCGCCTCGTGATTGTTCTTCAGGTATACTTGAGCGGTGCCAGTGCCATCAGGGAAAAGGAAGAGAACGTTGTGGCCCTCGAAATGCCTCAGTTGAGGTCCACTGATGTGAAGCGGCGCTGAGTATGAGAAGCGCCGGTTGGGATTGGTGAGCACGTCCATGGGCGAGTCGCATCGAGCCTCGTGAGTTGCTCGCACCGGTGCTGCGTGGGATTTGACCTTCTCCGAGATCCCAGTGTGGCTCTGCACTTGAAGTGGTTGGTTGATCGGCTGAAGCTTGGGTTGCTCTGTAGGGGTGACTTTGCTCTCTCGCTCCTTGGCTGCTTTCGCTGCCTCGCTGGCAAAGGCCTTGGAGGAGAGCTGAACGAGCCTAGTCAGCATGTCTCGACGGATGCGTTTGAATACAATGTTCTCCATCACGCCCATGAACTGTCCATCGGGCAAGAAGAAGTAAGCAGAGCCTTTCGAGAGCTCCTTGTCCTGTTGCATCCTGGCGTAGACCTGCACCTTTGTCTCGCTGCCAGGCTGCAGCTTTCTCAAACCAGGCATCGTGACGATTCTGCCTATGGCCTCTGCCATGTAAACGAAGGGGCCTTCCGCAAAGCCAACGTTGCTGATGAAACCTGTCAGTCCTCCGAGACTGTCTAGCAGCATGGGACTGCACAAGAAGCGCCCATTCACGGCACCTGCATTGTAGCTGACTTCGGACACAGCTTCGTCGCCGCTCTCCGTCATCCAGATCGTGTTCATGCCTCGGAAGCCATCCAGATAGAGCACGATAGCTTCAAAGGTCTTGTAGATCGTGTCGGTCTTCATGATCGAAGCTGCTTGTGCCTTGACGGTCGAGGCTGTCGTCATGATCAGATGTTGCAGCTTGGTCCAGTCACGAGAGACATATTCTTGTGCGATGATGCGTACCCGACACGAGCCGTACTGATGCTTCTGATGCTGATGCTGGCTGTGGGAGAAAAACTGCACAATGGAGCCATCGATGGAGGTTGGGTTGCCTTGCATCGAGACCTCGATGCTTTGTCTGGGATCTTGCTCGTTGAGATACAGCGAAGCTACCATGGACAGGTTCAACACTTCAATGATCACGTCGTCCTCCTCTTGACTTGAGGGTCTAGCTTTGCACGGATCCGTACGCCACCAGTACATGCCTGCTTCCTGCGCAAGCTCAACAAAGACGGTAGCTGGTGCCAAAGTTACGCCAAGGATGATGTGGCCTCGAATAAAGTCGCGGAAGGGTCGCTGATTGACGCGTGCGAGGAACAGGGCCGATGGTGAATCTCCGTCGAGTTTGACGCATTTCCACAGCAAGGCATGCAATGGGTTTGGTCGTCTCTGGAGGGTTGAGGACGTATCGTTGCGAACACCATTTGATGCGATCGACGTCTCGACGGAAGAGGACCCAGGGTCGCTATGCGTTACCAAGAGATGATCTCGCAAGCCTCGATCCTTGAAGGGCACCCAGTATTCCTCCAGATCGAAGGGATACAAAGGGAGACTGGCAGCGAGGCCCTGGTGACCAAAGCGCAGACCCAGATCGACAAAGACGCGCTCCCAGTCCAGATCGATCCCACGAGACGCGAGCTCCTTGACCAAGTCGAGCGTAGCAGTCCAAGACGAGCTTCCACGTCGAAAGGAAGCGAGGAAAGCGGGCGTCTTTCCAGAGTCGGCGTAGCAGCCTTTCAACATCGGAATACAAGTCGGATGAGGACCGATCTCAATCCAGGTGTTCACCTCGATTTTGACTTGCAGGTCGCTGATGGACTCTGCGAAGCGCACTGGCTGGCGAAGATGGCGTACCAGATACTGCGAATCGAAGTCATCATTGTCGGGGCCAATCACCTTGCCGAGAACGTTGGACGCAATGCTGATGTTCGGCCTGGAGAAGCGATGGCCGGCAGCAACACTGGCGTATGCCTCGACTAAGGGCTCCACGGCTCTGGAGTGGAAAGCATAGGGCACTGGAATAGCCATTGCTTTGATCTTTGGCTCATTCTGCTCGCATAGCCTCAACAGTTTCTCGATCTCGGCATTGCTGCCAGCAACCACAGTGTCAGTGGGACTGTTAAGGCAAGCGATCTCTAGCTTTTCGTACCCAGACTGTTCAAGGAGTTGACGGACCTTGACAGGACCTTCTCGAATGGCGAGCATCGAGGACGCGTTGGGTTCGCACAGCTCCATCATGAGCATAGCACGACGGCCAACAAGCTCGAGCATAGCTCGCAGATCGATGACGCCAGACATCCAGAGCGCTGCATATTCTCCGAGCGAGTGTCCTACGACGCAATCCGGCTTCACTCCCCAGTCGAGCAACATGGAAGCCAGCCCCACCTCGGCAGCGATCAGCGCCAGCTGATACTGTGCCGGGCTAAAGCTGTCTGCTCTGCGTATCTGTGTAGTGCCTGCTTTCGAAGGATTTTGAGTCTCTCGGAGGGGGTGGATGACCTCGACCAAGTTGGGAAGCTCCTTTCTCAGGGCAATGCTGTTGCAGTTGTCGATGTGACAGCGGAAGGCGGCGCTGTGCTCGTAGAGCTCTCTAGCCATGTCGAGGTACTGTGCGCCTTGGCCACTGAATGCAACGCCGACCGTGCGAGCCTTTGATTCGATGTTCTCAGTGTCGGTGCAGACGGACTCTTGACTGCTGAGGCACACCTTTGCTTCGACCAGGTTGGAGGGAGTGGCGATCAGACGGAAGGAATACATGGGATCGCTGAGGGATACGGCGCTGCAGAACTCGGTGAAGCTGACATCCTTGTTCGCTTCCAGGAAGGCGATGAGCCTCCTCCTCTTGGCATCCAGCGAGAACGGAGTAGCCGCGGTCACGAACAGGAGGTGATGCTTTGCAATGGATGCAATGTCATGAGCAGAGTCGCGCACCCGAGCCGAGTTGCTCATCTTTGACAGCCGGTCCCGATAGGTGCTGCCTCTATCCATGACGATCGACGAGTTGCCTCCTGCTGCGGAAAAGTTATCGACAAGCGTGAAAGCCGTCTCCACCCTGTCAAGCTTTGTCTCTTGCAGGGGGACATGCAATCCGTCGAGCGGTGGAAGCTTGGTGTTGAGCTTGGTGCGAATGCCGACGTGACGCGGGACTTCACCGTGCTCGTAAATCTTGACGGTCTTGATCATGCTGCTGGCTCCCGAAGCTGCTTCAGAATGACCAATGTTTGCTTTCACCGAGCCGAGGACGAGCGGCGACTCTTCTCCTCTTTTACCTTCACCAAAGGTCTGAACGATGCCGGTGACCTCCTCGAAATCACCGCTTTGCGTTCCAGTGCCGTGCATCTCGATGTAGGTGTAATCTTGCGGCATTGTCTTGCTCGCAAGCATTCCTGCTTGATAAAGCCTCTTCTGAGTCGGGCCGTGTGGATGAGTGATAGAAAAGGATTCGCCGGAATGGTTGGTCGCGGCTGACGAAATGACTGCCAGGATCGGATCCCCGTCCCTTACAGCGTCCGGAAGACATTTCAGCAGCATGATGGATACAGCATCGGCTCGCGAGTATCCCGCTCCTGCATCGTCCAGCGTCATGCATTGAGATGAAGGCGACAGGAAGAAGCCTCTGTCTAGCCCGATGGTGATCTGCGGCTGTGTGAGGATGTTGACCCCTCCAGTAAGGGCAGCCGACGTCTCTCCGGACAGCAAGCTGTTACAAGCTGCCTCGACAGCGACAAGAGCAGAGCTGCAAGCTGTGTCGTAAGTACATGCCTCTCCTCGAAAACCGAAAGTCTCGTTGATTTTAGCCACGAGATGGGCGCGATGGGTGTTGGAGACCAGATCAGAATCGATATTGTGGCTCAGATGTTCGCGGTAGTCGTCGCTGCAGTAGGCGAGATGCGTACTCCATCTCTCTGGATGCTTCGGATGACGATGCGGAGAGAAACCATAGCCGGCTCTCTGTAGCGTCTCATGTGCAGTTAGAATGGCCACTCGCTGCTGTGGATCGATCTTGGTGCAGTCGTCGCTGGTGAAGGTGTCACCAAGGATGCTCTTGTCGAACAAGCTGGAAGTGGCCACAAAGTTCCCCGTCTTGACGCGCATCACGTTGCGATCCCTATACGAGGCTGAATGGTAGTCTTGATACCGATACAGTCTAGAGGGAATCTGTGGACCAGATGAGTGGGAAGCGTAAGTCAGTCTGTGTCGCAAGGAAATCATCCATTCGATCGGTGAGCTTGACTTACCTCTTCGCACATATCCTTGCCCTCTTTCAGAAGTTGCCATAGCTGCTCCGCATCGTTGGCACCGGGCACACGGCAGGACAATCCGATGACGGCGATCTGCTGGCAGGGATTGCCCTGCACCTTGGACAGCTTGACGGGTTCATCTCCGAATCGATAAGAGTCCTTGGGATACAGCAAATGAAGCAGCTTGACGGCGATGTAAGGCAGTTGGAGGGAGTCAAAGGATCGTGTCGCGGCCATGGCACATGCGTCGTTAATCGCTCCTCCTAGAAGCAGTAGCTCGAAGCGTGGAGCGTAGACACGAGAGCCAGCAAGATGCTCTCGGCAAAGCTTCAAAGCGTCTTCGAAATGCTTCTGTGATCTCCCCATGTCGGGAGACAGGATGAGCTTGCTGAGATCGATGTGGAAGTGAGCGTCGAGAGAAGATCCGAGCTGAGACTTGGGGTCCTTTATGAGCTTGACGGTGATCTGGCGGTCTTGCAAGCACTGTTCTAGCTTGACCAGAAGCTCGCTCCATTCGCTTGCGCTCAAGACTGGAACGATGGAACGTTCGATCGCCAAAAATCTTCTCTTTTGGTCTCCATCGCCCGCAAGTAACACATCTTCGACACTGTCCCCACCCGAAAAGACAGTAGCGAATCCACACATGGTCTCCTCGAATGGTATGCCATCTTTTCGGCACGTTTCTGCCACGGAATAAATTGCATCATCATCTGCACGGAACGTGGTCCTTTGCTTTCCAATGTTGGAGCCGCGCAAGTTGCCCGAATCTAGATAGAAGTCAAGCCAGCTCGCCAGCCTGATCGTCTGGACGGCTTTGGCAATCAGCTCGAGAGTAGAGGTGACGTCGTTCGCCCGTAGAAGCTCGATGGTCAAGAAGGACTCGGGATCCCAGACAGCGGCAAAGTCGCCTCGCATCGCATCCTTGAAGTCTTGTCGGGAGGAGAGCACGATGCCAGTCTGCACCAAGGTGGTGAGCGAGATGGCGTAAGGCCACAGCTTCTTGATAGAGTCGATCTGTGCTAGCTCTTGAAAGGTGTTTGGTAGAGGAGACTCCTTGCGTGGGCCATCTTCAGCGATACGTGCGGCTGCGTTGACTTCGTGTCGCAATGCTTGATACGCAGAATCCAGAAAGGCCTTGAGGATGACGTCGTAGGCGGATCGGTGATGCAGTAGGCGAAACGTCGACGTGAGTAGGGCTTGTCTATAGGAAGCGTACACAAATGCGACCTTGTGGTTGTGGCCCTTGCTAGGATTTGTGGAGACGGTTGAAGGCATCATGCTGGAGAAGTTGACTTTGAGTTCTTTTCGATCCTCTTGGGAGGCTGACTTTCGGCGTGGCCTTATGTACTTTGGAATCCTTCAACGCCTCTTCAGAGGCAGATGCCTTGACTGAGGAAACACTGGGTTCAATCCCACCGAGTCTTCCGTTTGGTAGGCCCAGAGCATTCGCTACGAGAATGTTGAATCCAGTGAGCACATCCAGCCTTTCGCTGGAGGAGGAGCATTCCCTTGGAAGACCGCCAGAAGGCGAATAAGCAGTCAGTACCATATGAAGAGGTCGTTCCATATTGGACCAGCTCAAACAAGAGTAGCGGCATGTCCGATCGTGCTGGTATGGGCTCTATCGCTACTCAGCGGTAGCGAGTGTGCTTCGTCCCGGATCAGTGCAGGGATAGAGATATGGATGCCGGATTGCAAGTCAAAGTGGCGCAAGCATGAGAACCCGACGGAAGGGTTGACCGGCACATCCGATGAAGGGATAAACTGGAAGAGCGGACGCTTCCGACGGGGTTGATCATCGGTTCGGAGCCCTTCCGAAAGAGAGTGTCAAAGTGTCCGAGGCTGTCGTCTGGCTACGCCGTTGGCGGTGTGACGTGAAGAAGTGCCACAGCATTTCAATCTGCCAAGAGGGTGTAGCAGATAAGCTCGGTCTGTCATAAGTGTGGCATTGTGACCGATAAAGAGGAGCTTTGTCAACAGCCATACGTGACTAGGCAGGTGGTGGTGCATCCTTCAAGACACGGAGTCGTCACGTATCAAAGTATCACCGCTGCGCCATCAGGAAGGTCACGAAACAAAAACATGAAAGGATTGAGAGACTTCATCGTGAAGGCGATGGACGCCCTACGTGATGGGTACTGGCCGAAGAGCTCAGTGATAGTGAATCGTGTAGCAGAGGAAGATTGCTGTGACCTTACAGACTTGCGGCTATTCCGAGTGACGAAAGGCGCATGTGACTTCTCGTCTTTCGCTGGCATCCTCCTTCATCGTCGCTCTCAGAAGCAGGCGGGGATTCGCGTGGGACCGAAACAGAACAGCGTACTTTGTACTCTTTCTCCTCCTCTGGCTTGGCTTACATGCCGTGCCCTGAAGAACACTCAGCATGACTCTGTGTGATGTCGCCACTGACTCACACCACGCCCATTCTTTCCAGAGTGATGACCACTTTCTCCGGATTCGGATCTTTCTCTATAACATCCCCCTCAGCACCAAAACCTCTTTGTGAGCTCCTTGAGAAGAGAAGGAGCTGAGCTAGCATTGGGGGTCGCGGAAGGGGGTGAAGGCGGAAGAGCCGTTAGCATGTTGGAAGTAGGATCGCGTCGTTGCAACGGAAGCACGGTATTTAAGGACAGAAGATCTGGGGGCAGACTCGTAACAGACCTCGTCAGTAGCAATCGTAGCGCGACCCCGCCGCTCCTTCGTTCGCCGTGATCCCCGCCGGCTGGATAGGATGGTGCCACCGCGCAAATTTAAGCTGTTGGCATTGCACGGCAAGGGCACGTCAGCCAGGATCATGAAGGCGCAGATCAAGCCTATCATCGATGTGCTGAGCGACATCTTAGAGGTGCACTATATGGATGGTGGCGTGGTATCTGCTCCTTATCAAGGTAAGCGGTGGTATTGACTGTCAAGATCGAGATAGGCAAGACGAACTGAAACAGTCGCCCTTTGTTCTGACAGGCATCGAAAGCATGTTCCCGAAAGAGTCCTACTACGCTTGGTACGAGCAGCCCACTAGCGCCGCGCTACGTGCCGCGCACAGTCGAGTTGGGCAACGTCTGGCCATGCCGATGGACTCCGTTTGCAAGCAGCCTCGAAAGGATGCGGTCACTATCACAACCAGCCTCGAACGCGATGACCTCGGTGTTTTCACTCCTCCCGAGACCCCAACCTCGACTACACCGGCTTTTCCGACGACAATCGTACCTATGTACAGATCGTCAAGCTTGCGGTCTCAGCGCAGCGAGAGCTTCGAGCCAGACGTTACAGGAACTGGCCGAGGACCACTTCGCCGAAGGTTTGCACACCTGACCACTGGACTGGATACGCCAGAGTCATACCCGAGCACCGCTGGACCGAGGACGCCGCTGGACGCAGAACCTGGCTCGTACGATGGGTTGATCTGTTTCTCACAAGGATGTGCCGTAACGACGGGCTTGCTGTTGGAGGCAGGCGCCAAGTTGGGGTGCGGAAAAGCAAGTCCGGTGCGCTTTGTTGTTCTCATCTGCGGTGGAAGGCCGTTCGATCGGGAGGGAACGATGGAACGGGTCGACACTAGGAATGTGGCGCCTATCGAGCTCTCGAGCCTTCACATCCATGGTCGTCAGGATCCAGGTGTGGAAGAATCGAGAAAGCTGGCTTCGCTCTACAGCGATACAAACAAACAGATCATCGAACTCGATATTGGACACTGTCCACCGAGACGCACCTCGGACGTGAAGCTTGTAGCGGCTGCTATTCGACGACTGATATTGGACTCGAGCTAGTTGACGTTTCGCTTGCTCCCAATTTTGAAAAGGTGCCAGAC
This sequence comes from Ustilago trichophora, assembly GCA_900323505.1. NCBI lineage: Eukaryota > Fungi > Basidiomycota > Ustilaginomycetes > Ustilaginales > Ustilaginaceae > Ustilago > Ustilago trichophora. The sequence continues at coordinate 195,766 of OOIN01000041.1, forward strand.
CGGTCAAGGCAGACGACTGTATTGAGCACCAACTCTGAGACCGTGAAAGGGGGTTGTTGCAAGACTGTGCGGGTGAAAGAGTTGCAACGTTGTGCTCGCTTGATGGAGTGAGCGGACCACGTGGCACGAAGGGTGGTTGCATCTAGAAGGCAAATGAGTTGCCGGCACGGTCTAGAAGAAGAAGAAAGAAAAAATAAAAAAAAAAAAAAAAAAAAAATGGGACAAGCCGGCGGATTTGAGATTTAGGCTCGCTTCTTGGCTATTCAATATTACGAGCTGTGTGCTGCGACCAAAGGCTGAACTGAGCGAGTGGATGCACGGCGCTTGCAAGGAGAGAGGAGAACGAGAGAAGAGGAGGTGCTGATGGTGCAGCGAGTGGTAGGGCGGTGAATTGGAGATGAAGTGATGAAACAAAATGGTGCCGAGCTTGACACAGCCACATGGAGGGAGGAGAGGTGTGATTGGATTCGGGTCAACGTGGCGAAATTGTCTCAGAGCTGCAAAAGGCAGAGAGAGCTGTGCAGCCAATGGTGAGGAAGAAAATGGGAAATGGGAAGAGACAGAGAGATAAAATGGACCCTGAGAGTGGTGGGAAGCCAATCAAAGGATCGGAGCTTGGTGTACTGTAGCGGGGAAGCGGATGCATTTTATTCAAAAACAATTTTCGGAGGTGCAAGAGGTTGCTACAGTACAGTCTGCAGTACATCGGGACAAAGTGCGCCGGTCAACTATCGAGTGTTGACGGGGGGCCTCTTTTGGGTACGCAAGACCGAAGTTGACCCAAAATTGAAGTGCGAGAGGACACACAGCAGATGAGGTTTTGTGGTGCGTGAGAGGAGGAGAAATCCCCGCATCATCAAACCGCTTTATTTGAAGAGGATGCAGCATCAGTGTCAAGGAGTAGAGTCAGACTACCAAGAAGAGGGAGGGAGCCAACAAGAGCCTCTATATCAGCTCTCGTATCGTAGCTGCGGAACGGCTTCAAGATGTTCGGAGTCTTGACATTTTGGCAAAGGGGGTCTCGATAGGGTCGCCAACTCTGATAGCTTTGGTTCTCTCCAGTTGGCCTGACATCATCATTAAGGAGAAAGACTTGTAACCTTGACAAGATGGCAGGGCGCTCGACACTCTTTTTGGTTGGCCCAATCGTCTTGTCGGACATGGCTCCGATGATGATAGCACCCACGACGGCAATGCCGATGAGCAAGATAGCTTGACATGCTTTACTATACTTCGGGTAGGGGATTCGGACAAAGCTCCGAGGCCCGCACTCGTTTTACTGTAAGAGCATTCGGTTCCCTTTGTCACGGTCACGGAGCGGGCTATCCGAAATGATGTGAATCGAGCATCATGCTGGTCAACACCACCACTGCCACCACCACCACCATTCATCGACGCAATCACAGCGGCTAGGTGAGAATCGAGATGAAACGTGGGTCCTTTAGCTTGCAGAGAGAGAGTGTCTGTGTGTGTAAATTTTATTTTTGGGCTAGGCCACGGCGTTCTCTCTGCTTTTGAGCTGTGGGATTGGATTTCCCCTCCTTTTTCTGTCTTTATTTTTGCCATTTTCAGGAGTCGGTCGCAGGCTTTTGAGGGGCTAGCTGAATTTGGCAAAAGAAATACAGTGGAAATGGAAGATCCCCTCTCTCTTCTCTCTTTTGAGTGTGCACGCTAGTTCTCCTCCTCCTCTTTCTCAAAGACTGTCTCTTCTTTTTGTTTTTGCCGTTAGCCGCTTTCTTAGCTCCCATCATCGACATCATTCGCCGTCATCATCATCATCATCACCAACACTTGGCTTTCTCACTCTCTATCACTCGGATTCATCAAATCGGTTTACACTCTCCTTCACATCTTCGACACTTCAAACGGGCACGTCAGCTTCATTTCCATTCGACACGCCGAATCGCAATCCCTTTCTCGCCACAAGGCACCTGGACAGACACCACAGCTCGCTTGAGCTTTCTTCCTGAACAAAGCAGGCTCACTTGTCTCGCAACTCGTTCAACCCACGGCGCCAAGCTCGTAATCATATGTGCGCCACTCGCTAGATTCACTTACATCTAGAGCATCTTCACACCCTCTGCCTCCCCACCAACCGCAACCTCTATCTCATCAGCATCTCCCTTGCACATCCCGTCTCTCGAGTCACAGCAGAACCTCTGCCGAGTTGCACTTTCTAGTGCTACTGCTGCTGCTGCTGCTGCTGCTGTTGCCGCTGCTGTTGCCGCTGTTGCCGCTGTTGCTGCCGCCGCTTCTACCCCTGCCAGTGTCGACGTCTGCGTCCGTCTTATCACCATCATGACAGGTACTGAGCGACGCAACCATCCGGGCCATCTCGGTGCCATGCCGCCCCGTGCGCCTCTTTCACGCAGCCCCTCTCCCCCCAAGAAAGGTCTCGCATCGTCCTCCAACACTCACCAGCTCAGCAACAGGTCGACCCTCGCCCAAAGATCCAACCAGCATCCTCACTTTGACACTCCACAATTCTCCGCCAACCCAGACTTCACCTCTGCATTTGGTGCCACTCCCAACTATGAGCTTCCTCCAGATGGCCTCTTCAACGGCGCTTCCGTCGACCCTTCCTCCTCCGCATCTGGCTCTTCCTACTGGTTGGCTGAGAATCGATCTCAATCGGTCCCGCCAAGGATAGCCTTGGACAGCAGCAACACTCGCATCACCAATCCTAGACGTGCCGTCCCCACCATTGACACCAGCGCTCGTCCCCACTCACGACGAGAAAGTCTCATGGAGGAAGCAGAGAAGCGTCCGACAAGTCCTCACATCACTTCGGCCACCCCTACTAGCGCTCGTCACCACCATCCCTTCTCTTCGCAGCATCAGTCCAACTCACGCTCCGGCTCATTCCATGAGCATGACGCTCAGCGAGTACGCCAGAACAAGAGCCCAGCAGTACATCGAGTCGCCTCTCCCTCGTTGCTCAACTCGGGCATCGGAAGAGCCGCCGTCTCGGCCGCCCAGTCTATCATGGATGCCGTCGCTGGTCGTGCTTCACCTATCAATGTTCGTGCCAAACTTCCATCGCACGACGACCGAGATAGCCTCAGCGATGACGAAGCCGGCAAAGGTCACGGACGCAAAGCTGCTGCCTCGGTCGCTGCCCGCTTCACTCCTTCCATCTACCATCCTCGTCATAGCCAGCATCACCACCACGCTCACTTCACTGAGAAGCTAGCAGGCTCTACCTCACCCTACCATCACGCAGAACCATCGCACGGCGTCAGTGGCGACGTCGCATGGCGTGCCAGCCTCTCCGAATCTCGCAGAGCTACTCCTGCAGCGTACCGACCTCGTCCAGGCTCCCCCACCAGGCGGCGTGGCAGTGGTCACATTGATCAGCAGCCCACCGGTGATGACAGCACCGATATGCATCTTCCAGACGCTCACAAGTCGACACACTCGTCCATCCTGATCGGTTCGCCCATCGTCATCCCACAAGCACGTAGAGGCGCCATCCGCTTACGGCCAAGACGCAAACGCAAAGTCTCACGCCAGATCAAGCCTCAACGCACTCTGCGCCAAAACATGCTCGTCTCCATCGCCACCATTGCTCACTTTATCCGCCTCCTCGCTTCACCAGCTGAAGCATTCCGTCGCTTTAGAGAGTACTGCATCGACACTCGCATCTCCATCGACGATGCATTCAGAGATCCACAGACCGGCATGCGCAGCTACTATCCTCCTTGGCTGCAGGCCTATGTGCCGCTCCTCATCTGGCTCGGTATCAGCTTGAGCAGCACTGCACTCGTCATCACCTTCCACACAGAGGTGTTTGTGGGTCTGGATCACATGGCCACCTACTTGCAAGGCTTGGGTCTGTGGGGTAAAGTCATGCTCGGCTCGCTCATCTTTCTCACCACCTTCCCGCCGCTACCGCTCTACTCGACGCTCATCATGCTCTGCGGCTTCACCTTTGGGCTATGGCAAGGGTTCATCATCAGCTACATCGCTGCGCTGTCAGGAGCTATCGTCGTGTTTACGCTCAGCCGATCGCTGCTCAGGGAATGGATGGTGGGGCTGCTCAACAAGAGCGGTGGTCTCAAGAAGGTCGTTCGTGCCATCGAGAAGCAGCCCAAGTTGCTCTTCTTGGTTCGACTCGCGCCCTACCCGTACAACTTGATGAACACGCTCCTCGCCAGCTCGCCTACATTGACGCTACGCACCTATGTGACGTGTACCGCTCTTGCACTGCCCAAGTTGCTCATCCACACCGGATTGGGTACGTCGATCAAGAACTTTGCCGCCTACAACGGCGCCGCTCCAGGAGAGAGCAAGGAGGATGCCGAGGCGTCAAAGACAGCCGAGAATGTCAAAAAGTGGGCTGGATTGGTCGGTATTGGTCTTTGCGTCGGGATCATGATCTACCTCCTCTCTGTAGCTCGAAAGGCCGTCGATGAGCTGGACGACGAGGGAGAGGATGGATACGATGACGTACTCTACGATGACGAAGGCAACGAGTTGCTCTCGTCCGACTTTGACGAGGACGACGAAGGGGAAGCTGAACACGATGGCGTTGACAGCCGCGATCACGGCTCCGGAGTAGATATGCGCGAACGAGCCGGTCCTTCAACCCTCGGCTTCCGCAACGGCTATGCTCCCATCACATCTTCACCCGAAGAACGTTTCCGTCAGAGCATGCGTCAACCGCAACCAGTGCCCGGCCCGCTCGTCTTGCCCGGATCGAGCTACGAGCGCGCCTCTGGATCTGGATCGTTTGACGGGCGGATCTCGCTCAGTGGGAGTGGAAGTGTAGGGAATCAGTCGATGGATCTGGCGGACAAGATTGCCGAGATGGAAGCACATGCGGAAAGTATGACTTTTGAATCGCCTCTGCATAACGGCGAGCAAGAAGAGGGGGAGACAGGAGGGATGGGGTTGGTGGTAGCTAGCCCGAAATGGAGTCCGATGGTGGCGAGTTTGGAGGAGAGCGTGGATACAAGTGATACAGTGACCAAAGCGAAGCCGTTCTTTTTGGATTCTGACGAGCGCGATGTGCATCCATCTTTGTCGCGGCCTGGTGCGAACGGTCATTAGACTGACGTACTTTGCTCCTAAACATATCTCTGTAGCAGATATGTGTTGTCGAAAAGAATCACTGCCATACATCCGATCGTTGCACAATGTATACTCTGAACATTGTTAGTGAGGTTGGTGTGAGAGTGAATCCTTGGGACTGCATGTAAAGATTTGGTGTTGTGAGAACAGAACATCGACTTGCCGAGAAATCCGAACCAACGCTGTCGGCACAAAAATACTGTACTTCTCTCGTCGCAGCCTGGGCTTTTTTTTTAGACCACCACCACCATCATCATCATCGTCGTCCCTTGTCTCTCATCTCAGCACCATCGGAAGCAAGTGCATGCTATCTTTTCTTCGCACGACTTTGATCTCCACACGAACGGTTTCTTTCGCCACAGTCTCTCCCTTTGTCGGTGTTGGTCACAGACGGTGTATTCTTCACCCTCGAGTAATTGCGCGCAAGATGAGCTCGATCAGTGAATCTGCAGCTAAGCGGGTTAAGGCTGATGGTCAGGGTGAGTTTCAACACGCATTTCACGATAAGGAGAAGATGTATTGGGTAGAGGCAGGATATAAGGAGTCTTTGAGGAGGTAGAGCGAGAGAGTGTGTGATTGGATTGGATTGGGTTGGAATGGAGGAGATGGCTCGTGCGATCGGATGCGCCAAAAAGAAGCGCAAATTTCTGCGCTGCGCAGAAGAAAATGAAGAACAAGTAGAAGAAAAAAAAAGAAAAAAAAAAAAAAAAAAAAAAAAAAAAAAGAACTCGGGCGCACGGGGCGAGGGATGAAAAAGGACCTTGTCATTTTCGCTCTTCTTTCCCTTCTTCTCATCACCACCATTCGATACTAACAACATCTTAATCTGGTTTAATATTTTCGCCGAACATGACTTCGACAACAGAGCACATCATCACTCACAGCGGCACCTTTCACGCTGACGAAGCTCTTGCTGTGAACCTTCTCCGTTCGCTCCCCCGTTTCGCCTCTGCCCGTCTCACCCGCACTCGCGATCTCGCCACCATCGAATCCGGTACCATCGTCGTCGATGTCGGAGCCACCTACGACGCCGCTACGCATCGGTACGATCACCATCAGCGCGGATTCGACGAGGTGTTTGATGCGACCCATTCTACCAAGCTGTCCTCGGCCGGACTTGTGTGGAAGCATTTCGGGCAGGAGATCGTTTCCACCCATCTGAAGCTCTCTTCCCCCGACCAACAGGACATCATCGATCTTCTTTGGATCAAGCTCTACGACGACTTCATCGAAGCTATCGACGGTATCGATAACGGAATCTCGCAGTATCCGTCGGATTTGAAGCCAATGTACAAATCCAGAACCGACCTCAGCGCCCGTGTAGGCTACCTCAATCCGAGCTGGAACGAGCCTAGCAGTGCGGAGGAGCTGGATGGTAGGTTTGAATCCGCAAGTGCCATGGCTGGGAACGAGTTTTTCGAGCGTCTTGACTACGCGTTCCGCTCGTGGTTGCCTGCAAGGCAGAAAGTGGTGGATGCGTTGGAGAGGAGGTCTCACAAGCAGATTCTCGTGTTTGACGAATTCGCCAGTTGGAAAGATCACCTCTTCGCTCTCGAGAAGGACCTCAACATTGCACCTACCGAACGGCCCATCTATGTGGTCTATCCGGATGAAAGTGGGAAGTGGAGGGTGCAGGCTGTGCCGGTTTCTGCCGAGAGCTTTGTCTCCAGGAAGGCTCTGCCGGAACCGTGGAGGGGGGTGAGGGATGAAAAGCTGAGCGAGGTTACTGGGATTCAGGGCTGTATCTTTGTCCATCAGTCTGGATTCATCGGTGGGAATGCGACCAAGGAGGGAGCGTTGAAGATGGCGATGGATGGATTGGCGCACACGGGGGTAGCGTTTATCCACTCTGCGCCTGTGACGTCTTCTGCTGGTGAGCATTCTCACAGTCACGGTGGGCAAGAGCATGGCCATACGCACGATATCATGGATCATCCTGGCAAATTCAACGATCGGGAGATGACCAACTACGAGAGCCGGAACTGGACTGAACGAGCCTTTACCGTTGGTATCGGTGGACCTGTAGGATCGGGCAAAACGGCACTGCTTCTTTCGCTCTGTCGGAAGCTTAGGGAGAAGTATAACATTGCGGTTGTTACGAACGACATTTTCACAAGGGAAGATCAAGAATTCCTTCGAAAGCACTCTGCCCTGTCACCCGAAACCAAGATCCGGGCGATTGAGACGGGGGGTTGTCCGCACGCCGCGATCCGAGAGGACATCTCGGCGAATCTGGAGGCGCTCGAACAGCTGCAGGCGGAATTCGAGACTCAGTTGCTCTTCGTAGAGAGTGGTGGAGATAATCTTGCCGCGGCTTACAGTGTCGAATTGGCCGACTTCCACGTGTACGTCATCGACGTGGCTGGGGGTGACAAGGTGCCCAGGAAGGGCGGTCCGAGCATCACGCAGAGCGACGTGCTCGTGATCAACAAGATCGATCTGGCGGATATGGTAGGTGCAGATCTGGGTGTGATGAAGAGGGATGCCGAGAGGGTGAGGGATGGTGGTCCGACGGTGTTCACCAGTGTAAAGTTGGATCAGGGGGTGGATGCTGTGGTAGAGATGGTGTTGGCAGCGAGGAGGGTGGCGGGTGCTGATAGGGCTGGAAAGGGACCTCAGTAAAACGCACGGAAAGAGAGGTTGTCAACGATTGAATGAATGAAAAGTTGTCCTGTTGCTTTGGTTGTGTCTCTTCTGCTCACACACCGATGCGAGCAACGAGAGGAAGAATCGAAATTGAGACAAAAATAAAAAAATAAAAATAAAAAAAAGGAAAAGCTACAACTTTGCCTTATCCTCTTGATCACCTTCGATGACGACCCAACAATTCTGTGCACACATTGGGAATTTGCTACCGTACACTTTGGCCTGTGCACTGCTTGCCTGACCTTGAGCGTTTCTAGCTGCGATACCTTGGGAGATGACAGCGAGTCTGAACCAAGCCCAAGCCTTTGCTGCTGTCCAATTTTGGATAGGGTATTGTCTGTTGCTTGCTTTGCAGTACTGTTTGATGAGATCGGATTCTACTGGAACGGGTGAGATTTGTGGGGCAAGGTTTCCTAGGGAGAGGAGGAGGGAGCCTTTTTTTCTGCTTTCTTCCCAGATGGAAGGTTCGTTGATGAGGTCAGGGTTTGTGCAGGGGATCGAGTAGGGTTGGAGGAGGTTTGCTAGGTCAGAAAGGGGATGTCCTAGGGTGGATAGTTCCCAATCTAGAATTCCGATTACGCGTGGTTCGGTTGGATGGAAGATGAGATTGTCAATCTTATAGTCTCCATGAACGATCGTGTTCTCATCGCTTGGCATGTTGGATGAGAACCAGGTTAGGAATCTTTCAATTCCAGGTAGAGGTCCGACGGGTTGGGATGTGTCTTTGTCTTGAACTTTGGCTTGGATCGAAGAGACTTTTCCCAAACTCTTCATCTGACGGGTATAGAATCCACTCGTTTTGCCATAGTCTCCGAGACCGATCGAGGCAGGATTGATGCGGTGTAGAGCGGCCAAGGTGTCGATGGCGGAGAACCAACATGCGGCACGTTCGGCTTTGGAAGCAAGTTGAAGAAAACGATAGTCTTCGAAGATTCTTCCGGTGATAAACTGCATAATGTAGAAAGGGGTTCCTACGATATCGTTGTCTTCGCAGAGACAGAATACTTCGGGGACGGGGACTCGATCTGGCGAGTTGGGCGGGAGAGAAGCGGTGTAGGTGTGAACAGCTTTGAGGATTCGATATTCCCGTTCGACGGCATGGGCGGTGGAAGAGAGAAGAGAACCGGGAGGTTTCTTGCGAAGAACATAGCGTGTTTGATTGGTATCAAACAGGATGTAGGTGGGGTTGGATTGACCGAATGAGAACTGTTTCACCGTTACGGGAGATGCGATGGAAGCGACGTTGGCTTTAAGATACAAGTTGAGTGCATCAACGTTGAAGGCGTGTCGAACTTCGCCATACTGTTGACCGACTTTAGGAGTATTGTCGGACATAATGTACCGAACGAAGCTCTTGGCGATTCTTATGGGGAAAAAAGGGGGAGGAGGGATGAAGAAATATGATGAACTGGAGAAGATGATGGTGTGGGCTAAGTTAAAAAGGAGAAGAGTTGAGATGCTCAAAAGTGCGGGGCAAAGAAAAGTGGTTGGTCTGTGTGTTACAACGCGTGCCCGGTCCAGCCGGCTCTGGCAAGACAGCAATCCCAAGCGGCCGCCTCTCAAAAGAGAGAAAGACAACATGCCTTCGTTATCCCCGGCCCAAATTTAACCGGTCCCTTCTTCTCCCTCGGATACCTTCCGGTCTTAACCTACTCTCTCTCACTCGAAAATCTAAGCTCAATTCCGCGGCGTCTCCCCCGCGCCACACATTCTTGACACGAAACAAAGCTCAATGTCCCCCAAGTTGAACCGAACTATTTCCTGCCACCATGATCCACAAGTGAGAGACAAAGCGGGGTAAAAGCAGAAACTGAGATTCAATTTAGCTAGCATCGTAAACAAGACAAGATTAATCGGTATACAAAGGGTTGGTCTGGGGAGATCAAACAAGTCAGGCAAAACTGGAGGGTGGGGGGAGAGAATCGAGATCGAAATACAGCTGTTTCGCAAAGAGAGAGAAAACAAAGCGTATAGTGTGGTATCATCAAGAATCAAGTGCCCAAGTTTCGGGGCAGGGAGAGCTTTCCAAAGTATCATCATATCGGGTGAGGAAGGTCTACCTTTGCTTCGTTGCCGCTGGTCCCAGGAGATGGTTCGATCACGATCAACACGCACCTACGCATCCTCCTTTCCTTTCCTTTCCAGCCCTTCTCGAGTCGACAGATCCCCGCCAGCTTTGCCTCCTTCTCCAACGCCCAACCCTCACCGGGTGTGAACAGCGGGAAAAAACGAAAAGAAGCGAAAACCAGAAGAATCTATCTATCATAACTGAAACGTGGGGGAGAAAAGGTGCCACAGCGATAGATCAGATCCATCCGATCAACCCTTTAGATCGGGCGCCCAGAACCACCGAAATGAGCAAAAGCAACACCATCAATCGCTTGCCTACAAAGCTGCCTTGTCCGGCCTCTTATTGCGAACGGTCAACCCCACATTTTTTTTATCGACAAAAAAAATGTTAGAAGAAGGCCCAAACGCAAAAGTAAGGGAAAAGCGAGGTAGAAAAACAGCGCGTGAAATACGGGACCGCCAAGAAATATTTCGATTCCGCAACCAAGGAGCGGTAACCATAAACCGCACGGGGCGCCGAAAAGAGGAGAGACAATCGAGACGATGGCAGAGAATGAAGAAGGGTGGGCGGTTAGCAAAATCAGGTCACGTGATCCAAAGAGCCCGCCATTATCCCAACAACACACATAGCAAGGAGATATGAATAAATAAAGGGGATGGTATATCCGCAAAAGAATGAAAAAAGGGAAGGAGAAGAAGACAAAGGTGGTTGCGAATCCGCTGCTCAGTTTGCTGTCCTCTTTTTCAACTGTTTCCAAGCGTATTGTGTGAGGAGCAGAGGGGATACAGACAGAGCTGTGGGAGCATAAAAGATGCAACAACGGCACCTAGCAACGTAGAATTGCCAGGTCGCACAGTGTTGCGCAACTCAACCAGCAGCATTGTTGTGTAGCGAGAACAGATAGGGGGAAAGGGGAAGGAAACGGGTCTCGAACTCAGAAAGAAAAGGAAAAGGAAACACTTACCGATGAGTATGTGACGCTCTTGTGCGGGTTCGAGGGACGCGAGAACGAGACCGAGTAGGCAGCAAGCGCCTTCATCTTCTTGAGGTTGGCCTCGGTGTAAGGAGGGTATCGCGACGACATGACCACTTCGATGATCTTGCCGAGGATGCCGGTGGAAGGAGCGTCCAGACTGGCACGCTGGTGGCTGAACTGATCGAACGACGCCTTTCCGTGGTAGTTGCCGTAGCCCGAGGGACCCGTACCACCAAAGGGAAGAGCATCGACGGCAAAGTGGAGCAAGGTGTCGCCCTGAACGCAGGCACCGGAGCGAGTGTTGTCAAAGAAGTAGTCCTTGACCTTCTTGTCACCGGCGAACAGGTAAAGGGCAAGAGGCTGGTCGCGCGAGTTGATAAACTCGACAGCAGACTTGACGTCCCTGATGGGGACAATGGGAAGCAGAGGACCAAAGATCTCGCCGGCCATGACGGGGTCGTCGACCTTGACGTCCGAGATGACGGTGGGAGGAAGGAACTTGGAGTTCTCGTCGCCCTCACCACCGAGAACGACCTTGCCCTTGGTACCGGTCAACATGGCGGTGAGGCGCTTCCAATGACCAGTGTTGATGATGCGGGCGTAGCTCTCCGAGTTGTTGACACCACCGTGCATCTCGGGGTAGAAGCGCTCGTAGGCCTTTTTGAGCTCGGCGACAAACTTGTCCTGAAGCTCGTGGGGGATAAGGACGTAGTCGGGGGCGATGCAAGTCTGACCGCAGTTGAAGGCCTTGCCCCAGAGGATTCGGTGGGCGGCGATGCTGAGGTCGGCGCTCTTGTCGACGTAGACGGGCGACTTGCCACCGAGCTCGAGGGTGGTGGGGCAGAGCCACTTTGCGGCCTTTTCGGCAATGATGCGACCAACGGTACCGTTACCAGTGTAGAAGATGTGCTCGAATCGCTGGTCGAGAACGGCGGTGGTCTCGGGGATACCACCGTTGACGATGCGGTAGCACTCGGGGTCGAGGTACTTGTTCCAAAGGTCGGCGAGCAATTTGGCGGTGTGGCTAGCGACTTCGGAGGGCTTGAGGATGACGGTGTTACCGGCAGCGATGGCACCGATGACAGGGCCGACCTGGACGGTGACGGGATAGTTCCAAGCACCGAGGACGAGGACGGTTCCCTTGGGCTCGGAACGGATCTTGGCACCGTGCATAGCCCAGGCGGCACCTGCCCAAGGCTTGGAGGGTTTGGCCCACTTGTCGAGCTTGTTGAGGGTCTCTACGATCTCGTTTGTGGTGCCCATGAGCTCGGCAAAGATGGTCTCGAAGCGGGAACGACCAAGATCCTTCTGGAGCGACTTGATAAAGTCATCCTGGTGGTCCTTGAACATGTAGGCGAGCTGCTTGAGCTGATTCTTTCGGTATTCGATGGAGCGAGTCTTGCCTGTCAAGAAGGCGCCACGAAGGTCGGAGACGATCTTGGGGATATCATCGATAGGGGTGTACTGAAGGCCGGCTTCGGTTGCGGCGGTGACAGCGGCAGCCATTTTGAATTAGAGTTTAGAGCGAGAAAGAGAAGGAGGTGGTAAAAAGACGAAGCGATGCGAAATTGGAATGTGTTGTCGAGTATATAGCAAGACGAATCGGTTGGCTATGTTGGGAGGATAAGTGTGAGTGTAGATGGCGATGGCGATGGCGATGGAGATGGAGGTGATGAGAGATGATGGGAGTGGTAAAAAGGTGAGTCGGGGCAATGATTTGGGGAGAGAAGGTCCAAGCGGAGGCTTAGCAGCGGCGGGCGGAGGAAGAGGCGGCGGGGCGGCGGTTTTGGATTTGGATTTGGATTTGCTGAGGACTCTCTGAACGCATAAGTTGGCGGCAAATGTGCTTTCCGAAGGCAGGTTTTGACAGGAATTTCAACGAAATCAAACAAAAGTGGATCGCTGCCCCGCAACAGAAAAAAGGCACACCAGGCAAGCGGAGAGTCTAAGTCTGAGTCTCTCTCTGACTGTCAAAAAGCGGAGCTCCGGTCTAGGTTGCTGAGAAAAGAGGTTAAGGATTGTGTGGCTTGACTCGCGGTGATTGCGCTGTTGCTTCGTAAGTGTGTCACTGTTGATCCCCACACTCTTGAATCACATCCCTAGGTGACACGCCACACTAATCTCGTCACACTCTGATCAAGCAGAGCGTGACAGCCGAGAGTCTATAACCGAGTTTCGAGTTGGACACACCATCAATTCAATACATGCTGTACTGTACAGTACTGTACTGTAGTGTGCCATATGTTGTTGATGTTGGCCCGCTTACAGAGATCGCACAGAGGATGTATGTATGTCAGAGTGTATCATGGTACGAGCCACGCCTACTGTATGCAAGGGTGGTCATACCATACCAACATATCTAAGCTGGATAGCTTAGTGTGAGAGAGAGTGTGTGAGAGAGTGTGGTTACCACCGTCTGACTGTCAAAAATTCAAGAAGATCTCGCAGTACTGTACTGTACAGTACAGCAAAATATTAAAAAATGCAGGAATGAGTTTTGCGATGTGTTGCTGTTTCACAGGCCAGATTCTGATTGCATTCCAGCGTGTCGCCCTTTTCTTTTTCCCCGCTATCGGTGTGTCAGAGCCTCGTGTCTGCCTAACACGCATTTGCCGCCAAGTTCAACCTTGGGCACGTCGGATGGAGAGAGCCTCCCTTTTCGACGTTGATCACGAGAATACAGCTAAAGGGTTTGACAGGTCTGTCATCTGCCAACCTCGATGCTTGGCGTGTTTTGTGTGTACATTGAGCGTGTGACAGCTAAACCGAGCACTTGGTGGTGTGCATGCTTTTGCTACTGCATCTTACATGATTTGCACCTTGCACCTCGTCTGCAGTATTAGTGACCGAAATGCGATGTTCAGCTCAGACGACAATGGCGGCGAGGTTGACCCGTCTCTCTCTCGCGCGCGCTCTCTCTCTCTCTTTCTCTAAACGACGCCACATTACAAGCCGAAAAAGTCTCGGAGCGGTGTTGCCGAATGCAAAACGTCTGATCCCACTCTTGCTTCAAGGTACTGTATTTACACTCTACAAAGCTGCATTCGGAAGAGCCGCGGATCCTGATCTGACGATACTGTATGCGTCGTCCTAAGCGAGGCAAGGTTGGTTCCCACAGAGCGCGAGGCGAGAATTTAGATCAAAGATGTTAGGCCTTCTTGATGAACATTCTAGCAAAAAAAAGAATTGCCAATGTGGAGGAAAATTGCACCTTTTCTTTTCGAAGTGAGTGACGTGCGTGTGCAGGTGAGAAAAGGAGAGAGAGACACATGATTCAGGGTCCATCTGCAGCTTGTTACTGTCTGCTGCTGTCTGCTGCTGTTGCTGCAACTGCGCCCGTTGCCCGCCCAGAAAAGGGGTCCAGCACTGCACACACACACACACACACACACACACACACACACACACACACACACACACACACACAAGGGGGTTTCAAATTTTTCGAGTTTTTGAAAACTCGAGTTTTTTTCGAGTTTTCAAAAACTCGAGTCTGCAATTGCTTATGTAAGCTCAGCCAAACTCAAAAAAAATTGGGTTTTCAAACATTCGCCTATTTTGAGTGTGGTGCGACCATTGAGTCTGGGTCTGGGTCGGGTCTACAAAGCCACGTGACATATCCCGACTTCCGCGCCTTCTAACTGCGCACTCCGCAAAGACCTGCTCAACTTGTACCTTTTCGCTCTCTTCTGTCAACCATCGTCTCCAACATTTCCGCGCCTTGTCGGAATGGAGAACTATCTTCATTCCCACGATGGCGAGAGCCAGAGCTTATCTCTTGGCTGCGAAAACACTTCTTTGACAACAATCTCTGCCAGCAAAAACATGGACAATTCAGCGCTTCCTGCGCTCAGGCTTCCTCTGCCCAGCGCGGGAGGCGAGTCCACAGGCTCCTCATCCGATGTTTCTCGCCAGCCATCATCTTCTCATCCTACAACCGCCGCTTCCAATTCTCGCACGCAGCAACAAGCATCTTCGTATCGCCGTACACTTCCTGCCCGCGCTACTCGCTCAGTCTCATCGGTCCCAAGCGCCTCATCGTCCCGGTTTACCAGAGGTGGAACGTACTTCAACTGGACGGACGAGGAAACCGAGCGTCTCGTGGACGTTATATACAACTCACCAAGATTCCAGATCGCTTTACTACGAGGTCGAGTCAGCAACGCCCAAGAAAAGGGACATAAAACGAACAAAGTCGTCACTTGTCAAGAAGTATTCAAGCTGGTGTTCCCCAACGAAGACGTCGCAAACTGTGGCGATCGTATTAAAGCCAAGCTTCGCGGGTTAGAAGAAAAGTACAAGAAGATCAGAGCTTCGTTGTCGCAAACAGGATCTGGTCTTCTTTTTTGCAACATGCAATCCAACCACTCGGTGAGTACGCCGACACTTTGTCTTGGTATGGTATGATTACATTGGGTTACATGGAACTGACGAACTACCTTTCCTTCCTTGACCTCTCTGCTTTAGGACTTTACCAACCGTGCCGCAATCACTAAGACCTACCCTTGGTTTGAGCGGTGGCACGAGATGGCAATCAATCGCCCCGAGACCGGTCCTGTGGTCTTGCTCACCAGCACGCCTTACGACTCTACGCCTGCCCCCGCCACTACGCCTGCCCCCGCCACTACGCCTGCCCCCGCCACTACGCCTGCCCCCAGCACTTCTGAATCCAATGTACATGACATGGACGAGGACGATGACGACATCTTTCCTGGAGACCGTCGCATTCCTTCATTGGATGCAATTGCCGAATCTTCTTCCGAGGACCCATTCTCAGGTCGGGTCCTTGCTTCCTCTTTGTCGCACCCGAACACGCATGCATCCCCTCTTCGCAACAATGCCTTGTCCAGCCACGCTTCTACCACCTCCATCAGCACCCCTTTACCCGTCAACGACACCGTCCGCCGTAATGCCAGCTCTGCATTTGGTGCTGACGGTGAAGAAGATCTCAACAACAGATCGGCTCGTGACTCGGTAACCTCGGATGCGATTCCCAGGTTTCGATCGACTTCTCAAGCAAGGGGGGGAAGCGCGACGATATCTCTGACCTCATGCGCATCTTCATCGAAGGCCAATCAGAGACACAAGTCAAGGTGGAGGAAGAGCGCACAAAGCGCGAGGAAGAGCTCACAAAGCGAGAGGAACAGCTCACAAAGCGAGAGGAAATGCGACTCAAGTACCAGGAAAAGGAGCATGAAAGGATGGAGCGGATGAGAGTTAGGGATCATCACTTCATGCTCAGTGTCCTTGGATACGCTCGTCCTTCTGCAGCCACCGATCACAACAACATGAACAACATGAGCCTCAACAGCATGATTGGTGGCTTGGATGAATCACTCCATGAACAGGGCGCCGAGACCTTCAACGAGCGCGTTCCTTAGTCTTGTGGCTTGGCCCAGCCACTCACAAACGAGCGACGTCTCTTCAATCGGTGTGGCTTGGTACTTCCTTCCTCGCTCTCCTGTACCATTGTAACTTGTAGTGATCGTCGCATCATCATTCAATTCAACCGTCTGTCATCGTCTGTACATGATTGCGATCAACCTTGTCTCCAAATGGTTGGGTGTGTGCGCATATCCGAATTCCGAGAACGCGTGAGCTGCGCACTTTTGGTCTTTACTGCGCAGTTTTTGACTTGCTTTCTCACAACTCTTTCCTCCTTCCTTCCGTCAAACACCAACACCAACACCAACACCACCACCTTCGACGACATCACATACAGCCATGGTTCGGGTCTCCTCCAAGCAGGAACTCCTCAATCAACTACAAACAGCGATTCAGCATTCGATCCTTTTCGAAACCTTGTTGAATTCAGAATTGGCTATAGACAACAACTGCAGTGACAGCTACGACGACGACTACAAGTATGCTTTTGCACGTGCACTTGCCGTTATGTACTTAGCTGTCTTAAGCGACCGATACTCTGTGGAACGTCACCTCTTGTCTCGCCGCAAGGACACTATTCTGGATCGACTTGACCACTACTCCGAATACAACCATAAGCTCTACCGCGGCCTAGTTCGCATGACACCGCAGGCATTCGAGGACCTCACACTACGACTCAGCTCAACGGATGTCTTCAAGAACACCAGGAATTACAGGAGGGTTCAAATGCAGATTGCGGTCGGGTTGTACTGCCTAGGTCGATCGGGAAATGGCGGAGGCGTTCGTGATGCTGCCTTTGCTTGCGGGTGCTCATGGGGTTCCGTCCATCTTTGGACTGAGAAGACAATCAAGGCACTTTACGAGATCAACACCGAGGTAGTCACCTTTGCTACCGAAGATGAACGCGCCAAGGCCTCCGCCTGGGTTAAGGAAAAATCTGGCGTGGAAGAATGGGGTCGCGGATGGCTTGTTGCAGACGGCACACACATCAACCTCGCGTGGAAACCTGCAATGAATGCTCGAGAGCACTACTCGTACAAAGGTGACTACACTTTCAACGTCGCTCTTGTCTTTCTTCCTCATTCTCTTCGCATTGTGGAGTCAGTCGTTGGCCATCCTGGTTCTTCTCATGACTCGCGTGTCTGGGCGTCTGGCCAGGGCATCGTAGCCAAACCTCGTCTGCATCTGGACGAAGGCGAGTTTGTCTGGGTGGATTCCGGATTCGGGTACTCAAGCTATTCTGTCAGTCCATATGGAAATACTTTCGCTGACCAGAGCCGCGACATCAGGTTCTTCAACTTCAGCATGTCTCGCATCCGCGTTCGAGCAGAGCATGGAATCGCCTACCTCAAGAATTGCTTTCAGTGCCTAATGGGTTATCGAGGAAACCTATATCGAGAGGAGGACCACCAAAAGGCGGCGTACGCCATTCAAGCATGCATCATTGCCCACACATTTGCCAGCCGTTACGACAGACCCGACGATGTAGCCGAACATCTGTTGGAAATGTATTCCCCTGAAGTTGTCCAAGATGTCACAGCCGAACTCAGCTCTTACCAGCAAGCTACGGAAGGTGCAAGGGTACACCGTCGAGAGAACCAAGTTCGTTATGAACAGGAACTGGCACGTGCGACGGAAGGCATGTCTCAACGGCAGCTTGCCACCTTTAGGGCTGATGCCGCTCACGCTCTTCGAGAGGAAATGGTTACCGCTTTGTTCACATCTTATTCTCGCCGATTCGAAGATACAACCGCGGCCTCTAGGCGAAGAGGCAGGACAGAGGCTGGACTTGAATCGGAACAGGGACGTGTCGCTCGACGCAACGAGGCACGAAGAGCTCAAAGGTCACAGCAGGCTCAACAGTCACAGTCTCAGGACGCGCAATAGGATGCAGTGGCGACGAGAAGCGCCTTGCCCAACAGCGCACTCCTCTCGCCCCAGCATCCCTTTCGAATCGAAACGCAGCAGGAGCCTCGTCGCCACTCGCCTAACCCTCAAGCAGTCCCCTCAAGAGCCAGGCCTCTAGCTTGAGGGAACCACACAGTTCACTTAAAGGTAAGTTTTATTCCGGCTCAAGAATGTTTTGCTACCTTCGAAGTTTCTGACAATTTCTATCTTTCATCCATCTCGCAGCTTCATCACCACTTCACTTTCCTACATCGTCACCGTCGGCACTCCTCGGTTGCCCTCTCCTCGCCATCATTGCTGAGGAGGACTCCCATGTCGCTCATCCACAACCGATGCGAGTTCTCGGATCGCCAGGTCGTTCGCATTCAGGAGACTCCCGACGTCGTTCCTGATGGTCAGACCCCTCACACCGTAAGCATGTGCGCCTACGACGAATTGGTCGACGTCAGCAAGCCTGGTGACCGCGTCGAGATCACCGGTATCTTCCGAAGCACACCTGTCCGCGTCAACCCTCGACAGCGTAGTCTCAAGAGTCTCTACAAGACATTCGTTGACATCCTTCACATCAAGCGCACCAACGCCAAGAGGCTCGGCGTTGATCTCTCTACTCGAGACGCTTCCGAGCAAGCTGCCGGCCCTGGCGCGCAAGCTGTCGGTGTCGGCGGTGAGGAGGACAACGAGGATGTCGATGTGCAGAGCGGCTTTGGTGGAGATGCAACTCACAGTGTCTTGCACGAAGTGAAGGAGCAGCAGACGCTCAGCATCGCCAAGGCCGGTATCATTACCACCCTCAATGCACGTGCCTCGATCCTCACGGCTGCCAACCCAACAGGCTCGCGCTACAACGTCAACCTGCCCATCACCAAGAACATCGATCTTCCTCCTACCCTCATCAGTCGATTCGATCTGGTCTACCTGGTGCTCGACAAGATCGACGAGGCCAACGATCGCCGTCTGGCTTGCCACCTGGTCAGCCTCTACTTGGAAGACAAGCCCGACACTAGTGGCAAAGACATTCTGCCCATCGAGACACTCACCGCCTATATCTCTTACGCACGCAACCGCATCTCGCCGGTCCTCACCAAGGAAGCCGGTGACGCTCTCGCTGCTCGCTACATCGAGCTGCGTAAAGTCGGTGAGGACCCACGCAGCGCCGAGGGCCGAATCACTGCTACGACAAGACAGCTCGAATCGATGATCCGTCTGTCCGAGGCACACGCTCGCATGCGTTTCGCCGACGAGGTTGTAGTGGACGATGTTGAGGAGGCAGCCCGTCTGATCCGCAAAGCAGCCAAGTCTTCAGCTACCGACCCGCGCACTGGCCTTGTTGACCTGGACCTCATCAACACAGGCCAATTGTACCACCAGCGCAAACTTGCTGGCGATCTGCGACGCGAGCTCCTCCAACTGCTCGACGAGATGGGCAGCGGCTTTGGCAGGGCTACCTCTCCTTCGGGCCCTTCGTCGACTGCCCCGACCAAAGCTGTTCGATACGTCGATTTCGCCAAAACGCTCAATGACTAGTCGACGGTGACGGTTTCTGTGTCATTGTTCCTGATAACTCAAGCTACCTCAGCGTTGCCATCTTTGTATATACAGATGTTTGTGTTGTGGCCACCACCGTCTTCAATTGAGTCTTTGTGACATGCTTTCACGTCTGATATGTGCGGGATTTCGGAATTCGGATCACGACTAGTCGGCCGTGTGAAGACCAGACTCGAGTCTCCTAGACCCAAACTTGTTGCACAAAAATGGGGGCGTCAAAAGTTGAGTAAACGCGAGTTTTTGAAAACTCGAGTTTTCAAAAACTCGAAAAAATTTGAAACCCCCTACACACACACACACACACACACACACACACACACACGAAAACACAGCCTTGACCTTTGCAGCTCAACCAATCTGCCGCATTGTTTGCATCGAATTGACAGCAATTACAGTACATCTCGAGGCTGTCGCGGATATGGGCGTATAGAGTTCTACTCTGTGTGTGTGAGATTCGGGAGCAAAGTGTGGGAATCGCTTGTCACTTTGCTCTACGCCCACTTTTTGTTTGCCATCCTTATCACTTCCATCTTTGTCCAAAAAGGTAACTCGTCCAAAAAGGTAACTCTGTTTGATCGATCGGCTCAGTTCCGTCTCTTCACCATCGCCGCATAAAGTCACAAGCCAAACCTGCAAACAAGCTCAGCCTTTGCTTTGTGACGATTTGATTGGTAAGAGCAGTGTCACAATAACACAAAATGACCACAGGCTCAGCCAACGACGGCACTTCCGAGGCCATAAACTCAGCTATTCAAGCTTCAACTGCTGCTACTACTACTGCTGCTGCTGCCGCTGCTGCTGTGCCTTCTCCATCTTCAACTAGCACGCCAAGTGATCAGGCGGCGACGGTGTCTGCTAACACATCGATGGCTCAGCCTCCTTCGATCTCAGCTACCTCTACTGCTACTGCCGCCATTCAATCCCAAGCCGCAGTCTCTCCAGCTCAGACCGCTGGGTCGTTGTCGTCTTCCTCGTCATCATCATCATCATCGGTCCCCAACACCCAACCTGCCTCCATGCTACCTCGCAGCACTGCCTCCTCATCCACTCCAGCCTCATCCTCCAGCTCCAGCTCAGGTACTGCAACTCCCACCACCAGGCAACATGCCACCGCCAACTCGTCTCATTCAGCCTCCCCAGCTAGAGCTTCATCAAGTCTGGCTCAATACCATACTCAGCTTGCTGCTAGAGGCCGCCGCATCACCCAGCACAACCCCATCTCGAGATCTCGCTTCACCTCCGCCGCCACAGCTATGGCTTCCACCGACAATTCCAATACCCTCCCATCCATCTTTGGCTACTACTCTCACGATGCCAGTGCCGTCAATTCAGCCAACCCTGCCAATGCCTCCACTCAGCGCGACTATGGCCCTGGATGGCGAGTAGTACAACAAAGCAACCAAGCTCCAGCCTCTCGCTCCACCGGTCCCGTTCGAATCGATCGCTCTTTCCTCGCCTCTCCCAATTCCAGCCCCCGCGTTGGTTTCCTGAGCTTCTATCCGCATGGCGCTCATCCACGCCCCTCTTGGGACAGCTCCACTACCCTCGGCACCGCATATCGCCCCACACAGTCGCAGCAAGACCACACAGCAGCCACTTACTCCACTTCCACGAGTAACAGCACCGACTCGAGCTTTTTGCCTTCTTCCCTTCCCGCTCCCCAGCCCACCTTCGAAGAGACTACCACCATCTCTTTCACTTGGACCATTCGCGATCTGCATCTACTCCGCGAAGAGGTCGAACTCACTCCTCCACCCTCGGAAGGTGGTCGTTCCGTCAGTGCCGGCGCGGGCAAAAGCGACGTTTGGACCAGTCAGCCTGTTTTCGGTGACAACAAGTGGAAGCTCGAGCTGGTCCGTACAACTCGTCCTCTCTCGCACCAAGAACAAGACACCCCTTCCGATAGTCACAATAACATGCAAGACGAAGCCCTGTCTGAATCCGTCTCCAGTATCGAGCCCATAGCTGTGCAAAGCAGCACTAGTCACACCGATGCCACCAGCAGCCCACGCAACACCATCACCATCCTTTCCGTCTATTTGACTGCGCTTGTGCTCGACTACACCCACGCCAATGTCGAGATCCCCGCTTCCATCATGATTGGTCTGCGACCACTCCGTGCTGCTGTGGGGAGACGAGGCGCTGAAAACGCAGGCTACTTGTGGCGACGCTTCTACGATTACACTTTTCAAAAGGAGGCCGATCTCTTTACCTGCCACGACCTCCCTAGCGTATCCGAGATGTTGCAGGATGTCAATGTCGCACGTGATGATGCCATTGCACTCACGATCCAGCTTGGGCTCGGTCCCGGACATACACGTGGTCGATCTGGACAGTTCGACGATAACGCCGTCACTCGCACCCCCGTGGAAGTCGACGGACATCATCTCGTTCCAAGGGCGGTCATCAACTCACTCGGCGGTCTCCTCGACGATGCCAACACCGGCGATGTCCGCATCATAGTACGCGAAAGGGGCTTCATGCTGCCATCCGACGCCACTTCCATCTCCGACGACGGTCATCTCGACACTACACTCGCCGAGAGTCAGGGTGGACGCGTCGTGCCGTACCCTATTGGATCTAGTTGTCCCACTGCATCTGGTGAGGCTGCTGATGCTGGACCTGACGCGCTCAACTCGATCGAGGAAGATCCAGACCGTATCTTTGTGCGCGATCGCGTTCTGTGGGCACACGCCAGCGTACTCAAGAGCCGTAGCGACTACTTCCACACCATGCTCGCCTCCGACTTTAGCGAGGGCATCGGTCGCAGCTTTGGAACTGGCGGTATTGGCTCTGCTGCCGGTCGCAATGTCCGCACCCTTCGAATCCCGGATGCCGACTTTGTGACTGCATACTGGTTCTTGCGCTATCTCTACACCGACGACATTCACTTTGCTGACAAGGAAGACGTCCGCAGTGCTGTTCTCGACGAAGAGTGGGCCAAAGGTGCCGACCTTGGCTATCTCACAGCTGGATCGTCGGGGGGCGAGACGGGCTCTGGAGGATTCCAAGCCAATATGCTGATCGACTGGACGCCCATCTCGCAGCTTAAGGACTACGATGACCTGGAGATGGAGGAAGCTGAAGAGAGTCACGCCAATTTGGGCTATTCGATGTCGCGCGGTCAGCCTTCGTCTTCGTCGGTCGATCGACGCGATGTCTCTGGCTCTTTTGTTCTGCAGGGATCTTCGATGCGCACCGCTGTACCGACATCCAGTGCCACCACCTCGGGCTCTCTTCGACAGAGAACCAGTCTAGGTGGACTCGGTGGTGCCAGCAGCAGTGTCAATCCCAGCAGCAGCGCAAGTACTGCCATTTCGGCACCCACCTCTCCCTCCATCCCAACCGCCCCTCCCACCTCTACCACCGCCGCCGCCACCTCCAACAAGCATCACACAACCGACGAATCCTGGTCCACAACTGGAGTCTCTGCACGTCAACCCGCATCCCAATCCCAATCCCAATCCACACACGATCCCCACCTCCACCCCACTTCGCACCCTGGTCCCGCCTCTGCCCTTTCCATCTTCAAGCTGTCGCACCGCTACCACATGCAGGATCTGTCGAGACTCGCGTCGCTACACATTACAGCCACGTTGACGCCGCAATCGGCGTTTGCGATGCTGCTGGCCACGTCGATGTATACCGAACTGCATGCGAGGATCAAGACGTACGTGTATCAGCACTGGCATCTGGTGTCGCACACGAGCGAGTTCGAGCGATGCTGCGACGAGGTGAGCGTGGGTATGTGGGGCAGCGATGCGGGAAAGACGATGAGGGCGTTTGTTAGGAGTTTGGTTTCGCCGTTGAGGGCTGGTTAGGGTTGCAACGACTTGCAACATGTACATATGCGCCTGTGAGAATGGGGTGTTGTTCAAAGTGTGTGTGCAAGTCAAGAGGTTAGGGACGGTTGAAGAGTGGTCGAGGTTGTAGCTCTGTGGGTAAGGAGGCTTAGCAGCTGCATCGAGCGATCTCACCTGTTCACGTCCGATCTCTCTCTCTCTCTCACACGCTGCATTGCACGGGTAAACGAGACATGTCAAGACCACAATCGGGGGTTGTGTGTGTTGGGGGAGGTATTTACAATGTTGAGTCAAGACATTGTTACAATCAAATGTTTTTCTTCTGAGCCTCGCTTAGGAGGCCGTAATCTTTCGGATCTTGACCGGAGGTGCCTTTCTTCCTGAGGGATTTTTCGTGTCTGTCTACGGAGGTGTTTGTGCTTGTGAGGGAATTTGCGGAGCCTACGAAGTTTGCGAAGAATCCTGCGATGCCTGACATTTTGGATTCGTCCGGGTTTGGTGGTTGGGTGTCTGCGAGTTGGCGGAGATGGTCCATGTTGCGGAGTTCGGTGAGCATTTGGGTTCGGACGGATTCGGTGAGATGGGCGGCGTCTTGGGCGGTTAGGTGGGATGCTGGGATGGGGGGTAGGACTTTGATTCTGATGGTGCCGGATTCGAATCTGGATTTGGAGTCGAATAAGCGGTTGTAGTTTTCGCATACGACGGGGATTACGGGGACGCCGGCTTGGATGGCTAGATGGAAAGCGCCTTTTTTGAAGGGGAGGAGGTCGGGAGTGGCGAGACCGGATCGGGTGCCTTCGGGGAATATCCACAGGGAGAGCTTCTTGCGGTTCATGGTTTCACCGACTTGTTGGAACGCTTTGATGCTGTCCTTTAGATTTTTACGGTTGATAAAGACTGCACCGGAGAGGGACATGAATTGGCCTAGGAGGGGTACGTATTGGAGTTCCTTTTTGGCCATAATGGATGCGTGACCGGGGAAGATTCTACCGAGGTAGAGGATGTCCATTGCGGTTTGGTGATTTCCAACGACGACGGCGGGGGAAGTGGAGGAGAAATGTTCTTCGCCTTCTACGATGAATCGAATTCCAACGAGAGGAGAGGTGAGACGCCAGAAGGATCGAGCGACGACTTTGTTGATGTTCAATCGTTGACCTGGGATCAACGTGAGCAGGAGGGAGACAAAGATACCCCAAACAGAACAGATTCCCATCCCGGCAATGTAGATGATCGAGTTGAGATAGAATCGAAGCTTCTGCGATCGAGGACTGACGAGGGCAAGCAGGAGAAATGCACCGGCCGTAAAGGTCGAGAGGGACTTGGAGAGGATCGCCATGATGATTGCGAATGTGGTGGTGATCAGGTGGATGATGGATTGAAAAGGGTGGAAGATGCGATGATGGTGAGGAGGAGGAGTGGACATACGTGCCCTCTCAAACCGTTCAAAAGGTGATGGAGGTAAAAAGAGAGAGAGAGAGAGAGAGAGAGAGAGAGAGAGAGAGAGGCGATGCGATGATGGTGAATTCAGTCGTGAAACGCACGGTTGGTGGGTGAAATTCCAGACCCCAAAAAAAGAGTTGCCCGATTGGTCCAGGGATTTCCGATAAACGCATCGCACAACGCGCTTGCGTTACGCCCTCCGGTTAGATGGCGGGCCGTTTATCCATTCGACAGCAGCCCTTTTTCACACTCAACACTTGAGACCTTGTGTAAGACGTAGAGGTCTAACAGTTCCATGTTTGCCTTTGACTCTCGAGCAGCGTTACAACTACAACTCCCTTGCCAACCTCATACTCACATGTCACAATTACAATATGAAAAGACACTTTCTTTTGGTCTCGTTCTCTCACTTTTCCGGATGTAGATCCTTTGATTTCAAAAATATTGCATTTCCCTAAGCCTATACCATAAATTCAGCCTCTAAAAAAAAAATCAGACAGCAGTGGTCTTTGACGGAGCCTTTGCGATCGCTGGCAACCGTAACAACTTCTGTACCTCTTGATCTTGTCTCAATTCCTGATCTTCTTGTTCGACTTTGAGTGCCTGTCTCTTGTTCCACTCGTCTTGCAGCGCTTTTTGACTGAGGGTTCGACTTGCTATGACGAGTTTCCACCATTTGAGGTACAAGTCTTTGACTTTTGCTTCCATTTTTGAGTTCCACTTTTCCGCTTCTACGACTTGTTGGAATCTTGTGTAGAATTGACCTTCGGGGAGTTTTGCAAATCTCGAACCATCCTCTCCCTGTAACACGCGTGATACGTTGTCGTGGGTGATGAGGGGTTGTCCGTATTTGATCAACCATTCAGAAAGCCTTGTAGGAGTCCAGAAGAATACATTGCGTCCCAAAGGGTCCGCTCGTAGTTCAATCCTCTCGTGCGGTACAGCCACCAAAGCCGATGCATACCGGAATGTGTTGAGCGTTGCTGGTACATCGACGGGATCGGGAGAGGCGGTGGCGATGAATAAAGTGTGAGTCGGTTGACGTGAGTACAGATCGAATGCTTCTTTAAGTGCGAGGGTGAGTTTGCTACTTCGGAAAGGAATGTGCGGAACGCCAGCTTTGTCGGTGGGACAAGACGGCGATGTACGCGCCCGAATGCACGACTTCAGCGTCATCAACGAGGTATTGATCGAAACGGTTTCAGCCATTCTCTGAGCGTTGTTGATCCCAGTTGTAGAGGCGGGAGAATGGTCGGCTGCTCGTTCGGATCCAGCCAGATCGACCAGTTGCAGAACACCGGCGGTGGCATTCGGATCGGTTTTGGGTTGACAAGTGATGCGAATGAGGGCGTGGGATCGAGAGGATTGCGGGTTTTTTTCGGTGCCTCGGGTGATACGTTGGGTCCAGGCGTGTTCTACCTGGGTGAGCATTTCTTCGGGGGAATCGATGGTCTTGGAGGTAGCCTTGGAAAAGGTGCTGCTACCGGCGATGTTCTCGGCAATCAAGACGCGTGTGTTGGAGGGATCAAACAGATCGTTGACCTTGTTCTTGCCGTATACTTCGATGGCTTGGACGCTGATGATGCACGACGAGGCGTTCGAGGCGTAGAGCGAGACGATGGAGAGACGGGAACATTCCGAGAGCGTATAGGTCTTGCCGGACCCGGTTTGACCGTACGCGAGGACGGTGGCGTAGCCTCCGGAGAGGATGAAGGGGATGAGGGGTTCGACGTGCGAGGTGAAGAGGGTCGAGGTAGGGGTGGAGGAGAGGAAGCAGGCATCGGAGGAAAAAGTATGGGGTGTGTGGGTTACGGTGCTGGTAAGAGTGTTTTTGCGGGGTTCGTGGAGGATTACTTGGGAAGGGTCGGTGGAAGAGGTGGTGATGAGAGGGGTGGTTGGGGCAGTGGGGAGGAACGAGGGTCGGACGCGGAAGAGGACTGTGAAATCACGTTCCATGGTGAAGGTGAAGGGAAGGTGAAGGAATTGGTCAATTAGATGAGGGTGATTGGTAGTGATGACGAGGAGAGGACAATGAGATATGGTGGTAGTGGTATGAGGAAAAGTGTTGTTCTTTGGCTTCAAGAGACCAACACTTTTTCCCCGTGCACACGCACACGCACGCACACACACCTGCCACTTTACGCATTTTCCATGGGGGTTGAACGACATTCCTTTTTTTTTTTTTGGACAAGTTTTTCCACGTGTAGAGAGTACAATTAGTTATACGTACCTGTGTGTCCGAGACGAACGCGTGTTTGGCTGATGAAATTGGACGGCGTCCATGCATGTCCATCTCGGACAAGGCCGACGGCGGTTGAGAGGGCGCCGGATTGAAATATTGCGCGTCTGCTGTCAAACAAGGGCTATTCCCCACCCACAAATAATCCAAAGAGCTCGCTTAAAAACACCACCCACCCCTCTTGCATCGGCGCAGAGTTGTCCGTTGAACTCTGGGGTCACGTTCTTTTCTTCTTCTTCGTGTTCTTCTCAAGGAGCATTCCGAGTAGCCGTCACTGATACCAACTGCAGTAAGAAAGATAAGCGCGTGGATGCAGGTACATTTACGATAGGCTGCACGGCTTCAGGTTAAGCGTGGTGAGAGAGTTGGGGTTTTGGGAAGCATGTGGCAAAGGATATAAAGTCTCGTCGTTTCTCTTCGCATCTTTTCTTCTTGGTATCATATCCATCACCCATCTTCCCCCCCTGCTCTCTCTCTGTGCAAAAGATGCTTTCCGGCCTTCCAAAAAGCGCAGCTTTGCTGCTGCTGCTTCAATTCGTCACGCTCTCCCTGTGCACTCCTCTCACCTCTCGCGCTTCTTCTTCGTCGTCCAAGTTTGTCCTCGAGCAACATCTTGGCAATCTTTCGCCTTACTTTGACGCTCCGGTACCCGCTCATCTCTCTCTTGGTGTTCCATCGGGTTGCCATGTCTCCCAAGTCTCGCTGATCCATCGACATGGATCTCGCGGACCCATCTCGCAGGAAATTGGGACCATTCGAAACCTTTCCTACTATCTCAACAACAATACAGCGCTCCTCACCTCTCCCAAGGCTCCTCCTCCGCCACAGTTTGCGTTCTTGGCTGAAAATGGAGGTGGATGGTCGGCTGCCGATCTCAAGCAGGACGATTTGACTGCTGTTGGACGTCGAGAACTCTTCGATCACGGTGTACGATTCCGACTCGATTATCCGCACCATAACACATCGACCCTGCTTGCCGGTCAACAGGATCGAGTGGTTGAATCGGCCCAATGGTTCGCCGCCGGGTATTTCGGTAAGGACTACAACGCGACCGCAACTCTCAATGTGATTTCCGAATCTCTCGGCGTAAAGAGTTACATCACTCCCATGGAAACGTGCAAAAACTGGACCTACTCGAGCGGTGGAAAACCTGTAAGCGATTGGGGGCAAGTCTACCTTCCCCCCATTGCCAAACAGTTCAACAGGCAGCTTCAGGGTGTTTGGCCAGGACTCAACTTTACCGAGGACAATGTTCATGGGATGCTGTGGGCGTGTGCGTACGAACTGGCGCAGTTGGGGAGTGTCGAGAAGAGTAGATGGTGTCGAGTGTTTGGAGAGGATGAGGTGAAGCAGTTTGAGTATGAGTTGGATTTGTTGATGAGAGGTGCGTTTGGGTATGGATTGCCGAATGGTTCGGGTCAGGTTATGGGAAGCTTGTTTGTCTCGAATCTGACAGAGAGACTGACGAAAGCGGAGAATTTCAAGGAGCCAGATGGAAAGCAGAAGACAGTCTGGTTGGACTTTGCTCATGATACAACCATCGATCTTATCCTCACCACTTTGGGTCTCGCTGCGGATAGGAGTTTCCCTGTCCAAGGACCGGTCAACCCGAACAGGAACTGGAGGACTAGCTACCAGGTCCCTTTTGCAGCTCAGATGGAGTGGAGAAAGGTCACCTGTGATGCGGGAAAGAACGAGATGATCCAGTTGCATCTCAACAAGGCTCCTGTTGATCTCAGCCCCGTTTGCAAGGTCGATGGATTCGGTGGATGCTTGTTGAAAGACTTTTTGGCCAACGAAAAAGTGCACAAGGCAAATGCTGTCCAGGTTGGAGATGCGGCTTGGACTGCTGCTTGCGGCAGGTAAACACCCCCCACTGACGCCACGATATTAGACTAGCATCCTTAATCGAGGTTCTCTGAAGAAATGCAATGGCTATAACATGTTTGGATTCTCGATATCAGAAAGAGCGCAGACAAGGAGACAGAATGTGTGTGAGAAAGAGGTAAAAACACGTGCCAAAGTGGAGGGAGGAAATCGCGGCGCATTCGTCTTACGCAAAGACGCATCGGACTTGGTCCGAGCTCACGCTTGCCAATTTCAACGTCAGCCTCTTGCTGCTGCTTCGTTTCATCCCTCTTTGCTTGCCTCCCTGCATCCTCACACAAGACCAATATCGGCTTGCCTACACCCACGTTAATGTTGGTTCGACCTTTCACCACCAACAGTCTTGGTCTTTCTCGGACGCTTTCTCGTCTTCAATTCGTTAATTTCGCAACCTTTTCCCCCTCAACCCCTCGGCTAGCTATCGCATCCTTTGGTGGCAAGATGACTTCGACGGTGGCGGCTAATCCTGTGCCTGAGATGCCAAGTTTTACGCCTAGTCCCTTGCCTGATTTTTCGGTTTGCAATCCGCTCGGTGCGCCCGATCGATACGTCTCCACTGCGGCTTGTCTCATCATTGGCGACGAGGTGCTGAATGGCAAGACTAAGGATTCCAACTCGAACTATTTTGCCAAGTTCTGCTTTGATCTGGGTATAGATCTCAAGCGAATCGAAGTGATCCCCGATGATGAGGATGTGATTGTGGAAGCGGCTAGACGTCTAACTGGTCAATTCGACTTTGTCGTTAGTAGTGGTGGGATCGGTCCAACTCCGGATGACATTACCTATCAATCCATGGCCAAGGCTTTTTCAGACGGACAGCTCGTCTACGATCAAGAGGTCCTCCGTAGAATGGCCCAAAATCTCAAAGCAAGACAAGTCAATACGGAAGGAATATCACAAGACATGATCACGGCAAGAAAAAGAATGGCCCTATTCCCAAAAGAAAACGCAGAGGTCATCTTCCCAACCCAAAATCTCTGGGTTCCAGTAGTAAGAATGATCGGAAAACTTTGCATCCTCCCAGATGTACCAAGACTCTTCGAAGCACTCATCGATGGAATGGAATCTTACATTCCGCTGGATCCAAACAGACAAAGACCCTACAGAGTCCTCATCCATACCAGATTGCCAGAAAGCAACATAAGCCCCTTCCTGGTCAAACTCACAGACAAGTGCAAGCAAATCGGCATCAAGGTCGGCTCCTACCCGAAATGGAACAACGGCGTAGATGTTAGTTTGATCGGAAACGATTGGGACGAGTTGGAAAAGCTCATTCCAGAGGTCGAGAAGGAGGTCAATGGAACCTTGATCGAGAGTGGTCAGCTCGGAAAGAGTCGAGAAGCCCCTCAACAGCAGCACAAGATTTAGAACGTGCAGTCAAAACACAGACAAATTGTTCGAGACAGGATGGCTTTGCGAATGCTACATTTCAAAACAACTGACAAAAGTGGTGACAAAATGAAAAGATCAAGATGCCAAGACAGTAACAACGGCGGCAAAAGTTTGTTTGTGGGTTGTAATGTGATATCGCGATGCAATGCGGAAAGGCTTTGGAGAGAAAACATGAGCCCTTAGTCAAGAGGGTCCTCCTCAATCCTGGCATAGTCATCGTCCTCATCTTCATCCGACATGGGCTCGTCTTCGGTTCCATTCGTCGCCACACCCTCGTGGTTGGCCATGACCACCAGACCGTTCCTGTGTGGGTCAAACTCGACCCTGATCTCGGGATCCTCCTTGATGTTGACCCTACCTGAAAGAATGAGGATCGACAGGGGCGAGAGCAGTTCTTGCTGGATCGAGCGGTTGAGTGGACGAGCACCCATCGTTGGAGAGAATCCGATCGAAACCAAAAAGTCTTTGGCCGCATCGTCGAGCACCAACTTTGACTTGCCTCCGTTGGCCTGGATGCGCTGCTCGATCTCGCGTAGACGAACATCCACAATCGACTTGACGTTGCGGCGCGAGAGCTTGCTAAACACCACGATGCTGTCGATACGGTTGACAAATTCGGGCGGCATGGCGGCCTTGATGCTGCCCAAGACGAGTTGGCGTGTAGCCTCAGTCATCTCTTCGTCCTCCGATTCGTTGATGTAGGCAGAGCCCAGATTCGAAGTCATGATGATGATCGTGTTGCGGAACGAGACCTGACGACCCTGGCTGTCCTGCAGACGACCTTCATCAAGTACGCCGAGGAAGAGCTGGATGAACTCGCGCGATGCCTTCTCAATCTCATCGAGCAGAACGATGCTGAAGGGCTTGCGTCGCACCGCTTCGGTCAACACGCCACCCTCCTCGTGACCGACGTAGCCGGGCGGTGCACCAATGAGACGCGAGATCGAGTGCTTCTCCGAGAACTCGCTGCAGTCGATGCGGACCATGGCGTCGGCCGAGTCAAACATGCACTTGGCCAACGTTCGGCTGAGCAAGGTCTTACCGGAACCGGATGAACCAGCAAAGAGGAACGATGCGATGGGTCGATTGGCGTCGGCGAGACCAGAGCGCGAAAGTCGGATGGCTTGGGCGACGCTCTTGACCGCCTCGTCCTGACCGATGACTTCCTTTGCGAGGGTGCGCTCGAGTCGAAGCAGCTTGTTCTTCTCAGACTCGAGCATGCGCGAGACGGGAATACCGGTCCAGCGAGAGACGATGGCGGCGATCGAGTCGGCAGTGACGGCGTTGTTGTCCGAGTTCTTGCCTTCCTCCTCTCGCTTGCGTTCGGCGGCCTGCAGCTGCTGTAGCTTGGTCTCGAGATCAGGGAGCGCGTAGAACTTGAGGTCCGAGGCGGTGGCGAGATCGTATCGACGCTCGGCCTCGGCAATCTTGGCGCGAACCTCCTCCATCTTGCGTCGGACGTTGTTGATCTCTTCGCCCTTTGCCTTTTGTGCCTCATAGGCAGCCTTGATGGGGGCAAGCTCGTCGTCGATGGCCTGAATCTGCTTCTTGGTCTCCTCGAGCGACTCCTTGGACTGGGCATCTTTCTCTCGCGAAAGGGCATGGACGGCAATTTCGAGCTGGAGGCGCTTTCGCTCGAGCTTGTCGACCTCTTCGGGAACCGTCTCTCGCGAGACCCTGACGTCGGCACAGGCCTCGTCCACCAGGTCGATGGCCGAGTCGGGCAGACGTCGATCGGTGAGGTAGCGCTTGGCGAGTTGAGCTGCTGAGACAATGGCCGAGTCGAGGATTCGGACACCGTGGTGGACCTCGTACTTGTCGCGGATACCTCGGAGGATGGCGATGCAGTCCTCGACGGTGGGCTCGTTGACGAGGATGGACTGGAATCGACGTTCGAGCGCTGCGTCCTTCTCGATGTACTGTCGGTATTCGTTGGCGGTGGTGCAGCCAATGACGCGGAGCTTGCCTCGGGCGAGCATGGGCTTGAGCAGATTGGCAGCGTCCATGCCGCCACCGGAGCTGCCCTGGCCGGCCATGAGGAGATGCATTTCGTCGATGAAGAGAATGCAGGGAGTTCCGTCGGCGGTCATCTTTTCGATGTCAGAGAGCACCGACTTGACACGCTCCTCGTATTCACCTCGGTACTTGGCACCGGCCATGAGACCACCGACGTCGAGACTGAGAATCTTGCCGAGAAGGTTGGGAGGGACGTCGCGATCGACGACACGCTGAGCAAGACCTTCGACGATGGCGGTCTTGCCTACACCTGGACTACCGATGAGGACGGCGTTGTTCTTGGTCCTTCGAGAGAGGACGCGGACGGCGCGGCGGATCTCCTGGTCACGGCCGATGACAGGGTCGAGGGAGCCCTCGGCTGCGAGTTGAGTGAGGTCGGTACAGTACTTTGCGAGGGCGTCGTATCCTGCCTCTGCGCTTTTGCTGTCGATGTGGCGTCCGCCTCTTGCTTGTGTGATGGCGGTCCTGATGAGCTGTTCGTTGGCGAGACCGGCCTCTTTGAGGAGCTGCTTGATGGTGTTGTCCTGAATGAGACCGAGAAGGATGTGATCCTGGGCGATGTATGCGTCTCGCTGAGTGCTCTTTTGATTTTCGGCTTCCTTGAGCACCTTGAGGGCAGGGCTCGAGAGGCTGATATCGTCGGGCGGAGGGGACTGTGATGGAATCTTGCGGAGTGCGGTGCGGAGCTTGTCTTCAAAGATCTTGATGTCGACGCCAGCCTTGTTGCAGATGCTCTTGAAGAGCGACTGGCTGGACTCGTTGGTGGACTGAACGCCTTGGGAGTTGGAAGTGTCGTCGGTCAAGAGCGCCAGAGCAATGTGTGCTGGGCTGACCTGTGGATGAGAGTGATCCTTGGCGAGCTGCAGTGCTGCCGAGACCGAGGTCTGAGCCCTATCTGTGAATTCGAACGACATGCTGGGTATGTGAAGTGGATACGAGAGATACAAATGCGGTTTGTCAAAGAAGAGTGGGAGGCAGACCAGTGCGGATGATGGAAGCTAAGAAAGAGGGTGCGTGTTTTATGCGAAAGTCGAGAGAGGTAGAGATGCGAGTGGTGCGCTATCGTTGCTCGATGTGAATGTGTAGCTGAGTGTAGCTGCTGATGGTTGTGGGAAGAAAGCTGTATGGTTGAGAGAAGGTGTGTATATATTCGTTCGGCTGGACGGGTCGAAGCCGACCAAGCCACTGTTGCGGTATGAAATCACATGTCGAGGTTGGCTCGTGGCTGAAACTGATGACACTCTGAACTGTAATATGAAAAGTGCTCTCCACAAGATGCCGACAACTGGAGAGTGTGAGAGTGAGAGTGAGAATTCACTCGAAATCGCGCGACACCTCCACACTCATCCAGCGCGTTCCAGCCGCTTCTCGAACCAAAATTGCCGCCCACACAATGTGCTCGAAATTTTCCCGAAAATTCGGCTAAAAATTGGCCTATGCGCTTCGAGCCTTATCTCCCGATTCCACAAACATCACAATGCCGATTCTAACAGATTCTGCTCGAGCCTTGACAGGCTGCTTCTTTCCGCTCCTGCATCGGTCATCGCTCATCATCAGCATTTTCTTGGACACATCTCTCTTCCAGGTGCAGAGACGAAGCTATCAAGCACTGACGCGGTCTATCCACATATTGATGGGTCATGCAAAGAAACCATCTAAATGGCATTGTCACGACATTAACAGAAGGTTCACAGACCCTTGCAATCAGTTGCGATTCGGTATGATATCAAACGTTGAGTGGGATCAATGACAATATGAACAAAAAGCATGCTGAACGAAGACCGAGCTACAGACCTCCCCGCTTAGATGCGGTTGCCAGGCGCTTGCGGTGTATGCTGCGAGTAGCTCTGGTAAGCACGCGAAGGCGCCGTCTGCAGAGGAGGTGCGCCCCATCCGGGATGCGACTGCTCTCCGGGAGAGTGCTGCTGCGTAGAGGTACCCGGCGACGACTTGTGCTGCAATCCGAGATACTCATGCTTCTCTTCGGAAGAGCTGTTCGACGCTCGCCACTGCTTGAGGTCGCGTGGAAGCAGCGCCAGGCCGGCCACGTATGCGACAGCAAGCAGCGCAGCCCAGATCCACAAGATCCAGCTGGCCCATCGAGGAGGTCCCCAAGACCAAATGTGAAGTCCCTCGGTCGAGTTCCAAATGGCCGCGGCGGTGATGCCCAATCCAATGACGACGTGGACAATCCTCGAAGGGTTGAAGCGCTTGGTGGTGTGACCAAAAGCACCGAGGACGATCTGGAGGATCATGACGATAAAGATGGCAAGACCGGCCTTTGCGTGCGTGTTGTCAAAGTGTTCGCCTCCCGACTGCGACGTCTCGGCGACAATCACGATAAAGCCAATGAGAACAAAGATGAAGGCGGGGATCATGATGGCACGGTGGACAGGGAACCATTTGAAGAAGGTCCTTCCGTAGCGTCCAATCAGGATAGCGGCAGGTACGAGGAGGAACCAAGCGATGATCATGAAGACCATGTGAACGATGATGAGCTGGTTGCGCCTGTTTAGGACACGAGTCGAGTTCTGTTGACCGGTTGCTGGCGTCACGGGAGCAGAGTTGCTGCCGCTGTTTGAGCCAGAGGACGAGGGAGAAGTCGAGTATGGCTTGGTGAGGTCGAGGTTGAGCGTACCGTAGGCAGTGTGACGCCTGATGCTCGAGCTGGGGCTCGATCCAGGATTGTTGTTCTTGTTGGAAGCCCAGATGAATGGCGTCACCTTTGAGGGAGTCTTGTCAGAGCTGGACATGGGGAAAGACCAGGCCCAGACGGTGCCGGTGCTATTGGAGAAGGAACGCTTGGGCTCCATCGTGGCAGCCAAAGCCTTGATGCTGGTGGTCGGGTCTTCGTGACCGGAAGCAGTGCGTTGCGACATGACGACGTTGCCGGAAGTGTCGACCCATCCGATCTGCGAAGACGTCGAGGAAGAAAAGAAACAAGGGGAAGGGAGTTAAGCGGTGAGTTTACTGCAGCTGATGGTATAGAGAGCAGAGCACCTCGAGATAGCGAGCAGTTGTTTCATGACTCATGCATTGCAGAGTGGAGGGAGCGGTGATGACTTACCATCATGTTGGAGCCAGCCATCTGCTCGCCAGTGCCGACGGCATACCATCCCAATGGAGCACCACCGCCGTTGGTGGACATGGTCATGTTAATCCTCTTTTCAGAGGGGCTGTATACGGCGCGAAGGCATAGGTTCTGTAGCAGCGCAGAGATATCAGTTGCAGAAAAGTGGTGAGCTTGAATGGAACGTTGTCGAGAAGAGAGACACAGCGTCGTGACAGAGA
Source organism: Ustilago trichophora (assembly GCA_900323505.1). Classification (NCBI taxonomy): domain Eukaryota; kingdom Fungi; phylum Basidiomycota; class Ustilaginomycetes; order Ustilaginales; family Ustilaginaceae; genus Ustilago; species Ustilago trichophora. The sequence continues at coordinate 231,438 of OOIN01000041.1, forward strand.
GGTGAACCTACCGAGTTGCAAACGGTGTCGGCAAAGAGTGAAGCGTCGGTGGTGGACTGCGCACGTGCGAATGTCGACAGCAACAGCAAACAGCATGCTGCGAGAATAGTGGACAGCCTCAACATGTTGACGGATCAATGCGGCTGTACGCAAAGATGGTGTGGAGGATGTGGGTGGTCGAAGGGGTTGAACTAAGGTCGAGCAGGTACGAAGGGGGGGACAACTGTACCTGCGGAGCGAGTGGAATTTGGCCGTAGATATATACGAGCAGAGGTCGAGAGGTGGCTTTTTGGGGGGGAGAAGGCCGGTGGGATCAAGATTTGGCGCTATCGTTTGCTGACACAGCCCAACGCTATCGTGTGATGTGTGTGTGTGTGTGTGTGTGTGTGTGTGTGTGTGTGTGTGTGTGTGTGTGTGATATGGTAGAGAGGAAAGAAGGAGGGCAACGGAACCAAACCGAAACGGAGCTTGAGGTTGCCACGAAGATGAGTGTGGCTTAAAGGAAAGCACGGCAAAAGAATGCTGAGTAGACTCTTCTGTTTTCCCGTAGATGAGGAACAGCGGCAGGAACGACGATGAGAGAAGCGGAAGAGCCGACCAAAGGCGTGCGTGTGTAAGGAAGCGAGGGAATCAGCGTCACTCTAGACGGATGTGGTGATCAAGATGGAAGCGCAAATGCAAACGTCTAGACAGAGATGGAGTGAAGGTGGGTGCGAGACAAGAGCAGAGGCAAACGCAAAGGAAGAGAGGAAGAGGGACAGCACACACACCCACACCCTCTCAATTCGGATAGATTCCGGTGCACAGAATCAGAATCTGGGTGTTGATGCGACGAACGGCGTCGTTCCAACGTGTGGCTGTGAGAAGAGAGAGGAACTGCCGGCGGGACCGTGAGTTTGATAACAACCCAAAGGCGGATCTCACGGGTCGGGCACTCTTGGTCAGAACGTTGAAGCTTGAGCCTAAGCCTGATTTTCTTTCCAAAGTGGCTTGTGAGAACAAAATTGAAGAGCAGACTTGATCCTGAGTATGCTAGAATAGTAGTTATGCTCAAGCTATCGAAGGCTCCCGGTCTACAGCGGAAGCTTCCGAGTAGAGTGGGAGAGAGAGAGAGGGATGTACTGTATTGTATTGTGGCATCTGACACGCTGCGGAGCTCTTCCGATTGTTCTCCTCAGAAGCACGTCACGTCACGGACGCAAGCTTGGGGAGGGCAAAAGGAATGAAATTGGCCAAGCAAAGCAAAGTCGACGTGAAACCAGCGTTTTGGTGATGACAAACACGATGAACTTTGCTGGATGCTGTGCTGTCGCTTGCTGCTGCTCTTGTTGATCCAGGTGTTGATGGCTCGGAGATACACCTATGAAATGGGTTCCACACTCTGGATCGCCCACTTGGCAAGCAGGCAGGCAGGAGCGAAATCACGCTAGAAGATGCAAGTGAGGGCGCATTTTCGGTCGCAAAAGAAAAAAAAAGGGAGAGAGAGCGCGTCGGGGCATGAAAGGGAGAGGGGTGCAGCAGACAGCGGGACAGGAGATGCACTGTCGGTTGGCCGGCGTTGACAAGGCCTCGTGCGCATCGACGAGGCGAGACAGGCAAAGGGGGTGCCAGAAGGCGCACGTCGTGCATCATCTCACTTTCTGTGTTGCAATTGCTGCCTGCATCGCATCGCTCCCTGTCGCTCCGGTGCATATCGCCTGGAAATCCACATAACTATGAGACGACCAAACGCTACATGCGCAGCACCGGCAGCAACAACAGCATCTCTCCCACGCCTCTTCACACGGTGGGGTCTGCAACCGTGAGAGAAGGGGAAAGAGAGAGAGAGAGAGAGAGAGAGAAATGAGGCCTTGAGCTCATATTTATTTTACGCTTGTTCCGAAATCGTTGCTACAGCACAGCACAGCATTTCAGAGACAGCAACGAAGATTTCAAATGGGCAGCTCCGATTCCAACGTTGCCTCGCTCGGTCAAAAGGAAGAGAAACGCGTGGCACCACGGCATGAGAGCTGAGATGCACAAAGAAGAAAGGGGGGTTTGGAGCGCTTTGAAATGCAAGCCCCAGTCTTCTGCCTCGTTTGAATTTGATTTCGCAATCCAAGGTTGAGCCAAAAGTGCATCAATTCTCTTGGTCTCTTGGTTGCAGCAGCTCATGCAGCGCTTGCTCCGATCGGAGAATGGCACGGCCACACCTTTTTTTGGCTCCTGTCTCTTGCTTTGGCACGATGTCTTTGCTTGGGCTGGTCTCACTTTGCAACTGATGTACAGTACATTGGTTTTGGAGCTTGAGCCTATGTTGCGCTTGCGTTGCTGTCGTTGGCGGTCTCCTACGATCGCGAATCAAACTGCTGCTGCTTAGTTTAAAGTCACTTCGCTCCGTGCGTATGACATGGTTGATTGCAAGCGAGCAAGGTTGCTGACCACGAAAGAGGTGGGCTCGCAAATCAACGAGCGATGTCCTCATGAATGTGAACGGTCACAAGCAGAGGTATGAAATGAGTACGCTTCGAAAAGGCGAGGAACGGCGCACAAATTAAGAGGGGCACGCGAGCACAAGCGAGGCCTCCCCCTTGAGGCGCATGCACTCTGCAGCGAGCGAACAGAGCGGGTTCCAGGAGCCAGGCTCACGCGCTAAACTAGTGAGTAGTGATCATCTGCTCGTGTAGATGCTCGTTTGCGACGCTGATGCTGGCATCGTGCTACAGTAACAGCAAGCGAGTCCAGATTCGGGGGTAGTAGCTGTGACAGCTCCAATAATAATTTTAGTAGCAAACCGCGAAGAAGAAGCGAAAATCTGCGCGATTTTCGGCGTCACACAGAGTCACGCACACACGCAAAACCGAGAATTTTGTGTACAGCTGTACAGTACTGTACAGTACAGGTATGTTTGGCAATTTCTCGGGGCGAGATCTCGCAGCCGAGCAGCAACGTGTCATTCCACGGCGTGAACGACGGCGTGCAGATATTGTTGTTATCCGCTGTCGACATTCCTTTCGAGAGAGAGAGAGAAAGAGAGCCCCTTGCCTTTGGTCGAGTGGTGAGTGAGTGTGTCAGTTTCATGCTGTCCGGAGACAAAGACACCGTCATCACCGCATTGCAGCTGATCCAAAAAGCAAGCCACGCGATCCAGTCGTACAGTCCTACCCCCTTTCCCTTTGGTCTCTCTTTCAAGTCTGCTCTCTATCATCATGATTTGCTCACGTAAACCAATCTAAGAAGACGCACATTCATGCTCATGCTCATCGATACCAAAAGAGCAAGAAAGTCTGACTGCATCGTGTTAGGCAATCATCTGCTGCCGAATGTTCTCGGAGTGTTGCCCAATTCGGGCCGAAGATGCTGTAGTTACGCTCGCTCTGGGATGCAAGATATCTGCAGCTGAGATGAAACCGGGGTCCACATTCAGCAGAAGTCCGACATCGTCCTCGTTTCGGTGATCTTCTTCGAGGTTGCGCAGGCTGTGCAAAAAGCACCACAACCACAACCGCATTATGATGTTGTTGCGATTCTCAAAACCTGGATCCAAAAGCTTGCAAGCTTCAGGTTAGTTGCTTTACGATACGAAACCGGATCGCGCCAAGCCGTACGCTATAAATTAAAAAAAAAAAAAAAAAAAAAAAAAAAAAAAAAAAAATGGTGGTGAGTATCATAGAACATTTGGTCCAACATCGTCTTAAGCTTGACTTCTAGCTCCGAGAGAAGGCTTGGCCACCGAGCACAATCACGAGCTTGAGTTTATCTTCTTTGCGATCTCAGAAACATCGGCGACTTCCATTCAGCTCGGCGCAGCAAGCAACAACGGGCGGCAACAGCGGCTTCTTTCTTTGGAGAGTGTGTCGTGGGGCTATTTCTATGGGAGGTCAAGCTCGGTGCAGAATGCGTGAAAGAAAGAGCCTTTGTGTGGTCTTCGTCGTTGCGCCTATGATGTGAAATGCAATCAATCTGGGGCGGCATTTCTTTTTTTGGGTCGAAAATGCAGCTGCTTCTGCCTCTGCTGCTGCTGCTGCTGCTGCTGCTGCTGCTGCTGCTGCTGGATGCTTCATTTATGCCGCCGGTCGCAAAGAAGCAAAAAAGGCGCGCAATGCAGCTCGCTTTCCTGCCCAAAACAGAAAACAAAACAAAACAAAACAAAACAAAACAAAAAATTGAAAAAGAAAAAGAAGAAGAACGCCGACCGAAATGCGCGTGGCTCGATCGGGCTGCAACCCCTTTCGAAATTAAAATGGGAGTGCGCCCGATCTTCAGATTCCTTCGCCTTTCTCCCCTTCTTTGCCAAGGACGATGCCAAGCTTTTGCGAGGTTTGCTGGTGACCACAAAACCCATATGGTGGTTGCAGATAGACTAGCGGATCTGCGGTTGTAGGCGTCGAGCTGTTGACCTTCTCGGCGTCTTCTTCCGCGCTTTTTGTAACGTATGTGCGAACGACATGGACCAAAATCAATCTCACCGCGGACGACAGCCGCTCAAAAGTTGCCTACTGTACTGTACATGTGAAGGATAGTTTTGCAAAAGGGTCCGCAAGTGCGAACGGCTAGTGCGGCTGTCTAGACACCGGTCGGATTGAGGCTTGCAACTTCATCAAAATGTGGAATGACCTCACACAGCCTCTCTCTCTCGGGGTGTTGTCGTGTTTTGGGTGGGACTGTACATATGTGATAGTAAGTGACGCGGGTGACCGGGGAGATATGCATCCAGGTTTCTACCATGTCTCGAGTGGGATTCTGGAAAGTGGTCGTGGGAGCCGAAACAGCAATCGAAAGAGAGACGTTGGAAAGGCTGTACCATGTAACATACCGCAGTATAGGTCTGAGGAAGAGGTGTTGGAATGCCAAGAGACAACGAAAGCTGTATAAGTTTCTGTAGCCGAGGATACGTAGAAGCATGGATAGGCTTGGCATCGAAAAGCAGGATCAGGGCCGGACTTAAGCAAAGTGGGGCTAGGCAAGACTGGATGTTATCACGCCATCCGCGGAATTTTGGCCCATCTCATGGAACATAACAGGAACAGTCGTCAGGACGGAAAGAGAAGCATCATGCTTGCTTTCACCTTAGTGACACAGCAGGTGATACTTGGTGAGGAACATCCTTTTCCTTAGGAATAGAGGGAAGAAAGAAAGGGAATAGAAAGTGGTTCGGAACAATTGCTATAGTGTAGTCTTTGCAAGCTTTGATGCGGATGCGGATGCGGGGCGGAGCTTGTAGCTACAGCACTGTACAGTATCGGGCCGATGTATGTCGAGTGATTCGCCGCTTTGTGCAGTTCATTGGATGCGAGTCTGCATGATTGGCACCTTTGGAACCAGAGCAACAGAAGCAAAGAAGGCTGGATCAGCATCATCAGCTGATGCTCGTATTGCTCGTGGCTTCGCCCTGGCCGGTCAATTCGACTCGCTTCTGCAGATTCCCATCGCTTGCACTTCTAGCGCCAATCTTATCGCGAATTACTTTGGGCACTGTACTGATCCAGTCTAAAATAGCTGGCAGATTGGCAATCCGAGGTCTCTCATAGCTGAACAAAGCTCTTCTTGCAGAATCGAAACACGCGGAGTTCTAATATCTGATATCTCTTCTGTCTCTCTCCGCTCGAGCAAGCATTTCGGATGAGAGCACAGCCCCATTCGTTCTCTTCAACTTATTCAAGCTGGATGTTGCAATTCGGCGGCGGCTACAAGGCGGTGTGTCACAGCGCGGGTCTCCGAATCAAAGCCGTATCGGAGCGCTGTGAGATAATAAGCGCAAAGGGCAGGTGAGCAGGGGATCGGTAGTTAGTTCTCAAAAATAGCCTTTCGAGACTGCAGACAAGTGTGTGAGCGACACGTGCTTGACAGGGAGGCTAGCAATTTTGAGGATGATTTTCAGCTGTTAGAACCTACCTTTTATCACACCACTTTTTTTTTTTGGAAATTGGAGATCAGAATCGGGCCAGTGGCTGTCCGCAATCTGACCGATCGACCAACCCTAAACCCTTAAGATATTCACCCTTTGTCCAGCCTACTCTCGGCAGACTGTTTTGCGGCATCGATTAACAAGCGTTTTGCAACTATGCCCACCGCGACACACAAGCAGGCCATGTAAGAGGGCCGAGGGTATCGCCCTATCCACCTTCGCTTGAACCGCCTCTTTCACCGATTTCGACGTCGATAATCAACACGCTTTCCCCACCACCAACTGCTGTCCAACCCTAATCCCCTCAACCCTCTCTCGTCTCTGCTGCTCAAGACGCATTCATATTCTTCTTCTCTGCTCCTTGTTGTCGTAGCTCACACCCTTACGGCCACAAAACCCATTGGTTCGCTTGACTCTTCGCCGAAGCATGATCGTCCTGCCCCTTCCCTTTGCCCTCGCGCAGCCTCGTTTGCACCAGATACTCGGCCAATCTCCTCTTTTTTTTTTGACTTTTTTTTTTCCTTTTTTTGCTTCTCTTCGCCTGTGTGGTGTTTGTGTCTCAAATGGCAGCTGTCAAGCTCTGCGCCCGCCGCTTCCATTTGCGAGATCTCTCGTTCTGTCGCGTCTGCGCATCGCCATTCGTCCCTCCCACCCGCGATACTCTCTTGCCCTACACCCTTTACCCTTGCCCTTACCCTCCTCTCTCTCTCTTTCTCTCCGCAAGCCACTCCTCCTGCGTTCATTTCTTTGCATTGACCGTAACATCCCCTCAACCCTGGACTCTGTACAGTATGATGCTCGTCAGTCCCCCCCTTCCGTTCCGCAAAACTTATCCGCCTTGAGCCTGCTCTCCTTCCCCTTCTTTTCACGGCTCCGCCGGTCATGGCGGCTCATTGTCATCGCAATATGAGACACTTTGTCCCACCCTCTTGCCACTGCGTTGCTTACTACACCTGTCATCGTTTGGGCCAGAGCTTCTGGGCGTATCCCTAGCCCAATTGCTTCCTCCCGCATCGCCACCTTCCTCGCTGCAACAGCTCAGCGTCCATTGCCTATGGTATAGTGTTGTTAGGTGCGAGGGCGGCGTTCACCGACGTTCCTGATCCTAGAATCGCTCATCTTTCAGACATGCCCTCTCCCCTCCCTGCATGACCATGTTGCCCTTTCACCCTCGTGCTCCCTCCCTCGGTCCCAGTTTCGGTGCGCCAGTGCACATTGCCAGCCCACTTACTCATTCAGTCAATCATATTGTCTCATCTCGAAAAAATTGACGCTCTCTGCCTCACTTTGTTTTCATATCCCCTCAATCCCGCCACTCATCGTCAACGTGGCCACCGGCAGCCAAATCCCCTCAACCCTCACACCCTCCTCGGCTCGCTGTCTCACAAAGCTCTCTTTTTCGCCCTTCCTGCTCGTACCTTGAGGTTGAGCTTGCGGCCTTTGCAGATTAGGGTCAGTGCAGATCCGCCCTAACTGCCTTTTTTGGTGCTCCGCTCTCCGATGTCCTCGACCTTTCGTATCCCTCGCCCCCTCAGCCCACACTCATCTCCAAGAGCGATGAGTACATCTGACCCTGAAGACCGGCTCTAGATTATAAAGACCCACGAGCTTTCTGTGTTACCGTCCGTCTTGATCTTTGTACCTTTACCCTCCCGTCTCTCACGCCTCATTCCTCCTCCTTTGGCCTTGGCTTGACATCGTCTCTTTGCTCGATCGATACCAGCCTCTTTATCATCGTCATGTCTGACTCAAAGTCCGTTTCCGACTTTGACATCGAGAAGGACCAGATCCGCCACACTCCTTCCGATCAGAGCCATGTCGAACCCGTCGTCGGCCCCTCGGTCGGCTTTCGCGATGACAACATCAACAAGGTGCCTCGTACCCAGACCACCCGATCTCATATTCCTATCGGTTTCCGTACGCTAAGCATCCAGGTCTACGAGTCCCAGGGTGTCGAAGCCGGCAAAAAGGGAAAATCTGAGCTCTCCGATGCCGACTTTTTCGGATCGCTCGACTTCCACACCGTCGAGCCTGATGCGCTCGCCCAGAGGTTCAACGTCCACCCATCCTCCGGTCTCGACAGCCCCGCCGCCACTCGTCGTCTCGAGCGTAACGGCAAGAACGTCTTGACGCAAAAGAAGAACAGGTACTGGCTCAAGCTCTTCAACTACACTTTTGGTGGATTCTGCTCCATTCTCTGGATCGGTGTCATCATCTTCTTCATCTCGTGGAAGCCGCTCGGAAACCCTCCCCAGGCGTACAACCTTGCGCTTGCCATCGTCGTCTTGATCGTCATCTTCTTCCAGGCCCTCTTCAACGCTTTCCAGGATTGGTCTACACAAAAGGTTATGAACTCGATTCTTCACCTTCTCCCCGAGAACGCCGTCGTCATCCGTGACGGTGAGCACAGGACCATCTCTGCCGCCGATCTCGTCGTCGGTGATGTCTGTGTTCTCTCTACCGGTAACAAGGTGCCCGCCGACATGCGAATCATCAAGGCTTCCGCCGATCTCAAGTTTGACCGATCCGTTCTCACGGGTGAATCTAAAGAGATCCCCGGTACCGTCGAGCCCACCGAGCCCAACTTCCTCGAGACCAAGAACATTGCCCTCCTCGGTACCCACGTCTGCAACGGTAACGCCACCGGTATCGTCATCCTCACCGGCCAGCGCACCGTCATGGGTCGCATCAACAAGCTCACCAACGAGGACAAGGACAAGCCTACCCAGCTCCAGAAGGAAATCTCGCGTTTCGTCAAGATCATCATCGGTCTCACCGTCACGCTCGTGCTTATCATGCTCATCACCTGGCTCGCTTGGCTTCGACGTGACCACCCTGGTTTCCTCAGCACCGTTGGTATCCTCACCAACCTCATGAGTCTCGTCGTCGCCTTTATCCCCGAAGGTATGCCCGTTGCCGTCGCCCTCACCCTTTCACTGGTCGCCCGACGAATGCGCGATGTCAAGGTTCTCCCCAAGTCCCTCTCCACCGTCGAGACGCTCGGATGTGTCAATGTCATCTGCTCCGATAAGACCGGTACCCTTACCGAGAACAAGATGTCGGTCGCCTCGATCGGCTTTGTCGACAAGGAGTGCGCCAGGAACGACATCGCCACCCTCGAGGACTCCTTCGCCTTTGAACAGCTCAAGAAGGGTATGGCTCTTTGCAACGATGCTTTCTTCGACCCCGCCAGTGACGCTGTCTTGCCTTCCGAGCGCAGCGTCAACGGTAACGCCACCGACGCTGCTGTTCTTCGTCTGTCTGCTTCGCTCCCCGGCGCCGACGAGATCAAGGCTGCCTACCGACGTGTCTACGATATCCCCTTCAACTCTAAGAACAAATTCATGCTCACCGTTATGCGATCCAACGACGACAGCGCCGCCGCCACCATCGCCGACGAGATGTACGTCAAGGGCGCTCCCGACGTCCTCATGCCCCGCATCTCGCACTTCTACTCGGCTGTCGATGGTGAAGTCAAGGTCTTTGACCACACTGCCCGTACCCAGCTCGTCCACTTGCAGGAGACCTGGTCGCGCCGCGGTGAGCGTGTCATCCTTCTCGCCAAGCGCCAGTTCGACGCCTCCTTCAAGCCCGGCACTGGCGATTACGAGGAGGAGGTCGCTACCGCTTGTGAAAGCAACCTCGTCGTCATTGGTCTTCTCGGTATCATGGACCCTCCTCGCTCCGATATTCCCCACACCGTCTCCGAATGCCGCAGGTCCGGCTCGCGCTTCTTCATGGTTACTGGTGATTTCTCCCTCACTGCTGCTGCCATCGGCAAGATGGTTGGCATCTTCACCTACAACGGCGAGCCCGACCGTATCCCCGACTTTGAACACAAGGGCCGATTCAACAGCGAGATGCCCCTTCTCAGCGAGAAGGCCCGCAAGAGGCTAAACGGACCTAAGGATGTCATCGAGGCCAGTCTTCTCGTCGAGGGTAAAGAGATCCCTGCGCTTACCGAGGAGCAGTGGGACGTCATCTGCCGCTACGAGGAGATCGTTTTCGCCAGGACTACCCCAGAACAGAAACTCAAGATCGTCTCTGAGCTGCGAGACCGTGGTTGCGTCGTGGCTGTCACTGGTGATGGTGTCAACGACGCTCCTGCGCTCAAGGCTGCTGATGTTGGCATCGCAATGGTTTCTGGATCCGACGTTGCCATGGAGGCTGCTGATCTCGTCCTCATGGGTGACTTCAGCTCCATCGTTCAGGGTATCAGACTCGGTCGTCTCGTCTTCCAGAACCTGCAAAAGGTGATTTCGTACCTTCTCCCTGCCGGTAGTTACTCGGAGGACTGGCCTGTCGTGCTCAACGTCTTCATGGGCGTTCCCCTCCCGCTCAGCTCGTTCTTGATGATCATCATTTGCTGTTTCACCGACTTGGTCTGCTGTCTTACGCTCATCTTTGAGAAGGAGGAATTCGACCTTCTCTCCCTTCAGCCAAGGAACAACAAGACCGACCACCTCATCAACAAGGCGATCTACGGTCAGAGCTACCTCTTTATCGGTACCATGGAGACCGTCACTGCGCACTCGATGTTCTTCCTCTACATCTGGAGGTACGCCAAGATTCCCATGAGGGACATGTTTTTCGCCTTTGAAAAATTCGGAGACGGCTTCCACGGTTACACTCTCGACGAGCTCAACAAGTTCCTCGCCACCGGTCAGTGCGTCTATTTTGTCACTCTCGTCATCCTGCAGTGGGGTAACTTGCTCTCGGTCCGCAACAAGCGATTGTCCATCTTCCAGGCCGACCCCATTCGCAAGGAACGTCGCAACCCTTACCTCATCATCGGCCCCCTTGCTGCCCTCGTCATCGCCATCTTTGTCACCGAGGTCAAGGGCATCCAGAACCTCTTCGGTACCGCTTCGATCCCCATCGAGTTCTGGTTCATCCCCATCCCCCTCGCCATCGGCATTCTGGCCATGGACGAGCTGCGAAAGCTTCTCGTCAGGACATTCCCCAACAGCGTCATCGCAAAGATCGCCTGGTAAGCGCCATTGATGAAGCTGCACAGATTCAAACAAAAGTTGTAATGATTCATGAAGGTAGGACCTTTTCATGATCGATAGTTTCCCCATAGATGAAGGATTATACCTGTTTCTCTCGTTGCACATCGCAACTTAATATACCTTGCATCATCCCACATTTTCGGGTTGAGAGTCTTTGGTTGATGAGCTGTACGGTGTGGGCTGAGATCATAACTTTGTTTGTCAAAATGAGTTTGAGATGAGGTCGTTTCATCATGCCCTCGGAACTTCATTCTAGAAAGCCGTCTCAGACTGCCATCAGGAGAGACTTGCGCATGCGGTGTTCGTGGCTCGAACTCATGTGCTGAAAGGTGGGGAAATCCGTCTCGAAGCCCACCCCGATCAGCTGGGTGGCTTCACAGAGGTGGCTTCACAGAAAGCCAGCCAATTGGGGGAGGCTTCGAGGACGGCTTCAAGACGGATTTCCCCTCAGCTTCTGGGTCACATCGTTGAATCCGGCCGTTGTGGGCTCTTTCATGTGATGGCAAAGGATGCCTTCAAACTCACTCTTGGAGGGACACCAAAAGTCAGCAGGCAAGCGAGTGTTCTGAATGCATTGATATTGATAGCAAAGTCCAGCCGTCAAAAACGAACGACAAGGTGACGCTTAGGGAAGGCCAATGGAGCAAATGAAGGGAGAAAGGTACTCTACAGGAAAGACGATAACAAAGACGAAGAAAGATAAGACGCAAGTAAGACGTGCAAATACATGAGGATGCTGACAGAGCGCGCATGCGCTCATTGCGCGAGAGGAAAGCAAGACTGACTAAACAGCAACGATGAGGTGCAACTAAAAGAATGTGTATGAGAGATGGTGGCCGTGGTGGTCGTGACGACGAAACCCGAGACTGACAAGAAGAAAAACAGGGGTATTTGTGTGGTTAATCTAGGAGACAATGCAGCATGAAGGTCCCTGAGCAACGATTCCGAGGTGAGGAGAAAGTGTCCGTGTGAAAAGAGAGCATTGATCCAGAGAGGTGGAGTGGAGACTAGCCTGTGGCTGTTCCATTCGAGAAGGTGGCTTAGTATGCGCGACCGTGTCCGTGTGGGTGGTGACTGTGTCCGTAGTTTTGATATGGGCTTTGCAGGTAGGCGGGGTGCTGCTGGTAATACTGCTGCGTTTGCTGCGGTGTTGGCGAGTGCATCACCTGAGGGTGCTGGGGGTGGTACTGGTGGCCTGCTGGCGCATAGTCATATTCAGGTTGGACGCCATGGTAGGAGTGCGAGGGATGCACTTGCTGACCGTGGCTGACCGAGGTCATGGGGCTTTCCCAACCGCGAAGACCGGGCGAGTTCTGGTAGGCAGGGTACGAGGCGTGGCTGTCATCTGCATCCCTCTCGAGCAGCGGGTGGTCGTCGTGACGCGGTGGAGCCTTGAGGATGGCAGCAGCACGAGCCTTGCGAGCCTTGCTCTTCTTGCACGAACGGACGCAGCACCAGATGAAGAGACCAAGCAGAGCAATCAGGAAGACACCACCACCAGCAGCGATAGCAATGATGGCCGTCATGCTGAGAGGCATGTCAGACTTGAAACCAGTGGTCGACTTGAAAGTGGGGGCGGCCTTGCCGCTACCGCTGGTGCCGGTACCAGATCCGCTGGACGAGCCTGGAGTAGCAAGATTCTGGCAGTTGGCAGCGTTGGCAGCCTCGCGACCAAGACGGACGGTGCTAGCTACAACAACCTGACTGTCACGGACAGGGACGGTGAGAGTGCCGTCAGCACCAACGGTCATGGTCCACTGAGTACCGTTGATAGTACGAGGCTGGCCGGTACCGCTCGACTCGTAGCTGATACCGTTCCACTGCACGTTGGAAGTGGAGTCGATACCATCAGCGTAGAGGGTGGAGAGGTAGACAGTCTGACCAGCAAGCGAGGGCAAGCTGAGCACAAAGTTCTGGTAGCTAGGGTTGCCGCTGTACGAGTAGTACATCTGGGTGTTGATCATGACCACCGAAGTCAAGCTGTTGCCTCGGTAGACAGCGTAGGCGCCGAGACGGTTGTTGTACGAGCCGGGCGCATTACTGAGAGAGATGGGAGCAATCTTGGTGTTGCACGTGGGACCAATGATCTGGGCCCATGCAGCCCATGCGTAGTAGGTGGGGCGGACGTGGGGGCCCTTGCCGCCCATGTAGTTGGTCTGCCATGGTGCGGCCTGCGAGTACTGGGTCATGTGCATCTGGACACTGTCGACCTTGATGCTAGCGGCGTAGAAGAAGAAGTTGAAGGTCCAGAGGGCATTACCAAAGGTTTCGCTGATGCCGGAAATACCGTTGGGACCAACACTGCCCATCTCTCGCAAGTAGTAAGGCTTACCGGTGACGATCGACTGTCCGACTTGACCAGCCCATTCACGGAACTGAGACACAGTCTGAGAGAGATCGAGAAGGTAAGACATGGTAAGGTTGAAGGGAGAGACGCCGACGTAGTAAAAGTAGTCGTGCTGGTTCCATCCGGCGACGTAGATACCGTTGTCGGCAGCGACACCGTTGGTGTTGCCGACGAGGTTTGCAATACGGAATGGTTGGCCGTTCTTGGAGGCGGTGGTGGCGGTGGCAGCGACTTCAAAGAAGTCAGAGTTGATACCCTTTGGCTGGAGCGTCTGATTGTAGATGACCTCGGCACGAGAAGCCCATTCGTTACCGAAATCGGTTGGGCTCCAATTTTGGGAGCGGTATCCGAGATCGATGTAGAGATCTGGCTCATTACCGATCTCGAGACTGTAAAGCTTGGGACCATCGTCGCTGGAGCCGATGTATTGGAAGGCAGCTTCGGCCTGCTGAACGATGCGCTGCAATGCATCGGAGCCTTGATAAGCGAGGTTGAGACCATAAGTGATGGGAGTGCCTTTGGGGAAGTAGTTGAGGACTCTGAAGTAGTTGGGGCCGAAGAAGTAATAATCAGAGGCCCTTGCGTGGCCGGTGCCGGTGGGGTTAGGGTTTTGCTGAAGCGAGTAGCCAGAGACGGTTGGGTCGTAGAGCATGGTGTCGCCTGCATTGCCACCCACTCGGATGTGAGGAGGGGCACCGGTGTAGTTTGCGAGGTTGGAGAGGAGGTTGAAGGTAAGCTGGTTGGGAGAAGACGTTCCGGTATAGACGAAGAGATCTGATGGCTCGATACCGAAGCCGGCATAGGAAGGGTTGATGGTATTGGAGATGGTGGATCCTGCGCTTGCGACATTCTGTGCGGGAGAGAGGTTGACATCAGCCAATGTGGTAGACGCTAGCATGAGCGCGGATGCGAGGGTGGCGACGAGCGCCGATGTGGAGGATCGCATTGTTTGAGGTGGACGGCGGAGCAAACGCTTTGAGGGTCAGGATGATGGCGAGTGGCGAAGGGCCGCTATGTTGCGGAAGCGAGATGGGATGGAAGTAGGTCAAGATTGATTGTGCCTGTTGCCATACGAGATGAGATAGGTTTTGTGAAGAAGTTGTTGTGCGTGGCGTGAATGGTATCCGTGCGATCCTTGAGGGAAGCGGAAGAGAATCGGAAGGGAAGCCTAAGATAAGAGCCTAGGTATAGATGGTGATGATGATGATGATGATGATGATGATGAAGGATCCTGAACGATGAAGGGGAAGGGTGTGGTAGAGACGACAGCAATGACGAAAGGGGGGACCAAGCGGGGCAAGTGTTTTTGCTCAAAACAAGAGGTAGGTATTAAGGGCGAAGAGGGCTCGGATGTCGAGGGTGACCGAGAGAGGCAAAGGTGATGACTGCGGATAGGGAGGCAGGGAGGCAAGGAGGCAAGGGAAAGAGAAACAGAAACAGAAAGGGTCGGGAGTAGAGTTGGAAGTGCAAAGTGTAAGCTGCAGGGCAATGGTAACGGGCCCGAGAGAAGGTTTGGTCGCTCAAAGTCCGGGGAGGAAGCAGAGGAAAAGGGGAGAGAGACACTTGAACAAGGGCTCAGAGGGGGAAGGTTGACAGGCGGAAAAAAGGGTTTTGGGAAGTTGGGTAAGGCACGGGACGCAGAGCTGAACGACTGCATGAGAGAGATTGAGGTGCAGTTGGTGACCGAGCACCTGAGCAGGGCTTGCATGAATGGGATCGGAGAAGTGGACAGTCAAGATGGACGGACGATTCTGAAACTGTATCCTTGAGCACGAGCACGAGTCTGAGTATGACGGCGGCGGCGGAAACGACGACGAAGGTAAGAGCGAGACCTCTTTTTTTTGTTTTAAAATTTTTGGAAGTTTGCAAGTTTGGTTTGGCATAGCGGCGACTATGTTTGTGGAATCCAAGCGATTCAACCGGTTGATTGGAAAGCTGACATGTCATGAAGCGCAGGGTCATCTCGCCAAAGAAGGATAATCAAGGGCCCGAGCCCCTGTTGATTGGAGACAGAGACAAGAGAGTGACGATGAACCAAGATGAGGAATTCATGATTGCCATGGTGACCATGACCATCGACAGAGTATGAGAACGAGGAGAGGAGGACAGGGGCCAAGAAGGCCGAGCAGAATCCAAAAATGGTAAGCAAAAGCAAAAAAAAGGCAAAGCAAAGCGAAGCGAAGAGCACTGTCGTCAGAGGCGCACACTGATGGCCAAAAAAAAAAAAACAAGGTTATGCGGGCAGCGGGACAAGCAAGTTGGGGCACATGGACAGAGCAAAAGGGAAGGAAAAACAAAGAAGGATGACTGTCTGCCGCACTGTCAAAAAGAAATGCCAACGGAGTGTGTAGGCCGAATCCACGGCATAAGAGCAGTACTGTGGTTAGAAAGCGGTGGCTGTTGTATGTCAAGATGTGCGTCGGCAGTGCTGTACTGTAGTGCGCACCGGCAGTGGAGCAGTGGAGGATCGAGAAAAAAAATATTTTTAGGGGATGGATATTCAATAGACTGCAGAGGTGCGCTTAAGCTGCGTCGAATGTTTGACGGGCTGAACTGCACTTTTTTTACCCTTTT
This sequence comes from Ustilago trichophora, assembly GCA_900323505.1. Lineage (NCBI taxonomy): Eukaryota > Fungi > Basidiomycota > Ustilaginomycetes > Ustilaginales > Ustilaginaceae > Ustilago > Ustilago trichophora. Next base: position 247,258 of record OOIN01000041.1, read on the forward strand.
GTCTTTTTTTTGGCTGCGATTCGGTCGTGTAACTAATTGTTCGTGCATCGCACACCTCCACACACACACACACTCTCTCTCTCTCTCTTCTCTCTGCCAAAAGCGTACCGACGCTGGAACTCCGGCCCCTTGGTTCAAGCAATTTCTTCCCTCTTTCTTTCTTAGAGGAGACAAAAATTTCGAATTTTTTTTTTGGGCTCCTCGCTCTGCCAGACAGAGACACAAACCACGGCCGCGGCCACAGCCAAAGTCACACCGGAAGAGAGTCTAGAGTGGATACTGTTGCGCTCAGTTTGTCATGCCTTGTCAGTGATCTCGCTCATCTCCGAATGTTGACAAGAGCAGACAGAGTTTAAAGGACTTGGTCGGACCACGTTGCGGCAAGCTAGAGTTGAGCAGTCCGTAACTGCACCAAAAAGATCTGCAGTTGATCGCTGAATGGCTCGCATGTGGCCCAGCACATCTGATTGCTGGCTGGCTCCAATTCCTATTCTTGTCACAGTCCACGCGAGTGTCAAAACAAGAACCAAAGAGACGCCAGAGTGGCGAGTGGCGGCAATCCATCGACGCGCGCCCAACCTCCATAAAATAAAATAAAATAAAATAAAATAAATAAATAAAATAAAGGCTCGCTACCCTATCTCGTCGTTGCTTGTCAAAGCTTATGCTGCAACCTTGTCAATCTTGGCGGCGAGCCAGCCAGGCAGCGCACGATCCATGCCTTCATGCCTTCACAATGTACCAAATTGATTGCTGGCATTATACAGAGATGCGAATGCTGCTCTGTTTCCGATGGAAGCCACAGTCAAGCGAATCAAGTCCGGGCCGCAGGCAACTACTGCACCGTGGATAGAAAAGTGGCGGCTTGCATCTCAAGGCTCTTCTGACGCCTCTTTGTTTTTTTTTGTTTTTTTTTTCTCTTTTTTTTGCAAGCCTCGGTCAAGGTTGGTAGAACACATACGCACTTCGGTGTCGCTCACTCAAAAACAATCAAAATTTTAGACTCGATTTAGTCTCATTTTGCACCGCTGACAGCAACGTCTTGTGCAGCGAGCGCTCTTTTGGATTCCAATTTGGGCCTAGTCTTACACACACTTGACCGGTCGTCTTGATCTGCTTAAGCGCTCTTTGCTAACTTTGGTGCCTCTTCGTCTGACCGATAGCAATTCTCAATTCTGCTTCCCGAGCCCTCGCTCGTCTGTAAATACACTACACTAAGTACACTCAGATGCATCTCGTCTCCATTGTCGCATTCCAAGCACTGGCTTTCTAGAAGCAACCAACGCCGAGCTTAATCCACTTGGACAAGGGCTCAGCTGTTCAAAGGGTCTCTGCAGCACCCCTTCTGTGCATAATCCCACACTCTGTACAGTACTCTCCTTTTTGCCCCCACAACGATCGTCGCTTTGCAGCATCTCATCCTAAGTGTGAACATTCTCCGAACCACACTACATTCACTCAGCTTACCTTCTGCTCGGTCGATCAGCTGCAGCCAAACGCGCTTTTCTCGATTAGACCCAAACACGCAATCATGTTTTAGTCAATCTTGTTGTGGTTGTTGTTGTTGTTGTTGTTGTTGTTGTTGTTGTTGTTGTTGTTGTTGTTGTTGTCTGACCCCTTTGTCCCGATTGGCATCGTGGGACTTCGTGATCTAGCCGCTTCTCCACTCAAAAGTCTTGGCTCAAACCTTCCACGCATCACCCGTCTCGACTCTAGCGTGCCAAGCATCCAGTCTGATCAAACAATCATCCAGCCAAGAACAACGTCTCGGGATCGAATCAAGTCTTGGCCATCAACCGGTGGCCCCTAAAATTCTCACCTCCAGCTTTCAACACACAGAGTAGTCTCGCACCCATCTCGGCTGTGCCAAAAAAAAATAAAAAACAAAAAAAGTCAATTTTCTGAAACCTCTCTGACGTCTCTCTGATCAAAATGGGAAGTTTCTCATCAAACAAGCGTTTCCTCCACCCTGATTGCACACAGTTGACCATTCATTGGCAGGATGCCCCACGTTGAGATTTGCAGAGCCGCTCTAACACTTGACTCGCACTTTTCTTCCGTTCTTGCTCTCTCCCACCACGCAACTCTTGACCGCTCGCCGTCTGGCACGTATGCCTGATCAAGGTCTCGATGGAACTTCATGTCATGACAAGTTTCCAACACAAGTCATTCACCAGCGTTGTCTTTCCGCAAAGCCGACGCCATCCTTGGTCCAGCCCTGAGTGCTTGCGCAAGAGAGAGACCATGCACCTCCATCTCGGGCCCTGGCTGGCGATCATGCTTGAACCAATTTTTCGGCACGACTCACTCCGACAACACCACAGTGCCGCTCTCTCAACTCTACATGAAACCTCGTCTGCTCTACCTTACTGCAACGCATCCTATTTGCGCAATACCTGAGTCCGGAGCGTAGTTTACCCTCGATGATTGCCATCCTCGTCTACGCTTTCGGCTCAGGCACCTCACATTTTTACAGATCACCGCCCTGTCCACGGAAGTCCGCTGCGAAAATCAAAAATCTGACAGATCGCCTCGCGTGGCTCTCCCGTTCCGTTCCCGCTCCGCCTGCCTCTCACAGCCTCATCGGCTCTCGCCACTATTCGCAGCCCATTGATACGTTTTGCCATACCGCTTCATCGCCTCTGCTCACAGACACCCGCTCTGCTTCATCGTTTCCGGTGCCACGCAAGACGCCTTCCGGTCTTTGCTTGTGGCTTGGCTTCTTTCCCTGTCCGGGTAGAGTAAGTACCCTGATTTGTGTGATTTCATCTCACCTGTTTCGTCCCCATACATCAGCCAGAGTGCCAAAAATGGCTTGTGCTGTTCGCATTCCTTCATAAATTCATTCAAAATCCCCAAGAACGGAAGGTTGTGTCCGCGCAAACCCAGCCTCGCAATTACCCAGTCGGGATTGGACGTCTGATGGTTGGCCCTGAAATTTTCGTCGTGAGAAATCTTATCTTCCAAGGAGAGGAAAAGCCGTTGGGGGTGGCTTCGATAGTGTAGCCACCCAGGGTGGCTTCGAGGGTGGCTTCGTGACGGATTTTTCCGTTTTTTAGGATATGATTTGAAGCTGAAAAACAAAAGCGCCTCAAATTTGTATTAGTGACCCACAAATGGGCCAGTCCCGTTAGTCATAAAAAATAAAAATAAAAATGTTTCCTCGAAGTCCTAACCAGTGAGCTTAATCACATCGTAAAAAGGGGAAAAATCCGTCATGAAGCGAAAGCCAGCTGATCGGGGGTGCCTTCAAGGGTGGCTTCGTGATGGATTTCTCTTTTTTTCACGATGTGAATGATCCGATAACTTATTGGGCCTGTCACGTTACTACAGAGATTTCCTAATTTTTGGTCATCGTTGAATTCATGATTCACGTCCCCGAAACATCCTGATCATCAATCACGTCGTAAAAAGAGGAAAAATACGTTGCGAAGCCACCCTCGAAGCCACCCACGATCAAGCTGGTTTTCTGCGAAGCTACCGGGTGGGTTTGCAATCACATCGTAAAAAGAGGAAAAATCCGTCATGAAGCCACCCTTGAAGGCACCCCCAATGGGCTGGCTTCCGGCGAAGCCACCCCGGGTGGGTTTGGTAGCCACCTAAGGTGGCTTCACAGAAAGCCAGCTGATCGGGGGTGGTTTCAAGGGTGGCTTCGTGATGGAATTTTCATTTTTTCACGATGTGAATTTCACGAACACAGATTTCACATCCCGAAAACGAAAAAAGAAAAAGAAAAAACAAACAAACAAACAAACAAACAAACAAAGAACAAAAAAAAACGACAGGGTGGCTTTGAGATTAGGTTCGTAACAGGGGTTTTTCTTCTTTTTTTTCCCTTTTTTGACGATGTGAATGTTTTTTTACAATGTGAATCTCTTGACCTGAAATTTCCAGTTTGGAAAATCAGTTGTTTCATGACCTTGCAACAAAAAATAAATGCAACAACAAATATGACTGAACGGGATTGGTCCATTAACGGGTCGGGGCCATCAATGAGTCACCAACACAATTTCGATGAGCTTTTGTGTTTCAACTTTAATTTTTATTGAAGACCACTCATGGACCTGACCCGTTAATGGGCCAGTCACGTCAAACGAACCCGAGATTTAGTGGGGTCGTGTGACAAATTATTGTGTTTATTGTTAGTGGCCCATAACAGAGTCAGGCCATCAAAGAATCACAAATACGATTTTTTTCCAAAAGTGTTCGAAAAAATCCAAGTAGGAATACAAAAGCGTCCATATTTTGTATCGCTAATTCCTTGATGGGCCTGACTCTGTTATGGGCCACTAATCATATCGTAAAAAAAGGAAATATCCACCTCGCAGCCACCCGCCGGAGCCACCCCCGATTGTAATGAAAAAAATCAAATTCAATTCATTTTGGTACCGAGTGGTGAATACAATCGGGGGTGGCTTCGGCGGGTGGCTGCGAGGTGGATATTCCCTTTTTTTACGATGTGAATGTTAACGGGAGTGGCCCATAACAGAGTCAGGCCCATTAAAGAATCACAAATACCTTTTTTTTCCCGAAGTGTTCAAAAAATTTCAAGTAGGAATACAAAAGCGTGCATATTTTGTATTGCTGATTCTTTAATGGGCCTGACTCTGTTATGGGCCACTCCTACTTCGGGGATAACCGGACTGGCCCATCAACGGGTCAGGCCCATTTGGGTCACTAGTACAGGGTCACTAATACAATATTGAGGAGCTTCTGTATCTCAACTTCAAATCTTTTAAACACTTTTCGCAAAAATTGTATTGGTGACCCACTGATGGGCCTGACCCGTTAATGGGCCCGTCACGTTATGCAAAGGGCAACATCATCGAAATGTGGCCAGATGGGCCAAAATTTGCGAGTCGACCAAAATCATAAATAAAGAACCTAAAATTCAGAGCAGACTGTGTCGACTTAGCATGCAGAGTTAAATAAAATATAATCTTGGTACCTTTTTTATCACTTCGAGCACAAATCACGTTTGAAAGGTCCGCAAAGCATACCTATCAAAGCGGTTCTATGTGATCCGTCAAAAAGAGTCAGATCGGAAAGGGTAAGGGAAAGCAAATTCCTCATTGATGCCACCCTCGAAGCCACCCTAGAAGCCACCCGGGGTGGCTACCCAGAGAAGCCACCCAAGGAGCCACCTAGGGTTGCTTTCGCAAATTCAGCCTATCAGAACTACCCATCTTGCATGGTTTGTACTCAAATGGCCTGCCAACGGTTGTTTCGAAATCATGAATTGCGAAACATCTGTGCGCTGGATAAACTGCTTGGAAGCCCCATGCTCTTGGGAGCAGCTCAAGCTTGCAGGCATAGAACCCGGCAAAGAAGGCAATGCCTTCCCTCATGACTAGGGGATCACGGAGCGGTGAGGTTAAGGTGACTGCCGCTGCGGTTTTTGGCCACACGGCAGAGATGGCGATGTCACATGTCGAGATTGACCGGGCTCAAGCCGCCAGCCCAGCCCACATGTTGCACTCAATGGCTGCCTGTGTATGCGATGAGCTCGAGCTCGAGAATCCAGATCGCATGCGGCTTCACATGTTTCCATGCGTGTTCGTGAGTCGCTACGCTTGAAAGCATGGTCTGACAGGATATCGAGGCAAGAGCTGTACTGCCTCGAGATCCTGAACAGTAACACGAGACCTGTATAGAGCACCGCAACGTTGATTGAGTCAGAACGGCTCCCTATCGCAGTCGTATGCAGTGCTATGGGGTGTATTCCATGTGCGCAGATGGATCGGTATTACTCCACAACAGACGACGCAAGTTACATGGTAAAATAAGGAAAAATCCGTCACGAAGCCACCCTTGAAGCCATCCAGGGTGGCTAAAGCGAAAACCCACCCTCGAAGCCAGCCAGATCGGGGGTGGCTTCAAGGGTGGCTTCGTGACGGATCTTCCCTTTTTAGGATGTGAGTGACGACGCAGTGACTCAAGATTGCTTGAAGGGGCCGTCAGAGACACTGGCTTAAGGAGAGTGCCTTCAGAGCCCTCCTGCTATGCACGTATATTGTAGGAACGCCACCTTATCCGGGTCCGAGCTGGCTATCATATCCTGAAAAAAGTTGGACCCCGGAGCCACCCTAGCAACCGCCCTGGATGGCTGCTCCGAGCAGCCACCCAGAGCAAGCACCTAGATTGGGGGTGCTTGCGGGGTGGCTCCCCAGTAGCAACCACCCCGGGTGCTTGCTAGGGTGGCTCCGGGGTCCAACTTCTACTTTCTTTAGAATATGTATGACTTGGGGATGACAGAGAGCGACACAGGAAGCCAATCACAGACGCAAGTGGTGTCTAGCCGAAGAGCGTCGACTCCGCGGAATATGAAAGCCGACAGTCGATATGCGTCCTCCGACTATCCGCATCGACTCAAACGAGGCGTATTAACCGACCGACCGTCGATCGTCATAAGCAAGCTTGTTCGAAACATGTGCGCGGGTGATTGGTGCAGTTGTTTCAAAGCTGCACTGCGCTAGATGGAACGGTGGACTTGGTGGAAAGCGCCGATCGGGTTCACAAAACCATGGACCGGGGCAGAGAGCGGCGTGTTTGCAAGGCTGTGCGTGCAAGCTACTTTCACACCGCTCCACGTGTCAAACGTCATACCAGCAGCGTCGTAACCCAGACAGGACGTTGCAAGAGATCGTCAGCTCTTTCTCGCAGCAAGGCAATTTCTCGTACTTTGAGCTCATACAGACCTTGACGCTCAATATGCACATTGTTGCGAATGCGGGTGTGCATTGTGAAGCCCCTTGACATCTTTACACAACCCGATCTGTTTTGAGTTTCGCTGCGTCTCAGTCGTCAAACATCATCAAAGTCACGCAGGCGCACAGACTGTAGATGAGTAGAACCTGGGTGCTCTGGGCCTGTCTCTTACCCATGACAACCTGTTTCAATCAGCGCTAGACTGCTTCTCTCTCAAGCTTGATGCCTTTCAGACTTGAACGAGCAGCACAGGCAGCGTCATCGGAAGCTATAGAAGTCTATCATCAAAAGTATATCGTTGCGTGCATTACGGCCATCAAGCCAGATTTGTGGAGAATCAGCGAGGCACGAGAATCGAAAGGGTGACGAAACAAACGTGAAATCGTAGAAACAGAGAGCATCCGATCATGAGGGTATAAAGGAGTCAAGCAGATGCCGCCGTACGCGACACATTTACTCGGGTCTAATGGGTCCAGGGCCGGGGGGAAGGTAACGGGCGCCCGTAATGGCGGCACGACCACAGTCGCTAGAAAACATGGCGTAGTTGTCGTGTCCGACACCATCGACGACACAGTACCTAGCGCCAAATCTCCAAGGGTTGAGACTGGAGACGCCCTGGTCCTTGAGCGACTGGTAGCCGTAGAATTGCGAAACGTCGGTTTGGGTGCCGCCGAGGAGGTTGATGTAGGCCCACCAGGCGTAGCCACGGTCACGACGGTTCTGACCACCCTGAGCCTGGACTGGGCAGCTCTGGTCACCGCTCTGGTCGCGAGAGTAGGTGTCGAGGTCGGCAGTCATGAGGGTGATGTCCTGGGTGATCCAGTTGCGGAAAGCAGATGGACCGCCTGGGTTGCGCTCGGCAACGTAGCGAGGCATGGGGCTGCCAAAGCCGTAGCCCCAAGTGTTGAAGTCGGAGCAACCTGCGGGCGAGTTGGGTCGAGCAGTGGTAAAGTAAGGCATGGAGGGAGAGTTGGCAAGAACGTACTTGTAGCCAGTGTTGGGCTTGAGCATGCCGTACTTGGCCATCATGCTGGCACCTCCAGAGTGAGCAACGACAAAGACGCGCCTGAGGTTGGGGAACTTGGACCTGTCGCGGAGAAGGTTGACGAGCGAGTCGATGACGTCAAAGGAAGAGCACGAGCCGACACCAGCGGGTGCAACGGCATCGGCACCGTTGGCCCAGTCGTTGCTGTTCCAGGCCAAGTTCTTAGTGGGCTGGTACCACTTGCCCGAGTCGCTGGAAGCGTAGAAGTTGGGTGCGATGATGACGCCTTCGTCGCCAACGACGTTGCGAAGCGAGGTGAAGTAGTCGTTGAAGTTGCGACCAGAGCCGTGCTGAACGATCCAAGCAGTCGAGGCAGAGCTGGAGCGGGTGACGGGATAGTTTTTGTTGACAAACATGGGGATAGTGAACGACGAGGTGGTGCAACCTTTGTACTGGACCAGTGTAGCACCAGAAGGAGGAGCTGGAAGGGTCGAGCCACCGACGGCGCCAGCATCACGGGTGAAGCCATACGAAGCGACGACGGTGCCACCGGTGCTAGTAGGGCCATCTTTCCAGGTAGCTGCAGACTTGTCCTGCTTAGTGGTGTAGAGAGCGCAAATGACGTTGCCTTCAGAGCTGCCCCTCATCTCGACGGGATGGAAAAAGCCGCAGCGAGAGGTTCTTTCACAGATGGCGCCACAGGCGTTGACCTCGGCTTGACCGACCGTAGTAGCACCGGCAATGGCGGAACGGGTGATGTACTGCCCAGAAGAGGTACCGAAGGAGACACGTGCACCGTCAATGCCCCACGAGTAGCGGTATCCGGACGGGCCTTGGAGGTTGGTGTTGTAGCGACGCTCGAGTGGAGCTGCAGTGGAGATCATGCCATCGTATCGGGCCTCTAGCTGATCTCTGGCGAAAACATCGGTCGAGTTGCTGGTGAAGACAATGGGAGAGGGAAGGGCCTGAGCGAGCGGGGAGAGGGCTGCCAAGAGAAGCGCGCTTGTGAGTGTAGCAACGGAAAGACGAACCATGTTTTCGAAGCAGCCTGCCACAGGACAGTGCTTTTTTAGGAGGAGGAAGAAAGGTAGAGAAAGGAGGAGGTAAGATTGATGGAGTGAGCAAAGTGGTCACCGAAGAAACTTGAAAGAGGGCATCACTTTATACGTTGGGATGGGAATCAGGCACGGGTGGAAGGGGACCGGCAGATTGTGAGCGGAATGCGCTGGGAAGTTGCTCGTGGGCGAGGGGCCTGTTTAGCTCTTGAAAAGCAGCAGAAGAAGAAGAGAAGCAGCGACGAGGGATGCAGGATGCATGTGGACGAGAGGAGCGGTGGTGAGACGATCTATGAGAAAGCCGGCAGGTGGAAGGAGGCGGCCCGTGGCTTTGGAACGAATGCAACGGGTAGCTCTACGTGCGCGCGCGACCATGTAGCAGCAATTCCGCGATTGAGAGAGAACAAAGTGAGGCTGAGGCTGAGCTGGGCTAGCTGGCTGACGAACGAGGCTGTGGAACGAAGCGGGATATGTACAGGGGTGGCTTTTGCTGCAGGCACGAGGAAAAGGGCGCTAAGTTGGGATTTGAGCGAGAATGTCCGACGGACAGCAGGGAGGAGGATGACGAGGAGAGAATTATGTGTAGGGGCCCTGTTGTTGCACTTGGCAAGGAGGGTCATCGGAAAAACGAGGCCAAGGGTCTCAAGTGGAAGCGAGTTGAAGAAGGATGATTTACTACAGATTCGGTGCATCGGTTCTCCTGCGGACGAGACAGAGGACAAGACAAGGACGGGGAACGGGAGTGGGATCGGCAACAAGTGCGGATTCAGAGCAAGAGACAGAAGGCGAGCTAAAGGATGGTTAGGGTGCAGTTAAGTGCTGTAGCTGTCAAATGGTGTGTGGCAATGAGCATTCTTTGCATGAACCTCGTCTTTTTTGGCATAATCATAATGGTTGATGCTGTAGAGAGAGAGACACATATACACACACACAGAGTGCGACACTTGGGTCCCGCGCTTTTTCCGAGTGGACGACACGCCTCGGCTAGAAGACATGGACAGGTGGATCAGCACTTAAAGAGAGGCAAAAGGCAGTCTGGCGAGATATGTTTTGACATTTCCTACTACTGTGCCGCAGGTTCAATGCCAATGCGAAGCTGTCTCTCTGGCGTCCCAATACTGTTTTGCTATTTGTGAGATATGTCGAGACACTCTGTTTGGAATTGACTCGATTCGATTCGAGTCGTCGTCGGTCTCACGAGGACAATTGTGTGCGAAAAGACACAGCGGTCATGTCTCATGTCTCAGGGCAAACGAGAGAGCCAGAAACAAAAACAAAAAAAAAAGGGAAAAAGCCCAGAAAAAAGAGGAGAGTCTGGACAAAAAGCGGGCCAGGGCAGCTCGACACAAACAAGGGAGTGGCTGTCAAACCATTTTTGCCACGAAATTTCGTGTCGCGGCTCGAGAAGGAGAGAGAGGAGAGAGAAAGATTGAAGAGCACGTTTTGGATTCAAGTTTGAGAGAGTAGATCTGTCGAGCGCTCGAGTTGGGCCGATGTTCGATTCTATTCCGATTGAACCGACCAACGACTCGTTATGGCAAGTGGTGGTGGTGGTGAACCATAGGCGTTGACATTGCTGCCAAGAGCAAGAGCAACACACTTTGATAAGGCAACTCGGGCCCCCTCTCTTGTGTATGGAGCGCACCGAACATGACAGAGGGCAAACGAGGCGCCAAGACAAACAGGCTCGTGTACCGCAGCGTGATTGTGGTAGCATAAGGGGCAAAGCTCACTACAGCTAAACTTGCTCTCGAGCCTCTCGGAATAGTCATCTGAGCTGATACGCTCTTTTTTTTTGTTCCCACAGCCACTTTTGTCTGCTCACACTCATACCATCGATGTTTTACATGTTGATTTTCTCAAGCTCATCGGAAGCAACCCCGGAAAGAGCGAATCAAGGATAGAAAGGCTTTGCACTGTCAGACGTCCAGGCGGAGTCGGATGTGATTTCATTTTCTTCTTTTTTGACGGGCGCGGTCATCCAGACAGCGCGTCGAAGCATCCAATCGAACAAATCTTGGCTGCACACCCGACGCCCTCTTCCGCTCAACCGTGCTTCTTTCTCTCTCAAAGGGCGCCGAAGCCGCGCTCTCTTGCTTTAATTGGCCAGATTCAATCTCCGCCTTTTGCCCCCTTGAACCCGCTTTGCCTTTTGCCTTTCTGTCTTGAGCCACTCATTCATTTGTATCGCGAATGAGAGGGGCAAGAATGTGCCACCAGAATACCAAAACAGCACATGGTGTAGGCTCGCATTTGCATCCATCGTGTGGCTAAGTTAGATGCCAAGATGTCGACGGTATGCAGTTTACAGTTCGCTGCGTAAGGAAATACAAAAATCAAACCCTGAAAACAAGAATGTAGACTGCTGCTGCCTCGTCTATCCTATATTTCTTCACGAGCAACAAGACGCGCGTTTTTCGCGATTTCCCATCGCTCTTCCCGCGTTCATTTCCGCTGTTCTTGTCTTTGGATTCTCAAAAGAGAGCCTCAACCCCAACCAAACACTCAAGCAAAACCGATATCGAGGCGGTTCGGATTCCAGCCCCGACTCCCCGCTTTGCCCCGCCCATTAAATACCCCGGCTCTCGTTTTTCATTCATATCACATCGGTGATCCGAAACTTCACTCCATCTCCGATCTATTCTTTCTCGCCCCGCTTGCCGCTTGCCATTGCATCCGCTGATCATCCTAACTTTGCAAAGACAACAGCATCGTTGCATCGTTGCATTCGCAGGAAAGAACAATAGACGCGGGCTTCGCTGCCAAGCCTGAATCTGCATGCATGATCAAGCCGAGGAGGAGGGATCGAGCATCAATCCAAATCGAGCCAAAATAAGGCGGCTATGCGATCATGCTCCGTCGGTAAGAACTTATCCTGTCACCATGCTGATGCCAACAAACGGTATTCCCGTACAAGTCGGTCGGTCCGAGCAGCGCATCTGATTGCCACTTTCACAGCTCGTGCAATCGCGTCGTAGCAGATGAGGCCCGATCTGGGTCGTGTACCGCCGCCGATGCGATGATGCTCTCCCTAATCGGCTTCGCATCGCTCACTACGCCGCCTTGATCACCCACCAGAGCGCCAGCTTGCCCCTTGTCCACCACCGTCTGCAGACATTGCGCAGTCATCGCTGCTGAAGCAGCTTGACATCATACAGCAACCTGAGTTGCCAAAGCCATCCATAACACATGGCCCAGGCGGCCATGGCAAGCGATCGCCGCTGAATCCCATGACATTTGATGCTGACCGCCACAACTAAAGCGTTACAGCAGCATACTGCGTTCCTCCTGTCAGCGCTCTTCCACCGAGCCATAAACCCTTAAAAGGGGCCACGACAAGCGGTATATGGAAGAAGAGCAGTGTTTTAGGTGAATTGTTCGATTCTGTTTGCGGTGTCTGTGTCTCTGTGCGATACAATGCTGTTTTGAGGGGAGAAGGTAGTTACTTGTTCTGCTGCTGTGCCATCATCTTTGCGCTGTTGATCGTAACATGGTTCAAATGGGGGCAAAAGTCGAGTCAGCATTGCAACATCTCTAGCAGATTTCAATGGAAGAGTGTGGCTGTGCGAATGTACGTACTTTTCCTCGCCGAATCGCGCACCGACACGCTCCGAGTGCTTGAGGAACTTTTGGATGCAGTTCGAGACGCAAGTGTCCTGCAACGGCTCAAAACAAGAGATCAGGCATAGTGTCAGCATCGCTGGTGCAGAGGGATTCTGCAACAACAGGCATCGACTCGAAAACTTACCTCTTTCGAGCTGAGCGCCTTGGAAGTGAAATCGTTGCAGCACGACTCGAAGCATCGCTCGACGAGACCTGTGTAGAGCTTGAGGAAGTCCTTCATCTGCTTCTGCTCAATGATGCGCGACATTGCCTGCTGTTCAGACGACGAGAGGCCCGAGACTATTGTTGGCATTCCACATTGAAATTATCAAAGAGCGCAAAGAAGGCGGAGAAATTTGTTCAGCATCAACATTCGTGCAACGCTATGAGAGAATGGAAACATAGTGAAACTTACGATCCATGATTGCGATGTTGCTTGCTGCGCTGTTTGGAGATCCCAGTGGAGTATGCGGATGATGTATTGACCAAAAGACGAGTCGATGGAGCACGAGGGGTGGAGAAGCGGTAATGAGATTGAACAGAATTGGGGGTTGCATCCTCGGCGAAAAAATGACGCTCATCCCGTCACGCCGAGATCCGAATTTGCTCCTAAGTGTGTCAACCGGGACTCGGAAATGTCCTAGATAGTCACAACGTACAAATCCGCGGCGTGCTGTGACTCGCAATTGACTCCAATTTGACTCTGAAATCGGCTGGCACGGTATGCGGATGAGCGAGATCCGGGATTTTGCACTGAGATGTAGATTATGTAAGCAAGAATTTCGTGGAATTGACGCAGCAAAACGCAGGATTTTCTCCACTCTCTTTCTCTTTTGAACAACATACACACACACACAAAGAACTCAGCAACAACTTCAACGGCAAACAGCAAACAGCAGCCACTCACCAACCAACGACCATATAAGCTATCACCCTTGATCTCGATTGGACGTTCAAGAAGTCCCATCAATCAACCAAACCGCATTTACAACGCCCCGAACGTAGCATCAACCCCTATCGTCGCTCCTTTTCAACCCCTCTTCCCACGTTGACCACCACCACCACCACCACCTCGAACACCACCACTCCAACCACAAACACAATCATGGCTGTCCGTTGCCAGTTTGAAAACTCGTCCGAGATCGGTGTCTTTGCACGCCTCACCAACGCCTACTGCCTCGTTGCCATCGGTGGCAGTGCCAACTTCTACTCGACCTTCGAGGCCGAGCTTGCCGATGTCATCCCCGTCGTCCACTGCTCCATTGCTGGAACTCGTCTTGTCGGCCGTCTCACCGTAGGCAACCGTCACGGATTGCTCGTACCAAGCACAACCACCGACCAGGAGCTCCAGCACTTGAGAAACTCGTTGCCAGAATCCGTTGCTATCCAGCGTGTAGAGGAGCGATTGTCCGCGTTGGGCAATGTCATTGCTTGCAATGGTAAGCTTCTCACCCTTTCTATTGATACACTCTTGAATCTCGATCATCGTAATGACGCTTCTCTTCCCCCTCTATGCTCCTGTCTCATCTTGATGCTCCGCAGACTACGTCGCATTAGTCCACCCAGACCTCGACCGCGAGACCGAAGAGATCATCGCCGACGTGCTCAAGGTCGAAGTTTTCCGTCAAACCGTCGGTGACAATGTTCTCGTCGGCTCCTACTCTGCCATCTCCAACCAAGGCGCACTCACCCATCCACGCACCTCGTTGCAAGACCAGGACGAGCTTTCGTCGCTTCTTCAGGTTCCCCTTGTCGCAGGTACCGTCAACCGTGGTTCCGACTTGATCGGCGCTGGATTGGTCGTCAACGACTTTGCCGCCTTCTGCGGTACCGATGCCACTGCCACAGAGATCAGCGTCATTGAGAGCGTCTTCAGATTGACGGGCCAGCAGGGCGGTGACACTGTCAACGAGCTCAGGGATGCGCTTGTCGACACTTATGCTTAAAAAAAAAAAAGGTTTGCCTTGGGTTCTCTCTGTACAAGATACCTCTTTCCCTCCTCCCCTCCACCATTTGCATTATGTCTCCTTTGTCTTTGGTCTAGAACGGCATTTTCTCGATTACATCAATAGCACAACTTTTTCATAGCGAATGTTGAAAGGCGAATGTTTTCCGTGTCGTGCGTCAAGTTGACGAGGCTGAGGCTGAGGCTGAGGTTGAGGGGATGTGGGTGAAGAACGCAAGCATGGGACCGGCATTCAGTGAGGATTGCACGGTCGCCACCCCATCGTCTCGACCCACTAGCAAATGCAGATGAGCAGAAACAGGTCGATGGCCTGCACCGCTGATACCACGGCACAACCAACATAAAAGGGCTCTCACTTCACTTGCTGTTGCTATTCAGCTCGAGTAGAAATACTTTGCACCACTCTAAACGTCCCTTGACCCAGAAGCCAACCGGGACGATTCTCCTTCGCCTTCCACCACAATGAAGTTCTTTTACTGCAATATAGCTTTCGCCGTAGTGCTTTCGTTGGCATCGGCATCGAGCTGCGACCCTTCTTCAAAGGACCCATGTCAAGACCCCAGCCTCAAATGCTGTGGAACTCAGGTTTATAAGGGTAACCATTTCACGACTTTATTATTCCTGCACCACACCCAAAGACTGCCGCAAACGTCGGCCTCACAACCTTTTTGAGCGCGAATCGACGGCCGGCCGCCCTCCTCGTAACAGCCAAAGTAACAATGAAGTTCTACTCTTTCATTATCGGTTTTGCTATTCTGCTTCCTTTCGTATCCTCCAGCTCGATGGGCTGCGACCAACCGTGTGGCGAGGGCCAAAAGTGCTGTCCAGTATTGGTATTCCATGATCGTGCCATCAAAGCGCACGAATGTAAGACAGTGGATCCCAGTCTACCCTGCCCTCCCGCCGGTTACCCGTCTAGAAGGTAGATGTAACGGCCGACTTCCAGAGCATCGATATTCGTGTCAAAACAGCGCTGGCTGCCTATCCGAATTCAAGTTCCCTGACGAGTCTGCTTGCCCGTTCGCTTTGCCCGCCGGCTGATCTTTGTAATCACTCATACACCGTTCACCACTCCTCAAGATTGTCGTCACACACAATGCACGAACTGTGACTATCAACGGCTCATTTATTTCCTCTCTTAACAGCAAGATCTATAGTCATTGCAAACAGAGATCGTCTTCATCCTGAACTTCAAGTTGAGTGTGCTGTGTATCGTCTGCGAAGCGTGAACATTGACTAAGACACCTTGGAACCGGCATGAAGCATTAAAAATGATCAGTGGAGCAGCGGCATTAGGAGAGCCAACAGGTACATGTCTATTGCGGTTGCAGTCTCTGCTCAAATAGCTCAGTCGTCGCAAGCCTGGGAGAACAGCACCTGGTCTCTTCCTCCGCTCATAGCCCAGTGAAAGCAGTACAAAGCAGTGAAAAGCGGTGCAAAGCGGTGCATGTGTGGCTGTACGTGTGCCGCAATTCCCACCGTCTGTGAGACGCTGGTGGTGTTGCCCCACCAACCAGCAAAACCGGGCGGGAACGAGGTTTATTTCCCACGGTGCCCACTGTGGTTGTAAAGGCTATGTTGGACACCACAGGGGCTTCTCATCTTGCAGCGTCTCCGCTGGAGCTTTTGACCGTGTGTGCTGCGTTATAAAAAGGGTCTGGTTGTGCAGTCAGAACGCTCACCCCCTCACACCACTTGCTCTCGATTGTACATGCGAAACCTCTCTCTCACACATTCCAAAACTTTTACCAAGCACCAAACACATCCGTAATCCTTCACGATGAAGTATCACTTCTTCCTAAGTGCCCTTCTGGCCATGCTTCTGATTGTGTCGGTATTTGCCGACCAGTGCAACGAATATGATGATAATTGCGATCACAAAGCTCCCTAGCCAATTTACTTCCTCGCCCTCAACCTTGATGGCTTAGTGGGCTGGAACTTCCAAGGCATCAGCGCCAAACAGTCTTTCCTCTTTGTCGCCGGCACAATCATTCAACACTCTTTGATGTCATCTCACACACAATACACAACTGTTGCTGTGATGAAGAAATCACTTTAGTAATATTTAACCTTCTTGCGTTGCTGCAGAGAGACGACTTGATAGCGGGTGTGTGTGTGTGTGTGTGTGTGTGTCATGGGCATAGCCCGAGAACCGCTGGACATGGACCCACCAGCCGACCGGGCGGGAACGAGACTTTTTTTGCCCACAGTGACCACTATGATTGCAGCACTCTGGTGGATGCCACCAGGAGCTTCATCTCGCTGCGTCCCAGCTGTGGTCAAGTACTACAGGTTCTTATCTTATAGAAAGCTGGTTTTGCCGTCAAATCTTCGCACCCTCAGACCACTACCATTTACCATTGCCTTGTCTCGATTGCACACACTCAAAACTCTCTCTCACTTGCCTTGCAAGACTTTCTACCAAGCGTCAAAACTAAGGGCACCTAATCTCTCACGATGAGGTATCACTCCCGCATCAGTGTTCTTCTGGCCATGCTTCTGATCGCATCGTTTGCGGCTGCTGAATGCGAAGACCACGCCGATGATTGCGATCGACCTGTTAGGCCTCCTAAAGTAGCCAATGTACTTCCTCACCCTCATGCTTGATGGCTTAATGGGCTGGAACTTCCAAGGCATCAGTGCCGAACAGCCTTTCCTGGTCCACGACAAGTTGCATTCGCTTTCTCGGTCGCCAGCACAACTTGTGTGCCCTTCATCGCTCTTCAACATACTAAGACAGACGATACACGACTGTTCTCCGTGTCGATGGAATCGATCTGTTGTTTTGCACTCTAACACAATGACGACCAAGTCTGATTGCGTTGTTGAAGAGCGACAATCCGATCTTACAATAGCAATAGTGTGTGTGGGTCTTTGCTCGATTGCTTGGGTGTTTTGGTTGGAGATGAGGCTCTCCACCATCAAAAAAGACGCTAGTGACTATCAGCCCACCAGCGAGGCTACCCTACCGGTAGGGAAAGTGTTGAATGATGTGCTGGCACTACAAAGTTTTATGAGGAGCATTTCATCTGGTAGCGTACTTAGCATGGATCTATCGTTGTGCTGTAGAGTATCTACAACCATATATAAGGTTGCTTTCGCCTCCTCCTAGAACTTGCAACCCTCACAACAGTTGCTCTCTTGCTCACCGTCGAGATCCAAACTTTTATCAAGCGTCGAAAACACGTCCCCTACCTTACCTCGTCTTCATCGCACTCTTCAAGCATGAAGTATATCTCCAGCATCTTCGGACTCCTCGCCGTGCTTCTGATGGCATCGTCGGCAGCTGCCTTCTGCAGGGAAGATTCATGTCCTTATAAATGCTGTCCTTACTGGGCGTCAAGAACCCTACCCAATATCAGACAGTTCTGCGTCCAAGTCGATGAATGCCCTTCTCTCTCAGACGGTTTGCCTCCGCCCCCCAAACCACGGATAACCACCTCAAAACCCCGCAACCAGCACCCAACAATCGCCTTGCATCCTCCCCCCCCCCCCCCCCCCCCCCCCTCCATCTCCCCTTCTCTCCATTCCGTCAAGATCATCACACGCACCATACACAATCGTGTGCTGCTGCTGTAACGATAAATCACTCTGATGTCTTTGCACTCTTTTCCCACAAGGACCAATTCCTAACCTTCTTGTACGCTTTGTTCAAGAGAGATGATTTTTAATCTTACAAAATATCGCGTGTGTGTGCTGTGTACTGTCTACAAAGCGCTGGAGTTAGAGTTCATCCTTGACCTGGTGTCCGTCTTGCTCGCTCTTTACACCCTGCTGCTGCTGCTGTTGTTGTTGTGACTGCTGCTGGACGGGAGGGAAGCACACGGCCGGGGTAGCAACCTTGATCGAGTAAATACACTTTTCGGCCTCAAAGACATCCAGCACCTTATTCTCAACTCCGCACTGCAAATCCACAATCGCACTTCTCTCGGGACCATTCCAGCATTTCTGCCCTCTGGCGTAGATCTGTTGCAACCAGTATGCATCCTCTTGCGGCGATTTATCCTGGGTCGGATTGAAGTTGGTAAAAGTACCCAACGAAATTTGAGCGCCTCCATTGTTGGGAATCTGAGTAGCTCGGCCAAAGAAGCAGTATTCGTAGGTGTATTCTCCCATGTCCTTGGAGAAGCACTTGTTCTCGAGATGCTTGAATTCGGCGTGTCGACCGTAACGGGAGGCGAATTCGGAGAGTTTATGCTTGCGAGTGGCGAGATCGTTCGAGGTGCGGGAGAGGTGGTTGGCTGCATCGGTGTGGGCGCGACGGGCAGAGGTGACGTTTTCGGGTTCGTCGGAGGTGGAAGTGGCGGATTTGGGTCGCATACGTTTGACATCGGTAATGACGTTGGCTTTGATAAGAACGTCGAGGAGTGTATCCACCATGGCTTCGAAATAGGGGACTACGCCATCGGGAAGATACTCGTGGATGCGGAAGAGCAGTCCTCCGTCGGATTCGGCCGCAACGCGCTTGTCGGCGGATCCGGCAAGTCCAACATCCATGATCTCGAGTGGATCTTCGCCGAGCAAGGTGGAGAGCTTGGTTGCGGGCCAATCTGCTTCGTCGAGGAGCTGGTTGAGCTTGATGTTTTCGCCCGCGAGTTGGTCGACGTTGTTGTCGCCGCTTTCATCTGCATTGCTCGACGACGAGGAAGGTGCAATACCTCGCCACTCTTTGTACGCCACAACGGCGCCCTTGACGGCCATATCCTGGTAGTTGGGGTTGTATCCCTTTGCCAGATCATCGAGCAACAAGGTGAGCGTCTGCAATTCGGACCTTAGAGCAGCATTCTTATCCTGCAACGCTCGAATGGCAGCGTGATGCTCCTCCAACTTTTTGTAGAGCGGTGTCTTGACCTTGGCATCGATGGTGGCCTTATCCTGAGTCTCTGCCCTTGCCAACTCTTGCTTGAGGCGAGCCTCGTTTTCGGTTGCTACGTGAACCTCGATCTCCAACTTTGCGATTTCAGCCTCGAGCGTCTCCTTGTCCTTGCGACCTTCTGCGATGTACTTGTCACGGATCTTACCGCCTGCACGTCGGAGGTTGTCGAGCTCGGTCATGCGCTTGCGATACTCTTTGCCGACTTTTTCGCATCGATCGGGGCAAGAGACTTTGCCATCACGCTCGTCGGATCCGTCACAGCATTCTGGATCACAGATGCCATCGTCGACACGGCTGGAGCGGATGTAGGCGGGAATATGACCCTTGTTGACGCAGTAGAAGGTGGAGTTGGGGCAAGCAGAGGTGCCGGGTTCGTCAGACCCATCGGGGCAGTCGCAGTAGTCGTCGTTGACAGCAGAGTAGGGGAGGTCTTTGGAGCCGTCGAGACACTTCCATCTCAATTGGCCTGCTGCGTTCTTTATCGGGTGGTATTTGACAGCGTCTGTTGAAAAGCAGAGCACGAGTCAGTATGAATCTCTCTATCAACTTGACGAGGAGCAAAGGGAGGCTAGACGTACCTTCAGGAGCAACACCACGAAGAGCTTTGGTCTGTGAAGAAGAAGAAGAAGAAGAAGAAGCAGAAGCAGAAGCCGAGATAGCGCCAGCGGCTAGTGCAGCCACGGCTAGGTTGAGGCGGACCATTGTTGGATGATGGTTTGTGAGATGATATGGTGGTCAAGGCAAGAGAGAGAGTGTGTGTGAGTGTGTGTTTGAATCGTGTTGGATTGCTTGGCTCGTGCTTTTTGAATTTCGTCGGCGTTGTGGTGAAATGCGTGTGTTGGAAGAAGATTCCAGACCGGATCGATCGGGGAACAATCTGACCCGATGTGACAAGTCGCGTGTCAATGTGTGTGTGTGCAGTGTGTGTTCAAGGTGGAGAACAACACCTTTTCAGATCAACACCTCCTTTACTCTTCTCTTCTCTTCTCTTCTCTTCTCTCCTCATCCTCAATCATAATCCACAGCAGCCATGTCGACAATAGCATCAACACCAGCACAACCACGCCATTCAGCGTCCTCATCTACATCCCTTCTCAGCGGCGCAGCGTCACCCGTTCCACAGTCCACGTCAAATACACGTACACGGTAAGAAGCTTTTCCCACACAAGCATCAGCCCAATATTCTCTCACATACACACACACGCTAACACTCTGACGCTGTGCCGATATGGATGCGGACTACAGATTCGATGCAGCACAACTACAACCACATCTATCGAGCGTACTCAGCTCACGCCTACGCAGCGCAACATGGGACAAGTCGGACAAGGAGAAGAATCGCGCACTGAGCCGATCCATAGCCGAGGTAATCAAGAGCAAGATGCTTGGTGAGTCCAGTTGCGCATGCAAGCACACTTTGATGCTTTCTTTACAATACTGACTGTCTTCCTGCTTCATTTTGTGGTGCTGCGATGCTAAAACAGAGATCGAGCCAAGAGGTAGCTATCCGACGGACTTTACACACCAGTTTCAGGATCATTTGCAAGCTCACACGTTGATGACCTTCCCGTGGGTTGGCTGGAAGCAGGCTTCAAATACATAGTCCAGGTGCAACTCGTAGAGAATCTTGGCCAAGGGGGAAGGTACGTCTCACACTCTCTCTCACACAAACTTTCATCTTGTGGGTGTTGGTTGCTGACTTTTGATTATCCCACCGCATGGTACCACCTTTCTCGCGTTTCGTGTTGGCGTTGCTGTCGAAATAGAGGTGAGCATGACCCACCAATCCCAACCCTCTACCATAAATCAAAGCTGACCTCTTTGGTTATTCATCATTCCAACTCGCACAGCCGACCTGGCCTGCCACTGGGAAGACACGGACAGCGTGGTTCAAGACATGTATTCCAACGTGAGTTGACGTTGGCACCCGATGTCACATGCCCATTCGCGATCGCGCTTCTGATCTGATCCGCATATAACCACGATTGCTAACCTCTTTTTTTGCATCCCCTCTGCCGACGTCGATCGGATCGTGAAATGTGCTGACGGTGTATGGTGTAGGAGACGCTGATTTGCACCGTGCTATGCTTCGCAATTCGCACGTAAACCTTTCCTTTCTCTCTCGATTACTTTCCTGCTGGTTAGGTTGTGATGCTGCTGCGCAGAGTTTCTTGTAGCGTGCATAATACTGTATTGAGCGAGGCATAGCGTTGGGGTTTTTTTTTTTTGATACAGTGCGAGGTGAAGGGTGGGGGTATATGGTGGTACAGCTGGAATGAATGCTATCCGATTAGGAAAGTATCTTGAGGTGAAAGTGTAAAGAGGCGTATTTATGCATCTTCGAGGTTCCGATCGAGAAAGTCGCGCAGCTTTTCTAGCAGATGTGCTTTGACGTGTGGTGGTAGCGTATCTATTCCAGTGTACAACATTGCAAGACAGGAGATTGTGTCAGTATCGTGGCCGAATTTTGATCTCTGTCGTGGGAGGGGGCGGGGCTGACCTTTAGCATGCGGTGTAAGCACGTCGATTAGATCGGGTACACTTAGCACCGGTTGCTGTTTCGCTTTGCTCGTGGCATGCTGTTGAAATTGAGTCTCCCATCCGCATTCGTCGAGCATGCGACGCAGAAGGATTAAAAGTCGTTGCCATTCTCCTGATGCGACGAGACGCTGGTGTAAGGCGTTATATAGTTCGTCGCCTCCGGAAGCGACGGTATTGGTAGTGGTGGAGAGTTCGCCTTCTTCCATGTTTTTGTCGTGCCAAGATGAATGGTGGAAGTAGGATGGAAGGAGGAAAGGAAGGGAAAGGGATGGTTCGTTCACACGCGGCAAAACAGAGTGTGGAGAGTTCGGAAATCGGATTTGTGGAGCAAATTGATTTTTAAAGCCTCTTATTTTTTATTTTTTTTTTCGTGCCATCTTCTTTCTCATCTTACCACACCACTACCACCACCACCATACTATCGCAACCATGACTACGACTCCACCTCGACCGCAATACGTCATAGAGCATATGGAAGAGGACGATCCCGATGCGCCCTCGGTGTTTCCCGAATGGGCATTGCTCGAGTATCGACACATGCTTCAACTGGTTGGGCCTGGATCTACGGTTCATTTCACCTCTCTTTCGCACGCCTCGCTCGAATCTCTGCGCTGTCTGCTCTCGACGCCTACATCGGTACCTCAGGCCAAGTTCGAGTTGCATACGGCTAGCATTACCACCTTGATGAGCGAACGCGGGGTGACCAAGGATAAAGTATGCCTGTTGGACCCGAAATCTCCTTTTGCCGTTAGCATCACCGATGCTGGGAAATTTTCGAGTGAGACCAAGGACAGCGCTGCAGGTGGACCTTTTGAATTCTTCCTCTACGGAGGTATCTTGGGTGACGATCCACCCAGAGATAGAACTTCGTCGTTGAGACAGCTAGGATTCCCATCACGACACCTTGGAGGCGTTCAAATGACAACCGATACCGCTTTGGGCGTCACCAAACGCTGCGTCGAAGACGGATTCTTGCTCCAATTGGACGATACAAAGGATCAAGAGCAAAAGTGGGGGGATAACACCAAAACCGACAAAGCACTCGAATGGGTCAATTATCCAGAGTTGAACTTTGGTAAAGGCGAAAGTGTAAGTTTGCATCCCTGCCCTCATCGAGAGAAAAAGGTGCTCAACTTAACTTTTTCTCTTCCACTTTTTCCATCCAATCTGATTTCTGGCGGCATCGAAACAGGTCGAAATGCCCTTCAGATACATGGTAGACGAACAACGTCCGATTCTCAGCAGCGGTGCCAAGCAACCTCTGATGCCCGATGGAATGCGAGAGCTGATCAAGAAGGATTTGGGGAGAAGCTTCGAGTTCTAAGTTGCCCCCCCTTCTCAGCGCCTTTTTGTACATTCCTTTTCTTGAACAAACAAACGTGATCAATGGACTTGACGAGTTCTTTTGCCAATTTAGTATGGTCATTTTGGGCTTGCCGCAGGAATGCTGCAGACAACAATGATGCATCGATGCGAGTGGCTCAGACATGGGTAAATTCAATGGAAAGGAAGCTCAGATGTTCTTCAACGATGGGGGAGGACACCTTTGTAAGTGATTTTGCTTACAGTCATATCCTAAAAAAAGGAAAAATCCACCCCGGAGCCACCCAATGAAGCCACCTAGGGGAGGTGGCTCCGATGACGAGCCACCTTGCAGCCACCCGGGGTGGCTACGGGGGGTGGCTTCGAGGTGGATATTTCCTTTTTTTAGGATATGAGTTTTGCTACTTATCAACAGCATTGCAGCCAAGCAAAAGGCAACAACCAATGGGCAACAAAGCTTCATGAGTGATGGCGAACGAAGCAGGGATGAAAGACAGCCCCAAAAATAGCATGGTCTGATTTGCTCGAAATTCAGCATCGTCCGACATGCGGTAAGTACTGTACCCATCCAACGTTGATTTGATCTGCTAGTTGGACGAGTTTACAGTTGGGCAGACGGCGAGGTGTGGTAGGTGTTTGGTGGATGTGAAACGAGTGCAAACGGGGTTAAAAGTTGAGCTTTTGCGCATGTGGCATCAAACAGCACGAGAGTCGGCGGTTGATTGATGATCAACAGGCCCTCGGGTTTATCCTTGACACATGCGAAATCCCGATTCTGATCATTGCAATAACGCCACCATACAACATCGATTGCCTATACACGTCCTACAACAACCCGGGCCGTTGGAGCTTACGCTATCTCTTGGGCGAATAAAAGCGGTTTGTGGATACACTGTTGAAAATGCTTGCTGTGAAAATACATATACCATTCGAGAGAAGGGGTGATAAAAGTGTCCTGTTGAAACAATATCTTTAAGAGGGGGAGCAGATTTACTTTTTGATCAAGCTCAAGAATTCCTCTCTTGTCTTTTGTCGATCTCTAAAAACGCCCAGCATGCAACTGGTGACGGTGGTTGCGCCTGGTTTCTGCACACCGCGCATGGCCATACATAGATGTTCGCACTCTACCACCACGGCTACGCCTTGAGGACGGAGTGCTTCGTCGAGTGCAAGGGCGACTTGTTTGGTCAGTCTTTCCTGAACCTGAAGTCTGCGGGCGAATGTTTCGGCGATTCGTGCCAGTTTGCTGAGTCCGATAACGAGACGATTTGGAATATAGCCAATGTGGATTTTGCCCGTAAATGGAACCATGTGATGTTCGCACAACGAGAAGATTTCGATATCGCGAACAATGACCATCTCATCGTGTTCTTCGTCGAAAATCGCATTGGCGATCACGTCGGATAGACGCACTTCGTATCCCTTTGTCATCCATAACAGCGCTTTGGCGTATCGTTCCGGAGTCTTCACCAGTCCAGATCGGGTAGGATCTTCACCGATGCATTCGAGGACGGTACGGATCGCAGCGGAGAGGCGAAGTTGGTTGGCCTCCGCTTGGGCAGGTGTGTGGTTGAGTCGATCCAAGGTGGATTTGGCTGGCCAACCAAGACCGTTAGGATCCATCACCGGCGTAGCGGTTCCAGAGGGCGCCCAGGCAGAACCAATGTACGTAGGATTGCCAGTGGGAGTGCCGAGTCCTCCACCGCGGGTGGTGGCAAGCGCATCGAGTTCGGCAGTGATACGGGTCGAAGGTGCACCGTGCGTGGTTGTTCCACCGGTCGAACTGGATCCAGCCGCGAGTTGCGAGTTTGACCTGGAAAGTAGAGCAGTGGCAGCAGCTCTGGCGTTCGAATGATGCACCGATGCCGAGGTGGAAGGAGACATTGAAGAAGAAGAAGACGAAGCTTGGACGTACGATGTCGAAGTTTGCGATGGAGATCCAGTACCGAGATTTAGACTGGATACGCCGTTGGCGAGTGCCGAAGATTGCTGTCTCGCAGAACCCTTTGGTTTTGCTTCACCGTTGTCGTTGTTTTCTACAATAGGAGGCGAGGGTACATCGCCAGGATCCCTGCCACAATCCAACCCATTCCCATCGGGAGCATATACATCCTCATGTGCCGCTTTACCACCAACGGGATGCGCAGCGGCACTCAACTCGTCCGAAAGACCTTTCAACTCGCCCGAAGACATGTTTGCTCGTTGAAGCGCCGAGGCGAAGAATGTATCGAAGAAAGCTGCTCCTGAAGAAGAAGAGGAAGATTCGCCTTGATTTTGTAAAGTGTTGTTGTTGTTGTCGGCCATGATGGACCGCAGCGAATGGATGTGTTGATGAGATTGATGGTGAGAAGGAGAGGAGAGGAGAGACAATTTGTCTGTCTGTGCGGAGAAGGAGTCGAAAACGTCTTATTTGAAAAACACTTTTCGAGTCAACTTTTTCCAAAAGCTTGACAAATCGGCAAAAGATCGGGGATTTGAAATAGGATTGGTAATCTTGCGGCTATCGAATTGTGCCCTTGTCGACTTGCACACCTCTTCTTCCTTCGTCTTGACCATCCAACTCTACCTTGAAAAGGTGCAAGACAAACATTTACAACATGCTCACAAATACCCTTCGCACAGTGTCATTCCGTCGCACTTTGACACTGGCATCTTCAGCCCCGTGCTCGACCTCGACTTCGACATTGCAGAATGCAGTAGCGGTGCGAACTTTCAGCCTCTCATCAAGGCTCTTCAACCAAGCCTCAAGTGCTGGAGCGGACGAGTCGACCGAGGGCGAGCAAAAGATTCGTGAAATTTTGACGGCAAAATTCAACCCTTCGGTGCTCAAAGTTCAGGATGTTAGCGGTAGGTGAATCCCACCCCCTTTTAACAGAGAGTGAGGAGAGAGAGAGAGAGAGAGAAAGCTTGAACTGACACGTTGAATCAATCTGTAACCCATTGCTACGATTTTGACAGGTGGTTGCGGAAGCTTCTACGCAATCCAATTGTCCTCGAAAGCGTTCCAGGGTTTGTCGACCGTCAAAGCGCATCGAATGGTCAATGCGGAACTCAAGGATGTGATTAAGGATATTCATGGGTTGCAGGTGAGTTTAGATGGTGTACCCTTGGAATGGAAACGTTGAGAGATGACGTACTGACACAATTTGCTTTGGCTTCGATACAGCTGAGGACCGTTGCTGAAGACTAACTAGCATTCTTATCGTAGAAAAGGAGAGAGAGAAAAAGAGAGAGTAATTCATGCGATAGAATGGTTCCTCGGTCCGACTGTGTGAATGCCAACGTCGAATGCACAAACCCGCTTTCTTCCTCAACCGTTGTTGCCAAAAAATGAGATAATGTGTCCTGTGCGCGGGATTGTATCCATCAAACTTCCGGGGAATGCTTTCACCATCCGAATACCTTGTCACACATCTCAATTCCGACACGAATCCACACGAACGACAACTCAAACAAAGTCTGCTCTGGGTGGGTTTGGTTTTTTGGAAAGCTTCAACGAAAGCATCATTACGATTGCCTGCGTATGGTGGGATGTATTTTGGACATCGATGCGAGGTATCAACTCTGCAACGATGATAATGTGTGTGTATGTGTGTGGTTGTGTTACAAGAAAAGAGATGCTTTACGAAAACGCCGAGACCCTGGGATCCAATTTCAACGATGAAAAGGAGGAAAGAAATAGGAGACGTTTTTTGTTGTTTTACTCGGCGGAGGCACGAGTGTAAACAAGCTGACCGTGGTGGTGAATCAACCTCTTGATCTGACCCTCGCGCTCAAGGTGACGAATGGCAACACGGGCGAGCGAACCGTTGATCTTCATCCTGTCGATCAAAGTCGACTGCGAGATCATCTTGAAAGTAGGGACCTCCTTCAAGATTCGGTCGTAAGTAGGGCGGTCGAGGACGACCATGTTCTGGGCCTGTTTTTCATCACAACAAAAAAGAGAGAATGAAGATGTTAGCGAATCGAAAAGAGATGGAAAAGCAAGAGCTAGAGGATATTTACCTTGTCCTTGACCTTGCCCTTGGACCATTTCTTCTTCTTGGCAGACTTGGACGCCGCGGCGGCGATGGCAGCTTTCTTAGGCGGCATCTGAGGAAGAGTTTTCAATAGCAGAGAGTGGAGGGTGATTGATCAGCGACTGGATCGTAGACAGATTTGGAGTGGTAGACGGCGCAGCACAGCATAACAGCGCGATGTAGCAAGCAGCGAACTGGTCGAGCAAGAGCGGCGAGTTGGTGGGCGAAAGTGGATGAAAAGTGCAGAGCGGTCGGACGATCCTACACAAGTCTGGTTGGCTACTGAAGAACGACATGCAGAAACAGCGCACCGAATCAAGCCGTGTGATAAAAGGTGTAGTTGCACTCGTCAAAGAAGGTGGTCGGCCCATTTCGGACGGCGGATTGAGGATGTGCGAGAAGGAGGATCTCACCATAAAAGCGAAATGTTCGTTGTGCGTTGAAATGTGTGCAGGGGTTGGTGCTGTGTAGTGATGCTATAGGGTGGATGTCGGCCTGAGAATGATTGTCCTTGCTCAGAATTGCTGACCAAGAGTGTCCGATATGGGATACGATCTCGGAAGACTTTTAGGTCGCAATACTGTCAAGCTGGACTGCTAGATGCTGTGATGCCGGTCCACGTATGCATTGGAGCATCGGACG
This sequence comes from Ustilago trichophora, assembly GCA_900323505.1. Classification (NCBI taxonomy): domain Eukaryota; kingdom Fungi; phylum Basidiomycota; class Ustilaginomycetes; order Ustilaginales; family Ustilaginaceae; genus Ustilago; species Ustilago trichophora. The sequence goes on from OOIN01000041.1 coordinate 274,976, forward strand.
CTTTGGCCGTGTAGCAGCGTCACTTTTCTCTTAGTCGATCGAGATGCTGTAGATCTGCGCTGATCTCCCGCTAATGTTCGATATCGTGACGCCACCGTAGAAGCATCCTATGCTTGCAACACCATGTGCCATTCGACCCTTGCAACCCTCCAAACTGCGAGTTGAACCATACCACTGCAACGTGGTTGGTTGATCATCATCGAAATAGTAGTATGCCATGCTGTGCTATGCTATGCTGTGCTGTTCTATGCTGATTGTCATGCCGTGCTGAGTTGTGCTATGCTGTGCCGAAAGTCGAAACTTACCTTGATGTGTTTGGTGGATGACGGTGGAAAGGATGCTACAGCTGTTGTCGACTGATTGATTGACAAGTTCCCATTCTCTCTCTCTCTCTCTCTGTCTCCAGGCTCAAGCCAGAGGTTGGTGCTGTACAATAGCTGCTGCCACACAAATTGGCGGCTGTACTGCACTAAATTTCGGCGCGCTTCTCGAGAATTTGGGTAGGGGCACTGCGTCAGTGTTCTGGCTAACTCAAACCCATCACGTGCAAAGTTTCCGAGCTCGGCCGAGGATAGTTCTTTGTCGCCTCAATGCCGAATTCCGAGTTTAGACATTTGTTTTTGACAGCCGCACGAGAGGAGCTTTCTTTCGCATTGCTTGACAGCTGATCCCGACAATACTTCAAATCGGGCGATCAACTCGTCAGAAATGTTCAGACTACAGCGGTCCTCAGGGTCCACCGAACTCTCAACAGCTCAGCATACGACACGTTCGTAGAGGAGATCAGTAGATAGACTTGATTTGATGCAGCTTGAGCTCAAGATTGATTCGAGAGATGGTGCTCTCGTGTTGTGTATCCGCGCTTTCAACATTGTCAAGGTGTAGACGAGGAGTTGGAGACAAGTACGTGGAGCTCTGCTTGTGTACTGTACAGTGATTGTCTCTGGGATGCTGTGCTGAGGCGGTATAGAAATCGACCATCTCGGCATGGCGTAGGATGGGGTCGCTGGGTACCGCATTTCTATTGCGTCTCGAAATGTTGCCAATGAGGATCGCTGGCCGAAACAGTCAAACAGCGTTGAAAGACCTAATCTCGATCTTGTATCTGCCCATTGAAATGGTGCGGCTTGATTGTCCGACCGCTTACCACGGCACAGCAATGATATCTCACTGTACCGAAGCGCATCCACGCTCCTCCCCCCACACCGCCATGTAGAGCTTTGAGCATCAACCCTGAAATGCCCACGACACACTGCACCTGCGCCCTGGTACACGTTGCCAAACAGTATTCATCGCTAGAGCAACAACCATCTCAAACACACACACGCACACACACAGCTACACTCGATTCCGTGAGTTTCGTGAGTTTCAATGGGATTGCAAGGCATATCCTGCCATGTGTCTAGACGTGTCAGGGACAGGATACAAAAACAAGATTCGATCCGGGTTTAGATGGCCGAAAGGTCTGTTGATGGTAACGCGAGAGAAAGGTTGGGTCAGTATTGTTGGATTGATTGTGCCAAGTGTGCGGTGTGACATGGACTACTGGTAGTTTGTTGCTTCCCGAGTAGACAGCGTCGAAATGCGGACTGATACTCACTTCCGAACTTCTCGTCGTAGCCTGGCGTGGTCCACTTGCCCTTCTTGACCATCTCGTCGACGGTCCTGCCGATCTCGGGACGAGCAGCAACGACGTCGTCGACGGTGAGCTGGTCGAAGGGGCGTGCGTCCTCAATGTTCTTGAGCGTGGCCTTGAGGTCCTTGAGCTCGGCCTCGATCTTGGAAGCGGTAGCCTGGGCTTGCTCGACCTGTTTTCAAGTGAGAAAAAAAAAAAAAAAAAGGTGGGGGACATGTGAGTATTTGGGAGCGGATTCAACGATGATGGCGAAGACTCGAAACAGGGATGGGGTGCAAAGCATGGTCAAGCACGTCTATGCTGGTTGTTGGTGCGTCAAGGTGGATGATGGAGTGGATAATATCGTATCGCATCGTATCACATGGCATTGTTTTTGGTGTTGGTTTAAAGTGTCCGTGCGCGTCGATTGGTCGCATGATGTACGGTTGATGCTGTTGGCGAGAAAGTTGTGCTGTATACTGGATATGGGTGTAGTAGCTGCTGGATGGTGGTGCTGCACATGGTTGCTGTGATGTGATGGGAGACGCGCAGGTGCAGTCGGTAAACCCGAACGAGGGGAGTGTTGACATGGGATAATGCGTTTGGAAGAGCCGGACAAGGGATGCGCCGACAGCCACGGGCAAGCGAGATTCTATCCATGATCCAAACGCAGGGCGACAACGAGCTGGTATGCGAATCATGGATATGGCATCAAGGCTATGGCGATAGTCTGATCGATGGAGATGGAACTGCATGAGGTCGGGTGAAGTGCAGCGGGCGAGATTTGAGCGGAGAGGTGGAGATGATGGCGTGTGGGTGGATGAAGCATTAGGACGGCAGGCGAGCGAGTGAGAGTGTCGTTGTTGATAGTGTCTGGCTGGAGGTGATGCGATGTGATGCGATGTGATGCGATGCGATACGATACGATAGACGTGTCGAACAGAATGCTTTTGCAAAAGGATGTAGAATACGCACAGCCTTGGATTCGAAGGCGTCGATGGCCTTGAGCTGAGCCTGAACGTCGTAGGTGACAGGCTTGAACTCGGAGAGAATCTTTTGAGCCTGGCTGACGACGTCCTTGTTGCGAAGGAGCTTGTTGTAGTGAGCAAAGTCGACGTCTGTGTTTTGCTGCTTGAGGAGGTTGAGTTGGCGCTTTGCGTCGTCGGCACGTTTACGGAAGGCCGAGATCTGGGCGAGGGTGTTTTTGCCAAGACCAAGGTTGGAGATCTTGGCGAGATCCACTGCAGCAGCACGAGCAGCCATTGTGACGAGATGGTTTGTATGAGGGATGGAGAGGAAGAGGTGGTGGTGATGATGAGGTGGAGAATGGGAAATGATGACAAGCAGAGCAACACCGAGCGAGAAGATTGCGATGGGATATTGCGATTTGCGATTTCACTGCGATTTTTGGACTGAAATGACAAGTTACACAGGCCAAGTGCTGAAATTTGGTTGAATTTTGCAATTCCTATCGCTTCCGACAGACGATCACCTTTTTTGTGAAGCGTAAAAAGTGTTAGATTTGATTTTATCGAACTTATCGCACGAGTGAATGCGAAATAGCATGAGGTGTCTGTGCGCCGAGTTTTGTTTGTGTGCCCAAATGCGGAAGGTGGCTGAAAATGCATCATGCTAGTGCACTCTACACCATACCTTGCTCGGCTCTTGTCAACGCCTTTGACTCGCTGTGACAATCAACATGATCGATATCAAACCATTCATCCATATCACTAAAGAGGCAGCGTTGTAATCTGAATGCAAGAGTCAAATGTCACAGTTTAAGCGCCAAACTGCATCCGTGGTTTATAGCATTTTTTCAACGGAATTTCATCCAAAAAAGGGTTCGTCTACAGTAGATAGTCTGTGCACACTCGCACCAAACATTCCATTTTATCACCACCACCATCATCATCCCACGACATTCGAACCATACACTCACTCCGACAGCACTCGCTGAAACAGCATTCACAACACCTACTCTCGCTTCAACCAAGCAGCCGCATCATCATCAGTAGAATTGGTCGCAAAACCCCTCCCCTACACCAACCAAGTATCCTCTTGCACTTCTCCCTCATCCCTCTCCCCAACCATGTCGCTCCCCGCCAACTACACAGCCTTGCTCAACCACCTCAATCGCGATGTCGCTCGTGCACGTCCCGCCGATCCGCTCCAGTTCTGCGCAAACTGGTTCAACGCCAAACTCGAAGACCAGCGTCGCCAGTTTGTTGCCAAGAATGACGCCAACCTCGCTTTCTCCCAAAACTCGCTAGGCCCCAGCGATCTCGACTTTGGTGGTCTAGCTCCCGGTATGGCTTCCCCCACACAACGTGCCTCGCTCTTCAACTCGGATCCCTTTGCACAGCCTTCCTCCTCTTCCACCCTCGCTGCCACCTCAGCGCCCGTGCCCATGGATGCGTCGCAGTCACCCGAATCTTCAGCCGCTCCTCCAGCACCACCCATCAACTTTCCTCCTTCCTCCACCTCCACCATCGCCAATGCTCCTCTCATCCCACCTACTTTCAACCTCGGTCGACGCACCTCCGTCTCGGCAGAGAGCATGGCTCCTTCGGCTGTCAATGCAGAGCACGACGGCTCGCCACTCCCCAAGACCGTCATCCCCAAGTCTGAAGAGCAGATGCAGCGCATTCGTGGATCCATCGGAAACAACTTGCTCTTCCGCAACTTGGAGCACGATCAGTACCGCGATGTACTCCTCGCCATGAAGGAGGTCAAGGTCGAGTCGAACGTCACTGTGATTGAGCAAGGAGCTCAGGGCGACTACTTTTACGTCGTCGAATCCGGCACGCTGGACGTCTACGTTCGTTCGCCTCCTCGCAACCGAGACGAGCATCCGGAGGGAGCATCCCCATTGGGAGACAAAAAGGTCTCTTACGGTCCCGGATCTTCGTTTGGTGAACTTGCTCTGTTGTACGCTCAACCTCGAGCTGCTACTGTCCTCTCCACCTCGCCATGCACCCTCTGGGCTCTCGACCGTATCACTTTCCGATCCATTCTCATGGAGACCAACTCTCGTCGTCGTGCGCTCTACGAGAAATTCCTCATGGACGTACCCCTGTTTGAACGTCTCTCGGCTGCCGAACGAGCCAAGATCTCGGACAGTCTCGAGCTCAGGGAGTATGCTCCTGGTCAATCGGTCATCAGCCAGGGCGAGCGCGGTTCGGAATTCTTCATTATTGTCGAAGGCAACGCCGAGGTGCGCAAGATCAAGGATGCAGGACGCGAAGAAGTCGTCGGTAAACTCTCGAGGGGAGACTACTTTGGTGAACTTGCACTGCTCAACAATGCGCCTCGTGCCGCCACTGTAGCTGCGGTTCAAGCTGAAGCGGTCAAGTTGAGGGTCGTGACCATGAGCGAGAGAGCATTCACCCGACTTTTGGGACCCCTGGCAGGCATCTTGGAACGACATGCAAAGGAAACCTACGGAGACGAATACTCGCAGACCTCCAACGACGGTGCTGGTAGCGTCATGAACAACAATGCCGGATTGGCAGGGAACGGTGCGGATGAGTCGGTGGGGAGCAACTTGCCGCATCCTATGGATTCCACCGCAAAGCCGGGCGAGGGTGCTTGGAGTTCGGCGAACCCTTTTGCTGCTGCATGAGCAACCAGTTCTAGCTCTAGCTCTGATGTATAGTTCTATAACATTATTTTTTTATTTATTTTTTTTTTGCTCAAGAGATGTGCGTGAGAAGAACCATGTTGTCTTTTGTCTGTTTGAGTGATTTTTCTTTTGTTGTAGTCTCAAGGTGAGGTGATCGATCACGAGTGCGGATTATCAAATTGGCGTGTGGGGTTAAGAAGGGGGTTTGGATGTGGGATTTGGTTTGTTGTATGTGGGGGGGTAAGGATGTTGAACGATGTGAAAGGGTGGGGGAAGATGTGTAGAAGAGGATGTATGAACGGCGATGGAAGATTGCAAAACGTCCGCACAAAAGAAAAAAAAAAAAAAAAAACGGGGGGACCAATTCAGTACAGTAAGAAGCATGGCAAAAGAAGGACCACAAAAGATGGCGAAAAGAATCGCTATAACAGAGGTTCCTGGTACAAAGAGCATGCAAACGGCAATGAACAATACATCGTTGTTGGCATATCCAGAAATACAGCTTTTGATAGCTCGCGCATGGACCCATACAGAGCTCGCTTGTTCTTTCACCACACACACACACAGAGCGCAGTGAAATTGCTTTTCAACATCAAACGTCAAATTTTGAACAGCCAGCTATACTCTGTACAGTATATCCACCCGATTTTTCCACCTCTCGAATCTTTCTCAGTTTGACATTGGCAACAGAATCCAAAGATCTACCCGTGTACAGTGTACAGTAGAGTGTATAGGATAGTTACAGTATCTTGGGCGCTGATTCCGTGTGTAACGGACTGTGAGAATTTTGTGGCTGCATGATGCACTCTTTTTATGGCTGCTTGTTGTTGTCACACACCAACCTATATGCTACAGTATACAGCTTTTTTTTTTTTTTTTTTTTTTTTTTTTTTTTTTTTTCATTAAAAATACTTTATGCAACCAAGCCACGTTTTATTTTTTCCCACACAGCAACACTCTGTACACTCGCTGCACTTGTACATATTGCCCGAGCTGTCAACTCTAAAAAACATTTAATAAAATCAATCAAAGTAAAAGTGGCATGGCGCCTGTCAACCGGAACATGCACAGAATTTACCGTTGATACACAGAGAGGAGTAGTGTCAGGTGTTGCTGGTTGCTGAATCCGCCAAAGCCATACCAAGCCACACTACACTCGTTTCCTTTGGCTGGAGCATCGCCGTGGGATACTGCAGAGACATGTGCTGGTCGTTGAAAGTCAAGTCGAAATGGCTCCAATCCTACAGTGCGAAAAGGTTGGCATTGCGCGGTTGATGAAGAAACAAAAAACCACATATATAGTGTCCCTTTACTCGCTCTTGGTTGAAACAAGAAGCAGTCAATACCACCACCACCATCACCAACAACGAGCCATTCTAACAGATCTCTATACTAGCCAGTGTGGCAGCCTCGATTGTCTCGCCGCCGCATTCTACGCACAGCAGCCTTGGTCTAGGAGTCGGCTCAGAAGCAAGCGTTGTGCGGATAGGCCTTGTCGGTCAAAAGTTTGGTGCATACAATTGCGCCTCTGACATGGTTCAGCCCCACCGCGCGCTTCTAGCCTCTAGCCCAGCATGCCGTTCCTCGAACTACCCCAAAACGACGCGCTGCTGCGCTTCGAACCCGGCCAAGTGACGTTTCACTACCTCGTCTCCACGCCTACCAGTCCCACGTTTGTATGGGCTCAAGAGCACGCTTCCGAACTAGCCTCTTCGCTGCTTGCCGATGCGAATCGCAGCACATCCAACTCGACTTCAGCTCAAGCTCACGGTGGCAAGGTGGAACTGGACCCGAATTTCCCCATCATCCTCTTTCTCCCCTCGGAGTGTTTTTCGGTCGCGCATCTGTTCAGTGCCCAGCTGGCCAACCGGATGCTCTCTTCGCATTTCAACCTGATCGCGCTAGACCCTCGTGGACACGGTCTGACAAAGGATGTACCCATCGTCCAAACTGCCGGTAGAAAGTACGATTTGGACATCAAAGCCGCCGACTGTCTGGATTTTCTTGATTTGCTACTCGGTTCCAAGACGTGGCAAAAGGGGATTCACATCTTGGCATGCTCCATGTCGGGTCTCGTAGCAGCGCGAATGGGAGCTGCCTGGCCAGGTAGTTTTCAGAGCATCATGATCACGAGCCCCATCTTGGAGGAGGAAACATCGTTCATGGTCGAATCTTTCCAAGGGATCAAGGAGCTTTTGGAAGAATCTTGGCATACGCTCCACTCGAATCCCACCAATGATGCGGAGAGGAGACCATCGGAAGCTTGTTTTGCCATGGATTCGTGCGCAAAGCTTCCGGGCGAAGTGGTGCAGGGATTCACATTTCGCTGGGCAGGAAGCGAAAGCATTCCGCACCACATTTCTTCGTATCTGTCGAGGACGTGGTTGGAGAGGTTGGTGCTGCACGAGAAAGGGTTGGAGGCGGCGAGGGATTGGTGGTTTGATCTGTACTGGTTGCGTCGACGCATGCCGGATGCGAGTGTGGCTTCGATCCGATGCGATATTCTGGTGGTGGAAGGCGATAGTGACTTGCCATACGATCGGAATGTTGGTCAAGAGATTGCGGCGCTCTTCCGCAACGCACGAAGGGTCAAAGTGGAGCAAGTGGCCAACGCACCTTTCTTACTTTCGGTAAAGAGACCCGAGGAGCTGTCGAGGGTGATTTGCGAGTTTTTGGAGATCAAAGAGGGCCAAGAGGAAACGCCAACGCAGGAAAAGATGAATCTGAAGCTAAAGCTAGGGATGGGCGAAAGAATGTTGGGATTGGATGCGGAGGAGAGGTTTGAGTTGGTCAAAGTGTATGCGCCGGATCTGGTTGCGGACTCGGATGATGATGACGAGGAAGACGAGGAGGGGCACCACTCGGATGAGGAAGACTCGGACAGTGGTGAAGGGGAGAGCAGTACCGATCCAGAAGACGCACCAGTCTACAGATTGCGAATCAACAGCGTTGGCAATGCGAAAAAGGGGACCGAGTCTAGGTTGAGCGCTACTACGAGGACGAATGGGACCGGATCGAGGGCAAGTGTCAGCAACCATTTGCCTTCGATGCCGGGTAGTCAGGAGGATGGATCGGGACCTGTTGTAAGGACGTTGCAGGAGACGCATCTGTAGGCTGTATCAGCAAGGGCACTGGTATGGCATTGGACTGTGGCATGGCACGGCATGGCATGGCATGGTATGGCTGGATTTGTTGGTGTGTTTTTGGCGCAATCTCGCAGTTGGCAATGTTGATTTGGTTGAATGCTTGTTGTGCTCGTATGGCATTTGTGTGGATTGGATCGAGTGCAAGACGAGTGTGAGCATACAGTACAGTACATTGCTCCAAGGCAAATCCATGCCAAGCAATGTTATGTTGTGTGAATGCTACATTTGGTTGAAAATTCAACGTGTTGAGTGGAGGAGAATGGGGAAAAAAAGGGCACGATTGCGTCATGGCTTACGTCATTCCGAGTGGATGCACACTGCCATCGACATCACACATCACACACTACAGTACAGTACTCTGCTACACTGTTCGAACAAAAAGCGAGACCGAATTGCTGGATATGGTCCAAGCCACCGTAACCGAGATTTGATACCAACGAAAGGACCCCGGCGATCGTGGTCGGTTGTCGATCCCGGTGTTTGAGACAGGATGGAGCAAGAGAGAGAGAGAGGGGGTCCCGGAATTTAGATTGACGGACGCCGGTGGTAGAGATGTCGAGCCCGTAGGATTCCGGAGTGGGGATCTTGGAGTACCATCTTATCATGGCCGATTGAGATGAATGCTCCATTTTGGCAAGGTGATGTGGTGGACCTCAAATATCAAAATATAGTAGTGTTGCGTTAGGATAGCCTGGAAAGCGAAGGTGTTGTGTCTTCTGGGGTGAAAGCATGTTGCAACTCTGCGATGGTGTAAATGTGATGGTGGCAACTACAATTAACTAACTACAGTAATTCTCTTCGACTTTGAATTTGTCAATACAAATATCCAACTACGAGATGAGGCAAACGAGCAGCCGCCATAAAAAAGCAGCCACGCCGACTCTCAAACGCAATGTGGTGTAATTTTGCTTGAAATCTGCACTTTTTTTTTCTTCACATTTTTCTGTTTCACCCTTCCACAACACATACACACACACACACACACACACACACCCATTTGCAACAACAACAATATCACACACACTCTCAATCTCAATCTCAATCACATAACAAGGTCCGACTCGATTGAATTGAGAATGTACACTGAATGATGATTGCAACCGTAGTTTTATTTTTATCAAAAAGGAAAAAAAAAAAGATTGAAAAAGGAGAAGCGGATTTGGCGCGCATCGAGCCGATCAAGCTGGAAAGTGGGAATTCCATTTCCATCACCATCGAATCAAGAGAGAGACAGAGACAGAGAGAGAGACACAGAGAGAGAGAGAACCCTGATGCGGACCCCTCTCTCTTTCTTGTCCTCCAACCAAATCATTCAATCATCCATCCCATTCCAACAACTACACACACTCTCTCTTCATCCTAACCCCCGTTGCCGAGGCCACCTTTCCACCGGCATCGCATTCCCAAAGAACCCTTGTTCCCTTCCTACACCAATCCACCACTTGCATCCATCCTTTGTCTCCACCATCCTCGTCTTCTTTTCATCGTCATACCATCGTCATCTCTTGCACACAGCCACTCGTCTTCCATCCCAGCCACACTTATTCTCTCTTGCAAGCAGAGCAAAGCATACCTTTTTACCACCCTCACCCTTTCATCATGTCCGAAGCAGGTAAGTTCATTGCACACAATCAATCTAGATGTCGGCGATCATTTCACTTGCTTCCCTCCAAACGATCGTGCGATCGCCCCATCTCCACTCTCCCTCGCTTCCCATCCCGACACCGGACCCCGCTTTCGTTCTCGCTTTCGCTGCAATCTTGCTAACTCTCTCTCTCTCTCTCTCACCCCTCCACCCCTTGATTCTTGTCCACATCCTCACCACCAACGCGACCTTTTCATCATCATCATCATCACTACCACGACCTCACTCATCATCCATCGTCACCACCCAACAATACCAACAACCACTCATCCTTTTGCGACTCTTGCCTCACCCCTTGATCTCTTCCCACAATGATCGCTGTACGTTCACCTCATCCTCTACCCAATTCACCACGTACAGCTACCGCCACAAGGCCTCCCGCCAAACCCATCCGAAGGAGCTCTCCCGTTCGGTCCACCGCAAAGCACCACCTCGAACCCAACCCGTTCGAAAAGTCCTTCTCCTCAGGTCCCACCTCTTCCGAGTCGGTCGAACGTCGTAGCGATCTCAAAGGCGATGCCAAATCCAACGTCAGCACTCCTCCTCTCTCCACACGTCCCGGCGCTGCCTACCGTGACCGTGACCGTGACCGTACCTTCTCCAACTCCAAAAATCAGACCTCGCCACAAGAGTCTGGCTCCACACCCAAGCCTCTCTTGCCACCAGTCGCCTCCATCACTTCCCCCGCCGGTGAGACCAACCCATACCCCTGGTCCGCCGGTCTCACCAGCTCTTTGAGGTCAGGCCCCCTCTCGCCAGCCATGCTTGCGGGTCCCCAGAGCTCTCACTTTGACCCCAACTCGTTCCGCACCGGTTTCACCCCAGACCTTTCCAACTTCAAGACGGGTCTCACTCCACTCGGTGGCGGCATGTCGTTCCCGCCTCCTTCGCCCAACACCGCCGCCTTCCTCGCCGCCATGGTCAACAACACTTCTGCCGCTTCCACCTCGGCAGCCACCATCACTCCCAACACGCTTTCGGCACTCACAAATGCCGCAGCTGCTGCTACCGCCGCTGGATCCATCGACCCTAGTGCCGCAGGTGCCGCCCTTTCCACCCAACCACAAAACTTTGCCGGCAAGCCCACCGACGCGCATAACGCATTCGACCTCGCTTTCAGCCGCTCTTTCCCAAATGAAAAGGCCGGCTCCAAATTAAAGGGCGAGCTCAAGGGCACAGATTCGGATCGAAGCGTTTCGCACAGTATCAGCCCACAGATGATGCAAAAGCCACTCGACGGTGCCAATGGCGATCAGCAGAATGCCGCCTCGGGTCTGTTTCTATTGAGCAGAGCACACCAGCAGATGTCGAAACGCGATGGTGCCGCCGCTGCATCCACTTCGCTCTACGAGTCCAAACCGGCTGCGGCTGGTAAAAAGGGCGCCAATGCCAAGGCTAAGCCAGACGATGCCAAGCCCAACGGCAACAAGCGCAAAAAGTCCAACTCGGCCGACGACAGTGCTTCCACCGCCGCTGCTTCTTCGTCAATCAACGCACCACCTGCCAAGGCTGCCAAGACGGCCAAAGGTGGCAAGAAGGGCGCTGCTGCTGCTGCTGCTGCCAATGCGAATGCCAATGCTGCGAACGCATCTCAGAAGGAGCTTCACTCGATGACTGGTGGAGGCGGATCCTCACTCAAGTCGGAAAACGGCGACGACGACGAACACTGGGATAGCGACGACGACGGTGGAGACGGCAAAGGCGAAAAGGGTCACATGGATGAGAAGCGCAAAAACTTTTTGGAGCGCAATCGTCAAGCCGCACTCAAGTGTCGTCAACGCAAGAAAGCCTGGCTCGCCTCTCTGCAAGCCAAAGTCGAGTATCTGCAGAACGACAATGAGAATCTGCAAAACACGGTGAGCGCGTTGCGCAACGAAAACATGTTTCTCAAGAGTCAGTTGGTTCAAGCGACGGGTGGTGCGCCATTGCCAGCCATGCCGATGGGTATGCCTTTGGGTATGCCGATGGCACCGCACGGTGTAGATCCTCATCATTCGATGGGACCCGCTCCGATGGGGATCCCAGCGAGTATGGCGCCGCATCCGGCGTATATGCATCCAGCAGCATCTGGACCGCCTCCCATGACTCAAGGTCCCGGTGCGTATGCCCCGGCACATGCACCTCATGGAGGTGTACCCCGAGGACCTCCGATGGGACCAGGCTTCCCGGACCACATGGCACAACAACAACAACAACAACAACAACAATCACAACAGCAACGACAAGGTCCAGGTCGACCTCGCTCTGAAGGCGATGTCCTTGCTGCCACAGCAAACGGTGAAGCAGCCATCAACGGCGTCAAGCACGAACGCGAATGGAGCGCCGCATCGGATGTACCAAAAGCTACCTCGACGGCACCGCCTGCCGCGGGTGGAGCAAACACGATCAAGGTGTGAAAATGAAATTTTCCTACACATCTGCCTGGCATACAACACTTGTCGTTTGCTGCCTCCCTCCTCGCCTATTTTGGCTAGCCTTTTATCTCGTATTCTTTTTGATTCTTGTTTCCTCGACTCGGTTCTTCCTTTTGTTTTTCTGTATCTATGACGAACGTTGCTTGTACTCTACCAGATATCTAATCATGCGCACATTCTTGCCGCTTTGGCGCCCCACGTGAGAGTCGTATTGAGAGTGAGACAAGGATCTAACAAGGTACTCTATTGTTTTTGGTTGTTGGACGGAGATGGAGATTTTCGCTTGATGTTGAGTCGCCTGACACATGCCACAGAGAGAGAGAGAGAGAGAAAAAAAAAAATATCCGCGGTGTTTGACAGAAGTGGAGTAATTTTAAAGAAATAAAAATATGTCGTGAAGAGATGCATCTCTTGCGTGCTTTTCTTAGCCGCCTATGCAGCGATTGATGTGGAAAGTGACGGCGATACGTAACTCCACCTCACCAACTTGGGTTTCTTCCACCCACCACCTCGACCACCACCGTCGTACAAGCATCATCTTTGGATCGAGCAAAAACCACATCGCAAAAGCTCGTTCGTATCAACGCTCTCACATCTGGCTTTTTGCACATCCAACACAAAGGCAAACCCTTCGGCTTTTTTTTGCCATCGTAAACTCTCGCCCAATCCGCATTGTTCTCTCTCGGGTCGATCGAACTAGCTTGGTTTTTTCGGAACGCATACACAAGCATTGTTTCACTCCATCTTGCCCCAACCGCCCAAGTCATTCATTCGTATCGCAACGCAATCACTTCGCAAACAGCATTTGGGGTTTTTTTTTTCTTTTTTTTTTTTTTCTTTCGATCGCATTTAATCGAGCACACCATGTCCTCTGCCGTCGTTTCAGCACCGTATACCTCGGCGGTACCGAGCGAACCACGTCGACGCTCGCTATTCAAACCATCGACGTGGACAAGTAAAAAGTACAAGGCCGAGATTCACGACGGTGCGGCACCTGCGGGTGTAGCTCCCGGGATCGCAGCTGCTGGTGGAGCTGGAGATGTCGACGCGGTCGAAGGTGGAGCTCCGCTAACGTCTATTGTGCAATCCGAAGGTCAGCAACAGCAACAGCAACAGCAACAGCAGCAATTTGGAGAATATCAAGGTGAAGAAGAGGGAAAACATCTTTCTCCTTCCAATGGTGGCGAGACAAATCAACCTTCTAGCGCAGCATCAGGTTCAGGACTTACCACCGTCGTCGATCCGCTCGGTAGGGTGGTATTCTTTCGTCAAGATTTGCCCAACTACCATCTCTCCAACAGTTCGCTCTCGTATCCGGTTGTATACAATTCCATCCGCTATCCATCAGCAGAGCATCTCTTCCAAGCCTTGAAATTCTTGCCCGATCATCCCGAGATTGCATCCAAGATCCGACGTACAAAGCATCCGCTCGATGCCATCCGACTCGCGCGTTCCAACACCGCCTCGATGCGTCCCGGTTGGATCAGCGAAGGCATCAACGTCCGCATCATGCATCAGGTCGTCCTTGCCAAATTTAGCCAGTACAGCCACCTCGCCGAAGCTCTGCTGGAAACCGAAGATCGAGAAATCATCAACGATACCCCCAGCGACGTTTTTTGGGGCATCGGCGGTGGAAGAGGTAGAAATGTTCTCGGTAAAACCCTCATGGATGTACGAGAGGTGCTAAGGACCATTAGCGGATTAGGCTGGGGTAGTGGCGCAAAAACCATGTAGCTTTCCCTCCCCCTTTTTTTTGAACTTATCTGTATATCTCCTCCTGCAATGATGGCCTCAAATCGATGGACACTCTCGACCCACCAGGTCAAGTGTTGGTCGAGGCAAAACATGTTCCTTTTTTTTTTTTTTTTTTTTTTTTTTTTTTTTTTTTTCTCTCACACACAAAAAGTGTTTCAGCCAAAGTATTGTAAGCAACCTACCACCATGATGATGATGATGATGATCATTCACCGCACCATTACGTGCCCACTTGCTCACCTGTAGCAGCATGCTTGTGATTCGCAAACGATCAATTTCACAAGTCAAAGCACGGTCATCATTTCAAAGCGGTCCTATCGAAGTGTTGGCATGATGCTCGGTGAGCAAGGTGAGGAATGTGTGCGTCTGCTCAACACTATGGCGGCTGATCTAGTCTCTGCCGAACGCCTCCAGAGAGCGTGTGCCAACGGGCGATCGGGCGAAAGCGATCCTGCGCTGTTCCGAGCTCGATGCGACCCTATCTGCCTCAAACATTGGCTCGAAAAGGCTCTTCAACACGAAAACCCAAATGCCGGCTGGTTTGATCACCATGAACCTCAACCTGGACGCCGACTCTTGGAGTGCGCCCCAGACTATCCCCCTCAACTCTACACACTTTGTAAAGCTCGGTGTGACGGTTGTGCCTGAAAAAGCTTCTGGTCAAGTTACTAGTGTAAAGAAGCCGCACTTGAAAGAATGCCAATTCAACACGCATGGGACCGCTGCTACTGCCAAAGACAAGGGCGACGTGGACACGATGCAAGTCGGGGACGAGATCGAGATCGAGGTAGTTGGCAAGCTCAAGGTGGAGTAAGAGAGCATACAGTTATGTCGTTTGGTTGCGGAGCTGAGTTCTGGACTTGAAACTCGAATAAAACACAAAAAGGAAGCTGCGATGCACGCAAAGGTCGGCGAAATGGACTGATGGTTTGTGCGCTACTCTCCAACTTAATAGGGTCCCAATCTCGCTTCTGTCAACGCCCAACCGAGCAGGACACTTTGTAGCATCGCCTTGACAATCACCAATCCCATCTTGTTGTGCAATCTTGTCCCCGCCACTTCGATCTGGAAAATACTTACACATTGACGCTCTTGCAACCATGTCATCGGTATCACCATCCACATTGCCACAAGAAACGCTACACGCTTGGAGTCTCAAATACATACGACTCAAAACGGTTGTGCTCCTCATGCGATCCCTCAACTCACTCCGACCTCTCCTTCGTGGCTCACACCCACCGCTTCCTCATGGATTTGAACGCCAGATCGTCCACCTTCCTTCACGCCAGCCTGGTCGCACCATCCAAGCACACATCTACCGCTCCCACCGTGTCGCCCCAACCTCGGATGGCGTCGCCGCTCCTCTGCCTGTTCATATCTCTTGGCACGGCTCTGGCTTTGTTCTGCCCAATCTTGGCGACGACTATGCATACATCAGACATGTCTTGGACAAGCTCGGTCCCAACTGCATCTTTGTCGATGCCGATTACCGCAAAGCTCCCGAACATCCCTTTCCCGCAGCAAGTCACGATGCTCAGGATCTCGTCAACTACATTCTTGCTCATCCGAACCTCTATGACCCACACCGTGTCACGCTTGGCGGCTTCTCAGCAGGCGGCAACCTGGCTCTTGTCGTTGGTGCACATCTAGGTCCTCAACGCATTGCCGGCGTTGCTGCACTCTACCCTGCCGTTGATTTCACCATCAAGCCTGGTCAGCGTCCTTTGCCCACCAAAGATCGCCCAGATAGCGGGTTTCCACTGCCAGCATGGATGTCCAACGTCTTTGTTGACTCCTACTTTGTTCGCCAACAAGACAAATCACATCCACTTTGCAGCGTCTACTATGTTGATGCCGCTCGCTTCCCACCACTGCTCCTCGCTTCCGGTCAAGTCGACACACTCCACTACGCCTCTGAGAAGCTCGTCCGCAAGCTCAAGGATGCAGGAAGGACAGATGCGCGTTTCATCAGTATAGAGAAAGAAGGTCACGGCTTTGACAAGCTTGCTCGTGGGCCTGTATCTGTAAAACGCAGAGACCATGTTTACAACGAGTTTGCCGACTTCCTCCGACAATCCTGGTCTCGCTCCACCGCTCAGCAGAGAGCTCAGCTATAGGCTATTCTTCATAGCTTCACCATTGCATCCTCATCACGCCTGTATATCTAGTGTGGATCCGAGATAAGACCTCACCTCGCCTGGCTTCACAGCACCGCTCGTTTACTGCCAAAGTAGTAAATGCACTCGGCGCTGTCATGTTATGTGCTTTCTGATACTGTAGTATGTTGAAGAGCGTTGCGCAATAATAGCCCCACAGCTTCGCTTCTTGTGCGTTTTTCGGATCTCGGAAGCTCGCAACTCATCGCGCACGTGTACTCTATCACCACCACCACCAACCACCACCACCAGTACTTTTACTTGCATTCCCTCAAGTCTTGGCGCTGCTCTTGGAATCCATCCATCACCTTTATTTGACCGCCAAGCCACCTTGGCTTGAATATTAATCACCACGTTGGTCACCCCACATAATCCGCACCAATCATTGTGTCATCATTGCCTACGATGGCCAGCACTGAGCAATCCAACGAGTCGGGATACCACCACCTGTTCACACATTCAACGACCCGTCCTGCCAATCTATCGGCTTCAGCTTCACCGCCAAAGACTCCGGAACGAGTGCGCAATCTCGAAACACTACTCTCGGACTTCTGCCATGACCCAGACCCAGATCCGCACAACGACTCGTTTGAAGCATGGCACAAGAACCTCGAAGTTGCGCTCAATCCCGCCCCACCACGTAAGATCGCTACCTCGCTCTCATCTGCACCTCGCTCAAAAAAGTTCAAGCATGCACATCCCGTTTTGGCTCGCAGCCACAGCGACGACAAGACCGATGTAATGCAAACCCGTGTCGGTTCCCTCACCTTGTTTCTCGACCACCCCTACTTTGCTCAGCTCCTCGACAATCTAGAGCAGAATATCGACATATTGCCCCAGTCCTTTGTCAGAAATATCTTCCACATTGACACCGTTTCGCACCAAACCTCCGGCATTAAACATCGCCTCGATCCCAAACTCCTCCTCATGCAGCTTGACCATGTCAAATGTCATACCGCTACCACTCCGCGCAAACAGCGTCTACGAACCCTCCTCGAGCATGCCTTTGTCGACGACACCACCGCCTCGCGACCCGTAGACAAATCGCTGGTCTCAGCTCACTCCACCGCCTCGGACTTTACCGGCGCCTTCAACGGTCCGGGTCTCATGCTTCTTCAAGATCATCTAATCATTCACAATGCCCTGTTCCCCGACACCGCCGCCCCACCCGCCCGCGTACACGCCGATATCATCCAGGACACCACTGACGCACACCAGCCCCACGCGGCTGGCATGACTTCCTCCTCTTCTCCAACCAACCAGAAGCCTCGCGAATACTACGCAAAGGTACTTCCCATCATCCAGTCCTCGGGATTTGGCAAAACCAGGACGTGTGTGCAACTCGGCACCAGGCATCCCGGCATGCTCGTCTGCCTGCGTAGTACGCAGAATCATGAGCAACACCTTGTCTCGTTCCCTCCCCAGGATCCCTGCGTTTACACCTACTTTCGCAACGTTGTAGGCTCGGTTTCGGTCCTTCACTCAACCGAGGGTCATCTCAAAATTCCTGAGACGACCATCGAGCACACAGCTTTCAACCAGGGTCACTTGCAGATCCTTGCTTGGCTCAACGTCTACTGCAAGACTTTGGCACACTATCTCACTGAACTCAAACATTCCTCGGGCTGCTTTGATGAAAGGCAAGACGGTGTGCATGATCCAGAAAGGTGCTGGCGTACGGTCGTGTATTGCTTTGCTGAAGCCACGAGCTTCAAGCAGCAAGATTTCTTCCAGGTGCCCGAAAACTTGTGCCCCCACAGTCGCCTCTTTCAACGTAGCGCTTCCCTTGATTCCGTCACCCCTGCAGCCAGCAACACCAGCAGCAGCAATCTCCTGAGCACCAGCAAGACCGCCGCTCAAACCGCTATCGAGTCCAATGACAAACCTGCTCTTGTGCCCCCTCCACTGACTGGCACGCCTGATCTTCGCAACAAGATCCTCGATTACATTAGCACCTTGGCAACCACACAATATGACGCTATGCTCGAAGAATACGCATCCACCTTGGCCGACGACAACATACTCAGCGGCGCCATCGGCAGCCACCTCAAACAGTCCATCGACACTCTTGAGCAGCTTTCGCCCAAGAAGGCCGCACAGACCTTTTTCTTTCTCGCACTTGATGAATGCGGCTCCATTGCAAGAATTCTGCCGCTGATTCGCAGGTTGTGGTTTCATGCTAGCCCTCGATCAACTTGGATCCTTCTCATCGACACCAACTCTGACCTCGCACCGCTGGCTGGCACCGCTGCACGCGCCGGCTCTAGGAGGACCAGCGACTATGACACTCATCGCCTCACCCAGCCCTTTTCAGCCATGCCCCTTGATGTTAACCTCGACAACGAGGAGCGTCAACAACTCTTTGCCTCGGAGTCTGGCAATAATAGGCTCAGGGCCTCGATGCAAACATTGAACCTCACCCTTCCAAAGTTGGGTCGACCGCTCTGGAACGATAAAAAGTATCAGACAGCTGGCTTGGTCAATCCCAGAGCCATCCTAGGCAAGCTGATCTGCGCCGACAAATGGGAATGGCCCGCAAAGGATTCCAGCATACCGCCAGATGTGCTCAACCAGACCAACCAAAATCTGCTCTCGCTTGCCTCGAGAAGAATCCCCCTTGAGCTCACCAGCAAGGCGGGCCCCACTAAATGGTATGCATTTGTGTCGCAGCAGATAGCGCACCACTTGCGCTTTGTTGGCCGCATCTACTCAACCTCGGATACCATCGTTTCGAGCACGCCCAGTGAGCCCCCTCTCAGTGCTGCTGCCGCTTGGTCTTTCCGGAATCAAGATCCAGAAACCACCGCGGCCAGATGGAGCTTGGTAGTTCAGGCCATTGTCAATGCGCTGGCGCCTGCAGGTATCAACATAGGCGCACAGGGCGAACAGGGCGTGGCGGTGGTGTGCAGCATGGCACTCGACCTTGCAGTGAGCCGCCGCTATCGCTTTGATCTGTGCCAGAGCGTGAGTGGAAGCCCATTTATGCAGCAACAGAGCAAGTACAATGCAGTGTTTGGCCTGGTCACGGTGCGCGAGTGGCTGGAAATGCTTATCGGTAAAGCTCCACACGTGTCGATGGGTGACCTTGTTGCCAGCTCTCAAAGACGTCAGCACACCGACAAATCACCACAGGATGGTATTCCAGCCGAAATGACCGACTGGACAAGCCGAGCATGGCTCAACTTTAAGCACGTTGTAAGGCTTCCCAACCAGATAGCTCATGGACCCAAAACGATTGGACCCGAAGTGTTGTTGGAGCTCTGGTTCAGGCATGCCACGGCGCAGGGCATCGTCAACCAGTCTGGATGGGACTTCTTGATTCCCGTCTACGAGACCGACAACGAGCAGGCGCCAATGGGAGACGAAATTTTTGACAAGGATCGGCTCTCCTATGTAGCAATCCAGGTCAAGAACTGCATCCAGCGACCTGATGCAGCAACTCTCAAGGCCAACGTCGGTCCCACACTACGCATTGGCAATAGCCGCACCAAGCAATGTCTGGAGCTCTTCATCGACCTGAAATCGGCAGCAACCTGCTGCGTCTATACGCGACGGGCGCCTCCAAGCCTGGCCCTCGAGCAAGGGCAAGGATTGGTGCGCCACAATATGCTCATGGGGGGTGCGACTCTCTCTGTGCTGACCAAATTGACGGCGTCGGCAAGGAACCAGGCAGGCATGTTGTTTGGCAATGCCGACTCTTTGGACACGCTTGAATTTGATGAAGAACATGTCAAGTACGTGCGCAACGTCGAGGACAAGGGTGAGCACCAGCAGGCATGGAGGGATGCACAAACCAGGGTGGACGGCGCGCTCGTCTGCATCACGCAGCTGCCAGAGGGCGGGGATGGGGACCTCGACATCTCTTAGGCGGCTTGATTCTGGCTGCAGTTATAGGTCCAAATTCAGTCTTGGTACGACCAATGCCAATAGATGTGTTTGTAAGCGTCGATTGATCAATCTACAACAAGAACGGTGATGTTGCACCTTATTTCGTCCTGTGTGGCTTGAATCAGACACGCTGGGCCTGACAATCGGCTGATGTAAAGCTGGGCTAGGCATGTCGTGACCTATGCATTCATAGCAGCAGATGAGGTTTTGTACTTGGTCTAACAGCTCGGGCAAGCCTCACCTGCCCGACTTTCAGCGTCCTTGCTTGCTTCAATACAAAGAAGAAAGGATTCATTCTGACTTTAGATGCGCCGACTCAGCTGTTGTTGCACGCAGCACGCAGCATGCAGCAGCGTTTCGAGTCCGAGTTCCGAGTTCCACGGTAGTTCAGACATAGCCGTATGCTCTCTTCCTCCACCTTGACCTTCTTGTCTTCCATTGCAAATTCGATCATCTCTGCGCCGTAGCAGCGTTACGATATACTGTAACCAAACAGCCTCCATGTCCACGCCTCTGCCTGCCAGCCATGTAGCCAACAAGGCAGCCGCAGCTGCACGATCCTCTTTTCCCAAAAAATGGACCAATCTTCAGGATTGGTTCGACGATTACAGCAGGTTTCTTCGCAAACAAGAGCAGCCACCTCATCTCGCTCTCGCTGACAGCGACGTAGTCGAAGCCTTGGAAAAACGTTTCCGCACATCCATCAAAGAACTCGACGATATGAGGGCCGTTTCAGGCTTCTATCAGGCTTTTGCCAACCTATCCGAGTCGGACCACTGCTTCTCCTCGACAAAAGCCATCGAGTACCTCCGACCCAAGCTCAATTCCATAATCCTCACTTGACCATCAACCTCGACCATCGAACTTGACCTTGCTCTCTTCCTCACCTCGCTCCATCTCCCCTCGGAGCAACGTCCCTCTGCCAACATCGAGTTTGCCACGATTACCCAGCACTTTTTGGCCCAGTTCACTCGCCCCTTCAAAGGAAATGCACTGCTCCGCTTCCTCAGATTTGCTCTTGGCGTCCAGGCCTACTTTGATGGCAGTGCTGACCGTGATCTCTACCTCAAAGGCACTCCCATCGTCCAATCTAGTGGCACAGGTAAAACTTGCATGGTACTCGAGCTCGCCAACTACGCTCCCCTCTTGTACATCTGCTTGCGCGCTCAAGGTTCTACCCTGCTCCAAGGCTTCCCGCAGAGTGAGGTCAAACCTGTCAGCTACTTTGTCAACTCCCTCAAAAAGCAGATGCTCAACAACAAAGGCAAGCCATCGGGAATACCAATGTACTGCTGTGATCTCCAGGTTGCTGCTTTCTTGGGCGCATGGTTCCAACAGCTTGTTAAGCAACTGGCGCCACTACCAAACACCAAGGACAAACACAACCATCTTCTGCGCTTCATCCGCTATGGAACTCGCAATTCAACTCAAGTCTCTGACCCAACAACCCGCGACCCCACACCCCAAGCCAGTCATGCCACGATCGACAATGTCGCACAAACCAAACAACTTCGCGACAAATTCTTCTCCAACGTCTGTGAGGCAGCTAATACCCTTCTCGACACTGCACCCACCCCAGATGACCTTCACAATTGTGCCATCTTCCAGTACTGCCTCGAACCTCACATCAGCTTACTTGCAGACCAACTTGGCACCGTCAGAGACTATCTCTGTCTCCAGTAAAATGTCCAGCAATGACAAAGAGTTCCTTCAGCAAAAGCCATCCATCGAGGACAAACAATTTTTTCAAGGCATTGTTGGAGAGAACTTGCAGCTTGACCCTTGCAAGCTTCCAATCTTTGTTGCCATTGACAAACGTGTCCATCTAATTAGGACTTTCACCAACAAGAAGGATGATGAACATCAGCTCAACAGCCTACGTCGCGCCTGGAACTACATCAATGAGCAAGAAAAAGAGCATTCTCCTGGTATGCCGCAATTTTGGCTCGTCTTGCTTAGGGTTAGGGTTCCAAGGCCGTCAGTGGATGGGGTGGTGTTCCAGAGGAGACGCGTCTGCCTGTGAAATTTCAAGACGGTCCAATACAAATCCAAGACGGTCCATTTCAAAGTGAAGACGGTCCACTACAAATCCAAGACGGTCCAATTCAAAGTGAAGACGGTCCATTACAAATCCAAGATGGTCCACTACAATTCCAAGACGGTCCACTACAAATCCAAGACGGTCCACTACAATTCCAAGACGGTCCACTACACATCCAAAACAGTCCGCTTCAAATTGTAGGCACTCCAATAAAAAGTGAAGACGGTCCACTACAAAGTCAAGACGGTCCACTACAAAGAGAAGACGGTCCACTACTGTTGTGCACTTGCTTGGCGCTCCTTCAGATCACCATCATCACCAATACAAATCCGATACAATGTCCAAGGTTACGTGCCCAGTCTGCTCCTTTGCCTATGCAGAAAGCAATATCACAAACCATTTCCGCAAAGCACACAGCGGGGTGTTTGTCACACAAGAGGCTGCTGCTGGAGTGGGTCTTGTTGCGTGTGCTTGTGGTCAGCTTGTGCTGAATGCTGCAGCATTGCGGAAGCATCAAGGGATCCGCAAGTGTCACGGTGCCGCTTCACAGCCTGCACCACCGGCTCCAACAACACAGCCAGCTGCGTCTGCAGTCATGCAAGCAGAGTCAGCTCCTGCGGCACTGGCAGTTGAGCAAGATGATCCATTCCTGCAGCTGGTGGATCCCGCTCTTCTCATGGATGAACAAGCACTTGCACCGACATCAGACTTGGACTCAAGCCGAGAGGATTCCCCACTTGCCCTGGTGGACGACAATTTGGACTTTGTCTTTGCTGAAGCCGATGCAGAGACAGCAGCAGCAGCAGCAGCAGCAGCTACACAAGAGCCAGCGGCAGAAGATGTGGAAATGCACGATAATTTCCACAATAATTTGCAGGAAGACGCGTCCTCTGGTGAAGTGCCTGATCCATTTCCAATTCCAAGTCTCGATCTCCCAGCGGCAGAGGAGGACAATTTGCAGGAAGGATCGGAGGCAGGATCAGAGGCAGAGACATCGGAACAGGAGGAGGACACTGGGGAGACATTGCCGCAGCTGCCGCTACAGGAGGTACAAGCGCCTCAGCCTCAGCAGCTAGAGCTTGACGTACCTGACATGCCTGAGGATGGCATTGTTGTACTGCTTCCAAGTATGGACTCACCAACCGGACCTGTGCCCAATCTGCTGCTCAACTCACATGCCGCCAAGTTGCCTCCCATGCTGCCACCGATCCCTGGCCTGTCTCCGATCACTGATTGGAATGTGGGAGTTGACACCGATGTGGATTCATTTGCGGTGACAATTTCTCCTGCCGATATCCTCAAGATTTTTCCGGCCGGCTGCTACCTGTCACTGATCAGCCACGCGCCTGATTTCAAAGACTTGGCTTCATTCAACAGCTGGGTCTATTTTGCGGAGCTCAAGGTGCTTTTCCGGTTTGAACCACAGTTCAAGTTGCCGCTCATCCAGCGGCTGTGTCAAGCACCGCAGAAGGCAATTCTCATTCCATCGGAATATGCCACAGCACTCACACTTGGTGAGCTGCGCTTGGATGTCGGAATTGTGGTGGAGGCGCTGCAAGACATTGGTTGCCAGAATGTGCGCATGGGAGCATACGGCATCAAGGTGCCAGTGGACCGGTTCCTTGACCCAGCTATGCTGAGTGAGCATCCAATGCGGGAAAGCAATGTCTTTGATATTGGCTGCACGATTGATACAGGACGCGTCACACTGATTGCCCCCAAGAGCAAAAAGGGCAAGTACAAACAATATCCGATGGCATTACGGGTGGGGAGAGGATTTGGAAGCGTGGAATTGAAGTGGAGCAGCCGGACAGATGGGATTACGCACTTCAAAGGATATCCCAAATTGACGCATCTGCTCAAAGCCGGTGCAGCCGGTGCGGGCCAAGCAGGAGTGCCAATGACCGTCAAGACCGTCAAGGACCGCATCAGCACACTGGAGAGCTGGAAACAACGCATCATTGGCACAGCACCAGAGCTGGGCAGTGGAGTGCGGCTAGAGGTCACAGTGCAGGCAGCCACGATGCAACAGGCAAGAGCGGCAGCTGAGGCCAGCCAGTACTTGGATCACCGATACCTCTTCTCTGAGGCAGCAGGAGATCAGCAGCTGCTCACGCACACGATATGCAAGGCAGACATGTTTGCAGATCTGGATGCACTGCTGGCCATTGCGGAACACAAGCAAATCTTCCGAGGCAATCATTCCAAGCAGTCAAGCGGAGTGCAGCGGCAGGCTGTCATTGACCTGTACAATGCGATGGGCTGGCATCCCGGGCGTAGACCAACTGCACTTGACAGTCACATGGCGTGGTGGGAGACCAACCAAGCTGCTCTAGATCTTGCAGATGAGCTGGAGCGGTTCAGCACACCGGCAAGCACAAAGCATCTGTTTTCACATGTGCAAGCTCATTTGCGGTGCCGGGGCTGCCACAAAGTGGGCACATATGCTCTGTGCGGAGGAGCCAATCAATTCCGCATCCGGTGCACTGATTGCCGGGCCACTCTTTCCGCGCAGAAATTCCGAACCCACCTTGCTCTGCTTGCATCACGGCAGCAGCTGGGAGTGGATCTGCGTGCTCTGGTGGTGGATCCTGCCCGGCTCATTTTTGCAGGGATTGAGCAGGAAGACTTTGCCATGCGGAAGCTCAGCCAACGGCAGGATCTCAATGGTCTCTGCCGCACAAATGAGTTTGCGTCCATGCGGGAATCAATGTTGGAGTGCTTGGCTCTGCACTTGGAGCACAGACGTGAGGCACCAGGGCCGCAGGAGATCAGAGCCGAGGCAGTGGACTGGTTGCGGGAAAATACACAGGCAGTGGAGCATCATCTTGGTACACGGAGCAGACCAGCAGCAGAAGCGTGCCTAGAGAAGTTGGCTGAGCGGGATGCAAAGCTCAGCCGTGAAGAGGAGGTTGTGCTGCTGCATGGAGTTGCAGGAGCATTTGATGTGCGGATTGCTCACTTGCAGCTGTTGCGTCGGTCTTGGTCATGCCAGGTGATTCCTCTCGGCAGCCAGGGTCCGTACCTTGGACTGGTGCAGCTTTCAGGTGGGTATGAAGTGCTCACGCAAGCTCAGTAGTCTGCTTTGAAATTGCCGCAGTAGCTGTTCCCTTTGTGCGGAGTGAAAATTTTTGTGCGGTCAGTGATCAATGCAGCCGGTGTGAATTACCATTGATTTTTGAGGCCTTCATTGTTGCATGCGTGTGTGTTGAAATATTTTTTTCTGCGATCTTGGAAATTGATTGTGATTGAAGTCGGTGTCAGCTGGGTTGCCGATGAGGACTCTACCATAGATCTAGCTTTGGCAGACTTGAGTGACCAACAAAGACGCGTTCGCTCAGTGGCTGATCTCTTCGGAGTATTGAGAACCAATTTTTGGAGCAGGGTCCCTCCGGCGTGGGGGAAGTCGGGGTTCGATCCCCTTCGGTGTCCCATTGTTTTCAACAATGGTAATCCCCCGTCACAGAGCTAGTAAAGTCTTCTTTCAAACCCTGACGGGTTCAATTGATGTTGATTTTCACGGCTTTGTGTCTGCGGCTTTGTTTTTGCCAAATTGCACAGTCAATTCACGCAGCACCGCACCAATTCTTTGCTGGTGATTACACCAGTAATTTTGTCATTGTATTCTACCGCATGGAAATGTGTCTATGCAGGAGACCTCAATCAACGCGGACACACAATGCACACAATACATGGAGAAGGGAACAATGTGAATTCAAAGGACAATGGATCAGTCAGAGTCAGGAAGAGGTTGGAACAGCTGCCAAGCATCGATGCACCTTTGCCGGTAAGCAGCCTGCTGTGCTTCTGGGGTGTTGGCCACTTTGCCACCCAGTCCGTTCCACTTGACCACATCTGAGGACATGAACATGGTCATTGATCCTCGAGTCTCTCCTGGGAGGATGGGAGAGTTGAAGTGGTGGAGCACGTGGGAAGGGAAGAAGCACAGTGCACCAGGAGGAAAGTCCAGGCTGACCTTGGCCTCGGTGAAGCTGATCTGCAGCTTGGTGTAATCACCGTAGCTGAAGACGCCAGCTAGGCCCTGCAGATAGTCACGCCTGTCACGGTGGGGGAGGCTGTATGCCTGGCCTTCCTGGTTGATGGCCAGGGAGGGGAAGCAGGGGGCCCAGAGGAAAGCACCATGGGGCCTGTAGTGCTCCGAGCTGCCGGTGTCCATGTAGTGGCTTGCGTGGCTGGGGAAGCACTCGAAGAAGCGTGTGTTGCAGTACTCTCGGAGAGCAGTGACGTGCTTGTTGCGCAGGAATTTAATCATTGTGCGGTAATTCTTGACAAATTTGAGGTTGAAGTAGGGACCGTCCATGCAGGCAGTGTCTTGTCCACTGAGCATGAGATGAAAGGTGAAGAAGTCACCACGCAGTGACTCGACAGGTGCACCGGCAGACTTTGGCAGGTCTGCCTGCAGGCGCCTGAACTCCTGGTACATTTCTTCAAACTTGGGACTGTCTGGCTTCTTGATGACACTGGCATAGTGCAGCCCATTCTTGTCGACCAAGTGGATCGTGTCTTCCTGCCCATCAAAGGTCACCGACTGGAATCCGGTGGTGTCTGGCTGCACATTGGCCTTGGGCAGCTGGTATTCCTTGCTGAAGAAGTCTTTGAGGTCAAGTTGAGTGGCCACAACTCTGGCTGAGTGATCCTGGAGCTTTTGCTTGAGTTTGAGATTGCCTTGGTGGACGGCGTGTTCCCAACCTATATAATGATCACTCTTGGGGGTGTACTGTTTGACCAGGAGCTTGGATTGCTTTCTAGTGCGCTTGGGAGCGTCCATCTTTGCTATCTCTTTGACTAATTCTAAAGTGAGGGGTTTGGGAGCCAGTGCCTTGGGTGTCGGGATGGCATTGAGTGCCTTTTTGAGCTCCGACAGGTCTGTTTTGACCTGTTTCTCCACCTTTCTTCGCTCTGCATCATTGGTGAAGCCTGTAGAGCGTGTAGGACGCCTAGTGGAGCTGCTAGAAGGAGGAGGAAGCTTGGTGATCTTCCTTGGCGCCATCTTTGAGTTGGAAAAACCAGGTGAGGTAAAAAAACCAACTATACAATATTGGGCTGGAAATTGGGGCCAAGTAATTGTAATGGACACTAATGGAAAGCTATGGACGTCGCCAATGCGTAGCTAAACAGATAAAAAAGAATACTAATTGATGTGAAAAAATTATTTCTTGAGGAGGAGTGGTGGGGCTGAACCAAGTGACCAAAGTTGAGGATTTTTAGAAAATCGAAATCTTGATGAATCGCCGCGCGCTGCTCAGGAGCTACTATCGATATGTTGGTGCGTCTGTAGAAAAAAGGAGAAAAAAAATCGACGCCTCTAGAGGGCAGTTTTGATGATTGGCGCAGCCAACAAGGTCACCAAATGACTTTTTCTGTACAGATACAACTAAGTATCACCTCTACAACTGCTTTAGAACGAGGCTGGCCAGGCCTATAGTGTTCCTAAGCGTCAATCAGAGGCAGAATGCAAGTGCAGGAGCTCTGTAAGGTACCTAGGATACCTAGTCAAGAGACAACACCAGATTCCTATGTACAATGTCCTGGTGCCTCGTGGCTGTCCATGGGTCGATAGAGATTGAGGAGACAAAGAGAATGAGCCATAGAGCAAAGAAATCGAATCACAGGAAGCAAAGTTATGGTCAAATTAAGTTTTCCATGATGAAATGTATATAGAAATGTATACTTACCTATATGAAAAGCAACTTGGACGCTCTGGGGCTCAATGCAAGCGTGGCAAATGAGTGGCAGGGATGTCTCTAGACTAAACCAACGTCTGGGAATCGGAATCTCAAAAAAAAAATGGGGGCTAACTTGACGGATCGTAAGGTATACGCATTGGAAGCTGGGAAAACACACTTTCTGGTGCCAAAGTGCGTATATTTAACACTTTGCACCCTTTCCTGACGCTTTCAAGAGCTGATACAGCATGGCCATACTAAAATCGACGTGCTCTTTCCATTCCTGGGGTCCAAAACGAGCTAGGAGGGCTGCAACACTGCTCTAGTGCCTGAAAACCAGCCATTTGCCCACCTTTTGGCCTCCCCTGCACAGGAAACTCGTTGGCCAGCCCTGGCAATCGCTGGGGACGTGCACTGGGATGCTCCAGAGAGGGCCCAGGCGTCTAGAGCGCGTGGGGATGAGGTGGGATGGCACTCGGCCGGACTCAAGGTGGGCCGGTGGGAAAAAAAGTGGGGCGATTGAGCTGAAACTCGCAGGCATGGTCCAGAGCACGTCAGAGATGAACTCTGCAGCGTCTATTTGGCCAGTGCGCACCAAAAACGCGTGATCCTGTGGGTACAACCCGTCCAAATGAGGTCAACCTTAACCCGCATGGGTCCAGATCTGGCTGCAACCGCCGTGGGCCGTTGCCACAGGCCCAGGCCAACGTGGAACACGCATTGCCGCCGCTCTAGACCGGCCTCATTAAGTGTGGGGGCGGGAAAGGTCCAGAACCTTAACCCGCCAAGTGGGAAAATTGCATATCTGACGCCGCAGGGCCCAGCCCTATGTTCCCACGGGGGCCCATGCACGGTATCAGGGGATATCGACGCCTGCAGGGTGCCTGGCGGGTCATTAAGTGGGCCTATATGCATGCACAGTGGGTCTGGTGGGCCGATTTCATCTGTAATCTCGCTTTCTAGGCTGTGGGCCTGCTCTAGACCGTGCTGCAGGGCCCTGGCGGCGTCCCTGCATGTGCCTGCATGTGCCTGCATGTGGAGACCCCGCATTTGGACCCACCGGATTCATTTCCCCACCTTCATTTCATTTCTCCGCCTTCATTTCCATTTTCGCTTTTTTGCTTCATTACCCCGCCTTCATTTGTTCCTGCATGCGGGGTAGTGGAGCCCCGCGTTCATTATCCCCACCGTGCGGGGTCTCCGGACTCATTTCCCCGCCTTCATTTCTCCACCTTCATTTTCCACCTCATTTCCCCGCATTCATTTTCATTGACCCACAATGCTGGGTCTCCACGTTCATTTCTTAGGGTTATATGACTGTCTGGTCCTAGGCAAAAAACTATATGCAATTTTCTTGTTCTGGGAACCTCAGTTGGGGTGTTTAGATGTATATTAGTTACAAACATCGTTAAAGTTTAACGATTAACGTAACTTTCCGGGCCGTCAAAGTTTTCAGTCGAGATGTTGAAACTACTAATCAACTTGGCTGCAGATGGTGTGAGGGCATGCATTGGGGTCCAAAGAGGTGGGCATGGACAGGGAAAGAGGTTTATGTTTCATGTTTGGTGCTGTACGCCATCATTCAAGGTTTAACCTTGTCAACCTGGAGTCCAACCTCCTTAACATAGGCTGGAACCTCCATAACCTCCGTAACATTGAGCTCAACCTTCACAAGATAGACTGCAACCTTGGCAACCTCTGGCTGAACCTCCAAAAGGTGGAGCTCAACGTCCATAACCTCCACAACCTCTGGCCAAACCTCCAAAAGGTAGAGCTCAAGGTCCACAACCTTTGCAACCTCTGGCCAAACCTCCAAAAGGTAGAGCTCAACGTCCACAACCTTTGCAACCTCTGGCCAAACCTCCAAAAGGTAGAGCTCAACGTCCACAACCTTTGCAACCTCTGGCCAAACCTCCAAAAGGTAGAGCACAATGTCCACAACCTCCACATCATAGGATACAACTTCCTTTACCAAGACTGCAATGTTCACAACCTTTACAACATAGAGCAGAACCTATGGTGGCAACAACAAGGACGAAACCTGTTGCCACCCAGAAAGGTG
The DNA here is from genome assembly GCA_900323505.1 of Ustilago trichophora. NCBI lineage: Eukaryota > Fungi > Basidiomycota > Ustilaginomycetes > Ustilaginales > Ustilaginaceae > Ustilago > Ustilago trichophora. The sequence continues at coordinate 305,007 of OOIN01000041.1, forward strand.
GGTTTGGGTTATATGACTGTCTGGTCCTAGGCAAAAAACTATATGCAATTTTCTTGTTCTGGGAACCTCAGTTGGGGTGTTTAGATGTATATTAGTTACAAACATCGTTAAAGTTTAACAATTAACGTAACTTTCCGGGCCGTCAAAGTTTTCAGTCGAGATGTTGAAACTACTAATCAACTTGGCTGCAGATGGTGTGAGGGCATGCATTGGGGTCCAAAGAGGTGGGCATGGACAGGGAAAGAGGTTTATGTTTCACATTTGGTGCTGTACGCCATCATTCAAGGTTTAACCTTGTCAACCTGGAGTCCAACCTCCTTAACATAGGCTGGAACCTCCATAACCTCCGTAACATTGAGCTCAACCTTCACAAGATAGACTGCAACCTTGGCAACCTCTGGCTGAACCTCCAAAAGGTGGAGCTCAACGTCCATAACCTCCACAACCTCTGGCCAAACCTCCAAAAGGTAGAGCTCAATGTCCACAACCTTTGCAACCTCTGGCCAAACCTCCAAAAGGTAGAGCTCAACATCCACAACCTCCACATCATAGGATGCAACTTCCTTTACCAAGACTGCAATGTTCACAACCTTTACAACATAGAGCAGAACCTATGGTGCCAACAACAAGGATGAAACCTGTTGCCACCCAGAAAGGTGGATTTGAAAAGTGCTCTGATCAATGATCTGAGGTGCTGAGTGTGTAGAGCTGCTTGTTGCGGTTCCAATGATCCCTAACTTTCCTAGGTTTGGTCACCTGGTGGCGGAGATAATGGAGGTTGAAGTTCCACCAAGTCAAACTTTGAAGGACTGTAGCTCTGTCAATATTTAATTTTAAGCTCTGAGACTTGGTGTGGTAATTTATATTAGCCCTATCTACGTTCAAACACAAAACATTTTTTTCAACCAGCCAAAAAAAAATTAAAAAAAAATTTGCTTTTGAAATTTTGGTGGTGCACTGACCACCAAAATTGGATAATTACTGAAATTTCATCTCCATCCATCTTTCCTTCCTACCACCACCATCCATTCCTTCACCATGGTCCATCCACCCCACCACCAACTTCCTTGTCAGCAGTGCATTGATGCTAACTGTCAGGACAGATGTACTAGGACTTCCACCTCTTACAGATGTGATGTCTGCAGAGACAGGGATCCTCCTCTTAGATGTGCTCCTCACCAGCCAGCCCCTGCCTACACCAGCCCTCAGCCAGCCAGAGCCTTCATCAACAGGCCTGGTGTTACTTACCTGGGCTTCTACAACCAGCATCCTGATGATGCTGACTCCTCTGGAGTTTCAGTTGTGCTGCCCAGCCCTGAGCCCAGGCCTGCCCCTGCCCAGCCTGGGCCCCAGGACCTCTCCACCTTGAAAGAAAAGGTGGAGAGACTGGGGAGGGCCTTGGCAAGGTGTGACCCCAACTCTGGGGTCCTCATTGCCAGGGACCTCCACAGGGAGGTGGAGGAGGAGCTCCAGAAGCTCCTCTAAGCCTCTCAAGTCTTTGTAAGAAGGCCCCCCCAAAAGGGGGGGACACTCCATTCCTCTGCCGCCAAGTCAGGTGGTTAGGTGCAATCACCAACCAAGTTAACCTCACAGGAGGAAGTCCAGGTTAAGCAAGGCTGAGCAGAAGATGTCTAGCCTGCCTGAGGTTGGTGGCAGGCTTCAGAGTGAGGTTGACACGGCAGAGATGAGCACGATGAGGTCGATGAAGAAGGGTTGAGAAGGATGACAAGGTTGATGAGCCTGGGTTGGCAAGGAGGATGAAGTTGGTTGTGGTGTGAGCGTGGTAGTGAGGTTGATGCTGGATCATCAAGTGAGGTTGGTGAGGTTGATGCTTGTGAGGCTTGGAGGCTTGAGCAAGGGTGAGGTTGAGGGCAGAGCAAGGTGAGGTTGAATTTCTCAACCCCAATTTGATCATATTATTTGCATCCATACTTTCACATCCCTGCTGAGAGTGGCAAGTTGGCAATGATGAAGTAAGATGAGAGTTGGGCTGGTGAGGTTGAATCAAGGCAGTGGCATGATGATGCTCAGGTGATGCAAGCTTGTGGAAGGATGAAGGTGCCAGAAGAGAGGTTGGTGAGGTTGGCCAGGCTTGTGGAAGGATGAAGATGGATCAGGCAGGATGAGGAGACATGGTAGTGAGGTTGGTGAGGTTGGCTTGACTCAAGAGGGATGGGGAGACATGGTAGTGAGGGTAGCAAGGATGGAGGAGGATGAAGTTGGGCTCAGACAGGTTGGGTGAGGTTGTGAAGAGGTTAATTGCAGCAGAGTGAAGACTACTTACATGTCTGGGGGAAAAACCCAGTGGGAAAAAGTGCCCCAGACCAGAGTGAGCTATGTACAGAGGTTGAGCTAGGTTGAACTAGAGAGGGGGAAGGCAGAGCTAGGTTGAGCTAGGTTGGGGAAGGATGGACTAGGATGAAGTGGGGTTGGGAGAGCCACCCATGAGGCTGAGGAGCTCCTCCAGCTCAGAATCAAAGTACTGAAGAGGTCTCCTGAGTTCAGGGTTGATGATGGTGCTGTGCATCATCCTGATCCTACCAAAGGCTTCCCAGATGGCTTCCCTGAGTTCAACCTCACCTGACATCCAAGGTGTACCACTGACTCTAGGTAGAGGCCTCCTCCTAGCATTCCAATTGGGAAGATCAGCTTGGGAAGGGGATGGAGAAGGTTGGTGGGGGGATGGGGAAGGCTGGTGGTGAGGTTGGTGAGGTTGGACAGGCTGGAGTGAGGATGAGGTAGGCTGGTGGTGAGGCTTGTGAGGTTGGAGGGTGGGCTTGGAAGGTTGCTGGAGCCTGGCCCTGGACCTGAGAGGTTGGTCATCATCAGAGTCAGAGACTACCAGGGATGAGGGCCTCTTCTTCTTGTTGGAGGAGGTTGGGTGAGGTTGGGAGGATGAGGTTGAGGTTGGGTGAGGTTGAGGAGAGGTTAGAGCACCTTGGGGAACCTTGAGTCTCTTGGTAGGAAGGGGTCCAGGCTTGTACCAGGTTGCAGGATGGGTTGCAGAGGTTGCAATCATCCTATCACCCTTCCTCTGAGCCTCCCTGACCAAGGCTGGAGTGTCCAAAGGTTGAGAAGTGATTTTGCAAGGCCCCTTGTTCCTCTTGTAGCATCTGAGGCACTTCATGCTCTTGCTGGACTGGAAGAACTCACAGGGAACACCCATATTGAGGCAGGAGAAGCAGGGATACTGAGCAGGGATGTTGGGGGTCTTGCCAGAGGATGAGGTAGGTTGAGGGGGAGGTTGGCTGGGGATGTGGACAATGACTGAAGGTTGGAGAGGTTCATCCTCATCATCAGAGGAGAAGGTAGGAGGTTGTTGAGGTTGGGTAGGAGGCTGCTGAGGTGATGGAGAGGATGAAGGAGACTGCTGGTGAGGTTGCTGAGGGGATGGGGGAGGCTGGTGAGGTTGCTGGGGTGAGGTTGGAGGTTGGTGAGGTTGGATTCTGTGATGGGAAGGATGAGACTTGGGCCTCTTCTTCAACCAAGCAAGTCTCTTCTGGTTAGTGATGAGTCTCTGGCTTTGGGAAGGGCCTCTGAGGTTGGAAGGCATGTTGGTGAGGTTGATGAGGATGGAGAAGGGCTTGGGGAGGATGGAGGAGGGATGTGAGAGAAGGAAGGAAGATGGATGTGGTTGGGAGGGAAGATGGAAAGGATCAAATGACCAACCTTTATACTTTTTGGAATCTGAAAATTTTTGCACCAAGTCAACCTTGAGGGAACTGCCCAGGCACTTTGCCAGTGTAGTTTTCCCAAATGGACACTGATCCAGTGCCCATCCTCTTCCAACACACCTTGATCCTCCAGCTCACCTCCCCCTACCCACCAACCTCACCCAACCTCACTCCATCTGTCACCATCCTTGCTCAGCTGGTATCAACCTCACCCAACCTCACCCAACCTCACCCCATCTGTCACCATCCTTGCCGCCCTCAGATATCAACCTCACAACTTCACCCAACCTCACCCCATCCTTGCTTGGCTCATGTCAACCTCATGTCAACCTCACCTAATCTTTGGATCAACCTCAGCTCACCTCTGCAACCATGTTGCTGGAATTTTGCAGCCTCAATTATCCTGAATTAACTTGATTTGTTCTTTTTCATTTTTGGTGGAGTTGGTGATCCTTGCTCAACCTCACTTGTTCTCTGGATCAACCTTCCCACTTCAACCTCACCTCATGATCACAATCAACCTCATCACACTCAAGCAACCTTAGTGGTACAGTTCCTCAACACCAATTTACTTTTGATGGGATTGGTCAAGTTGAGGTTGAGTTGAGGTTGGAGAGGTTGATCCATCCTCAACAGAGTCTCACAGCAGGCTTGGCCACTCTAGGTTGGATCACTCAGAGGTTGGAAATGACAGCTCAAGCATCTATGTACAGGGCCTGGAGGAAAAACCCAGTGGGAAAAAGTGCTCCAAGGCAGAGGAGAGGAGACTAGGTGGAGGAGTTCACAAGGTTGAGGAGCCCTTCAAGCTCTGTGTCCAGGAAGAGCAAGGTCTGCCTCAGCTGGGGATCAGAGATGAAGGTGTGGATATGGCGCAACCTATCAAAGGCTTGCCACAGCTGAGGGGGAAGAACCTCTTGACCATCCTCACTTCCCATTCCTTCAAGAGGTTGTGCAACCTCTTCAACCTCACCACCCTCTGAAAGTCTGTGTCTAGCTCTCTTGTGCTTGCTACTGCCTACTGAGCTAGTTTCAGTGGGTGGAGGGTTGCCTTGAACTTCTGTATGGGAGCTTGGTTGGTCATGGCTGAGAGGTTGGTGAGGTTGGCAAGGTTTCTTCTTCTTTGAGACTGCTTTGGCACTGGCATCCTTGGAGGTTGTCCTGGCTGAAGAGAAAGGAGGTAGCTCCTGCAAAGGCTCCTTCACCACCCTACAAGGTCCATACCCCTTGGTGAAGCACCTCAGACACTTCATGCTCTTCTTGGAGACATGAAGCTCACATGTCTTGCCAGAGATCATGCACTGACTGCATGGGAACTTGACATCAACCTTGGGAGTCCTTCCTTTGGGGTTGGAAGAGGTTGCATCCTCTTCATCCTCTTCATCCTCATCCTCTTCTGACAGCTCATCCACCTCATAGGTTGCATCTGCTTCCTCTGAATCTTGTTCAACCTCTGGATTGGCCTGAGAGGTAGTCAAGGCATGGTCTTCATCATCAGAGGAAGGGGGAAGAGGTTGGAAAGGTTGGTGAGGTTGAGGAACCTTGGTGGGAGCTAGCACCAGCTTGGGTCTAGGTTGAGGTGGTAAGCCAGAGGATGGAGGTACTTTGGTAGGTGCCAGCACCAGCTTGGCAGGAGGTTGAGGTGGCTTTTGTGAGCTTGGAGAAGGTTTGTCAGGGGGAGCAAGCACAAGCTTGGAATAGTCCAGCCTAGATGAGGTTGGATGAGGTTGAGGTTGCTTGGATGAGGTTGAGGTTGAGGTTGAGGTGGAAGATGAAAAGAAGGGACTGCTCAGAGCCTGCCTAGCAGCATCTTTGTTGATGTGGGCATGGATGGAGCTTCTTTGAAAGATGTTGGCAGAAGGGCTAGAGGTAGAGAGGCTCCTGTCTTTGTCTTTGTGAGCATCTGAAGACCTTGAAGAAGGTTTGATACCTTCTCTCTGGGAAGCAAAAGGATTGCCCATGCTTGGAGAGGTTGGAGAGGTTGATGAGGTTGGCAAGGAGAGGTTGATGAGGCTGGCAAGGAGAGGTTGATGAGGTTGGCAAGGTGATGTTGAACAAGTCTGACTCTGGGATGACTTGGGAGAGAGAGAGGAAATGGATGTAGGAAAGAAAGAAAGAAATCCAACTTTCAAGGTTTATATATGTAGAATTCTCCAAAAAAGGGGCCAGGAAATTCTGCACAAATTAACCACTGAGTGTGAGATCTTCTGTTTCCACACAGACCTAGAAACTGGCAGAACTGTAAATTGGTCACATGATCCAAGTATAAATTCCCACAGTGATGGCTGCAAAAATGACAAAGTCAAATTGATCATCAAAGGTGACTGCAGCTTAGGGTTAGGGTTAGGGTTAGGGTTAGGGTTAGGGTTAGGGTTAGGGTTAGGGTTAGGGTTAGGGTTAGGGTTAGGGTTAGGGTTAGGGTTAGGGTTAGGGTTAGGGTTAGGGTTAGGGTTAGGGTTAGGGTTAGGGTTAGGGT